>CM062814.1:799335970-799935970 GCA_031772625.1 Pinus tabuliformis | reverse complement strand
CATAAACCCCAACAAGACCAGAGGAATCCGAGCCACAACCATAGGGCCACGAAACCCCAGTTGCTCACAAGGAGCGGAATTGTTAGCGGATGAATTGCAGAGAAGAGGAGTAAAATCAGAGAAGAGCATTTACCTTTGAAAAGAGCAAGTTTATCGCCGGAGAGGTCGGGCCGAGGACCTGACAGTGAAGCCATCAAACCAGGTTAATAACGGAGCTCCCAGAACCAACAAACAGTGAAAAAAAAACCCAATTGACAGAGATACATTTAGGTTCTATCTACAATGAAAATTGCAGACATAGAGAAGCAAGTTACCGCATAACAGAACCAAGGCACACAACGACAGAGCCCCAAAGTACCAGGAGAGAAGCAGCCACCACAAACAATGGTGGGAAAACATAAAACTGCCCATCAATAGAAACCTAGGACTGCAGGCGGAACCAGTAGGTGGAAGAGGGTCGAGCGCCACCACCATTGCACAGGAAGAGATCCAAAAAATGGATAGAGCAGCGGAGCAACCCAATGGAAAAACATAATAACCAGGAATAGACTCCCAATGGTGCCATAGATCCCAACACGAAGTTTGAGGCCTCAAGAACAGTGGTGGCATTAAAGCCCCCATTAAAACCTCACTAAACTCCACATCTACCTCATGGGAAAAAGTCACGTAGTTCAGCTGCAACGTAGTGTCCACCTCAACCCAGATTGGTGAGTCATCAACTAATATGTTTCATTTAAGTACATGAGTATTGTACTATGTTTAACTAATATGTTTGGTTAAATGAATTAAGATTGTAAAGGTACTAACTAGGTGTTGTTAAAATACCTCTACGTATAGTAATATATATTTTTGGGGTACCTAGGAATGCAATATGTTTTTTGATAAATAAATTGAGCAGTATTACATGCTATAACTAGTGAATATATTCCCATTATTATTTGCATAATGATCATATAGAGAAGTTAATAGTGTATGGAATAGATAAAAACACTTGCACGAGAAACAACCAACAAATATATGCATCATAAACATCTAAGATATAATTTTGGAAGTAGTTGGAATAACACATAATAGAGAATTGAATGGAAATTTGCATATACTCATAATTCTAAGAAATAAGGAAAAAATATAGGATTTATAAGTTTTAAACTATCTAAAGTAGTCTTGTTGCATATTGTTATGATGAATAGGGATCAATGGATATGTTTTTGCCATAATTTAGAAGGTTCACATAGGAATTTTTTTCCTAGAGAGTTTAACTTTTCTTGTATATTGGTTACATGTTGGTGATAAGAATGCTTTTTATACTAATGGAATTTTGGAAATTGTGTATTATATGAAGTTTAATCCTCAAAGGTATTACTAGTGTTTGTAAGATCAATTTAACTTGCACAAAATTCTTCATGTACATAAGTTATAGAAGTGATATGTTTATATGTATTATGTTGGATAGCTTTTACAATCTACCTAGAAGGAAGGAAGGATTTAAGAGATTCAACAACTAGAAATTTTGAAAATCTATGAGGATAAGAAGTATTAGGTATAACAATTAAATTGTTATGCACAAGGAAGAATGGTTACACTAGAGTAAGCTATAAATGAAAATAAGGAATATGTCTTAAGTAATGTATAAAATTAAAAAAAAAACATTAAAATTACTTGTTGGGAGTTATAGTTATATATATATATATATATATATATATATATATATATATCTATATATATATATAGATATATATATATATATATATATATAGCGAGAGAGAGAGAGAGAGAGAGATACAAATTCATAGATAAAATATCAATGGTAACCATACTAAGTATAGAAGAACCAAATTAAACATTGAAGATATGATTATAATTGATTATAAAATATAAATCCGATTAAACAATTAGTATTGAATACATATGTAGAGTTTCGCATGAAAAGCTTAGTCTTAATATTGTGACATAAAATTAGATGTAGTAGATTGAATATATAAGGTCGTAAAAGGGTAGTTACAAATGCCATGCAACACTGCAATGAAGGGAGAGTCATCCTTATGGAATCTTGTAACTGGGGTGAAGAATTGGTATATGAATAAAAAAAATATGTTGTAACATTGTAGGCCAGTTTTAAAGCTTGAACTAGATAAATACAATAGATGACCAATTAGCTAGTCATCATTAAAATTATACTAGCCCAGGAATTGAAATGAATAGATTTGGGTCATTGAATTACCTAGAAGGGGGTTTTATAAAAATTGCTATGACAACCAAGTCCTATACATAACAAAAAGGAATTTATAGTTTGTGCTTGCACATGTGAAGATAAGAGGAAGAGAATACATTTATACTTAAAATATTTACTCTAAGTATTCAACTGCAATTAGAAATGAAACAAACTATATGTAAACCCAAGAAACATTGCCATACTTGATAATAAATAGCATTATTCATGGCTATTATGTGGTTGAGCCCTCAAGAAGCTAACTAATAGAAGCTTAGCTTTGAGAAAACCCTACCAAGGAATCATTGCAGAAAGGGCAAGAAATGGAAACTACATAATGACCTTGGGGTTTCCAACTGACTAATGGTAGTTATTTTTAGTATTCCATAGTAGAGGGTCATAATCCCTACTAACAGTCATTACAGAGACACCCATGACACCAACAAGAGAAGCAATAAAATAACTATACCTTGATGGCAAGTCCCATGACCCCCTTGAGGATTATTATGAAAACACATTCCCTTCTACGAAAATAAATTAAGTACAAGAATCAAGAGGGTATAGGTTAGAAAATTGTTGATTGTTCCAAGAAAAATAATTTTGAGAAAATTCTAGAAAGATGAATAAACACCATTTTGTTTAAAAAGAGAGAATAAGTATAATAGCCAAAATTTAATTTTAATTGAGGAAATTCAAGGGGATACCTATGAAATTAATGATACCCCAAAAATGGCTAGGTTCCATATAGATAAATGTATAATAAAATCACCATTTAGGACTCTGAGGACATTTTAATATAGTCCCATCCACGAAGTAAGATAAATAAGAACTCCTGAGGAAAGCCCTTAGCCCAAAATTAGAGTACTAAATGCTCTAATTAACCTACAATTTCAATTATCAATGAGAAGGAAGAACAAACAACAAATAAATATTAGAGTAGAGGATAATATTTTGCGAAATTAATAGTAGCAAACTAGTTGACAAAGGGACGTTTCGAGAAAGGAAATTGATTACTTATTGTGTGGTTGCTTGAAGTTAGTTTTCCAAGTAAGAAATGAGCTTAGTGAGAGAAAATTCCTTAATTTCATATAGCATGATGGTATTCAAAACTAGTTGACGATGTTGGACTCACCAACATTTAGGGGATCAACCTAGTATGAAGTCCTAACTAGACCTCACACTGTTTGGTGTGGGAGTCCCATCCGATATGATGGCTTGGTTGCCATTGTCTTGAATTTTTTCCTTAGATCTTGCTTGTTACTACAGGAGAGTGGTATGATTTGTCTTCGAGTAGCGAGGTTCGCATACCTGGTCATTGATAGTGTTACTTATGTCAAGGTTCTTTCACCACAGAGAGAGAGGGTGGGAGTGAGTCCCAAGATGGATGGGAGGAATCCCAACTATGTTAGGAACACACAACACAATAGGACGTGTGCAGCTTCCGGAGGATCAATCCACATGGATGTGGAAGTCACAATTCATAAGGGAAGATAATATGTACAACAATCAGCAAACAATCCACGCGAGTGCGACGCTCGTTATAGCGAGTTTACGTGAAAGGCTCTATTTGATGTCGGGGAGGTAACCAACAAGGGCAGGACAACATTAACAATTTATAAAACACATTTTCATTAATATATGTATTAAAACAGCTGAATGAATTCAAGTGTTGAACACAGGTTAAAGCAACATGTATTACAAGTGTTCAAGACAAATCTTACAACAATTACAACACATGTGTTAAAACGTGTTGGCATATTAGCAAGCTTCTGAATTAAGCGAGAAAGTTCCAAGACACAATGATACACCATACATCACTAACCACATGGACGGGGTGTTGGATCCACTACTTTCTTCTCAAAGAAAATATTACAAACTCTCAAGGCTATGTGGGGTGCTAAGGTGAAAAAGTATTTTTCATGTATAAGTGAGGGCTATTTACAACCAAGGGTAAAACTGACCCGTATGACTATTCAACTTCCCTCATGATTGTTTGACTTCCATGACCTTTCAACTTTACATGACTCTTCATATGAGAAGTGGGTCTCATAGACTTCCATGTTACATTACATTGATCAACAATATGGCCCACAATAGTCATGTGGAAGACATGACTCTTGAAAGGACTCGACATGACAGTGCTAGTACATTTGTGCTACTACTGGTGTGCTTGTCAAGGTGCAGTGTTGTTGGGTGATGGATGTCCTCATGGTGTGTCACAGCTTCACCTCCACATGGGAATGTGCACGGAGTCTTCGATGGTTGTTGGGTTCTCTTGATGTTGAATTCGTACGTTGCTCCATTCTTGTACATTGGCATCCTTGACATGTTTTTCCATTCGTGAAAAGTGTATGTTTGTCCGTCCATCCGTTTGCGAACATATCTTCGCATGTTCGTCCGTTTCTAAACACATTCCTTTGCATGCATCATTTGTTCATTGGTTCGTGAACATGTCCTCTTTCATCTACTCCATTTGTTCATCCCATCAGTCGTTGCTCCATGTTTATTCATGTATCAGTATCTATAGTCACTCATGAGGAGACGACATAAAATCCATAAACCTCCTAGTCTTCCATGATGCATTGATCATTTCAAATGTAGGTGACCGGGAGAGAAGACAAGGTTACAATATTGCACGAGGCAAGTTTCGTGCTGGGATGCGGGCTCCATGCACTATTGGTGAAAACGACGCATAAGTCACTAGGAGATGGTGACGGGAAATTTGAATTGGTAGTGACTGTCCACGAGATCTGACTCAACTACAGGACAAATATACGAAATTATTTGGAGCAGCAGTGTGGGCTAGTCAAGCAAAATCTACACAATTTTTGGACTGAGGAGGTTGCGGGATCTTGGAAGAAAAAATTGTGCAATTCCGGGAGGGAGATGACAGCGGGCTGTTGGGAGCTGTTGGTGGGAAAAAATGCATAGATGCTGGAGGTTGGCCTACTAACCACCTCTGTACATTTTTTGAGTTGAGCAAACTACTGGGCTGCAGTGGGCTTTCTCATGAAATCTACATAGTTTTTCGGGTGAGGAGCCTGTCGGATGATTGGTGACTGGCTGGGAAAACTACGCAAGTTTCTGAGGTAGACGGGGGACAGGCAGTGGGTGTCTTTCCAGACTATCTACGCAATTTTCTCAGTCAGTGGAGCGGGCATGGTTTGCAGCCTCTACACAATTTTTGAAGGGAGTCAATGCCGAGGTGACTACCTAGTCAAACTCTTCGATTGACTAGTAGGAGGGTTGATTGATCAGCTTGAGGGCAGCGCAACTTGAAATAGCTTGCTAGGTGCTTCTGCATTGTTCTGGGTGATAGACGGTTGAGTTGATGGCGGGGTGAAGTTTTGGTTGTTTGAGGGTGATCTGGTCGTCAAAACTTCAGCAAAAATGACTGTGTGTGAGTGAGTGAAAATGTGCATACGTGATCTTGCAAGCACACACTCACATGACTTGATGATGAGACAACTCAAAGCATCCAGACATACATGCTCAACGTGACTAACCGATAGTGCGAAAGACAAATGTGACATTGACGACTGTAATGAAGCTTGTGTGATAGTGTATACGGCTCTATGTGTGAGCGCGACAGATGTTCCAATAGCGAACACAACACATACACACGAAGTGGAAACCATGTGTACAACCAGAACATGGTCGCAAGTGAGACATTGTTACCAACATGAAAAATCTGCCCGTTGAACAGTCAAGCAAGGTGGGTGTAAAGATTCACACAAACCCACGGGGTGAGCTCGCGTGCATGCAAACATCAAGTAGAAACTCAAGGGGAGCTCTCAAATTGAATGCAGGTCAAAATTTTGGAGGGTGTTGCAGCCGCTACAACACTTGGTGATACACTGATAGAACTCCAACTTGTCTATTTTGGTTCATTTTCAGCACAAGGCCTTGGTATTTTATGGAGTATTGAATCATTTTGCAGGTTACTTCAACTTCCCCACTTACCCCATGGAGAGACATGGTTCACCTTTTTCCAACCCAGTCAAAGACAACAAAAGTTCAGCTTGATCACAGTATTTTGAAATTGGGAAGGGTAGCTTGGCTTGCGAGTTGAAGATTTTCAGAGTATAAGTTTTCATCTATGGTGTTGCTCTACTGCCAACAGGCCTGGATAGTACCCAGTGGAGTCATGCAAGAACACACGCATTACTCCACTTCCAGTAAGCCTGGTCTACATAGGAAGCCTTTCTCTTCTTTTGCCTTTGTATTTTTTTAAGAGGACTATGCATAGGCACTAATCTATTTTTTGGAAAGAAGAGGGATCCTGACTTATTGAGAGCAGAAGAGGTTTCTCCTTCAGAGAAGCATGTGAGACCTCTGACATAGGTTTTCTCGTTTAGATTTTCCCTTTCTCTGTTTCTACTAGTTGGATGAGCTTGAACACACAAAGCAGAAGGCTGAGTACATGCATGGACTTCCTAGTGTGGATAGAGGTTCATGGTTGCACCTAAGCTCCCCTTGCAAACGGCTCATATTTTCATCAAGACTTCATTGACCGAACGTTATAACCAAACACAAAGAATACAGAGACAAGGCTGGCCAAGTGTCGCAGTGTCACAATCCTCTTGATATCTCAGCCACATACTCATTCAAAAGCCAGAACTCAGTAGATGGAAACACTTATTTTCGGAAAAAAAATAGCAAGGTATCAAGCAAACCAAACAAAATAGAAACAAAAATAATAAGCAAAGAAAACAAAGTGAAAACAATAAGCAGCAGGCCGATTATGTACATGGCATGGGGCGCAGATCGACCTACTGGAAATAGTGTTTGAGATCTTGGCTGTTGACAGAAAGGTTGTCAATCCTCTTGTCAAGTGATTATAGATAGTATGTGTGTGGGCCGAGATTCTCATGGACTGTGTATGGACCAATCCATTGGGTCTAAAACTTCGTATGATTTCCTTTGCCTTCATGGGATTTATCCCATTTCAAGACCAAGTCACCAACACTAAAGTTAGTTTACCCTCTAGAATTCTTATAGAACCATCTCTTGATACGCTTTTGGTGGAGTGTAAAGTTTTCTTTTGTTTTCATCCCTTCTTCTTGAAGTTTTCAGAGTCTATCCATCCTACACTAAACTAGTTGGCAAGGCTTGCCTTGGGATTCTTGAGATAGTTGAAGTGCAGGCAAGTAGATATTGGGTGGTAGGATGGCTTCTTTACCATAGACCAGGAAGTACGGTGAGGTATTGAGAGACAGTTTGGGTGTTACATGGTCATCCCATAATGCATTAGTCAGGGTGGAATGCCAGTTGCGCTGCTCAGAGTAAATGGTCTTTTTGATTATGCAGATAAGGCTTTTGTTCATGGATTCTGCAAGACCATTTCGTTGTGGGTAGTAGTTAGATGAGTGTTTCAGCACAATACCTTTTTGTAATGCAAAATCATAAAGTTTCAAAGACGAAAAGTACGTTGCATTATTGAAAATAAGTGATACTGGAATGCCGACGTGTGAGATGATGTTCTTTTGGAGCAAACTAATGATCTCCTGGTCATTCACTTGCTTGAGTAGAACTTGTTATGTGCACCATGTGAAATAATGAGTTGTTGTCAGAATGTAGCGGTGTTGTTTTGACTAATGTGGGAAGATTTCCCCAATGATTTCCAGGCCCCATTGTTGGAATGGTTCGGTCACTGCAACAGGGTGTAGTGGGGCTGCTGACCTTCATATTTTGTTGGCGCATCGCTGAAAAACCAAGAATTTGTGGGCATAAGCATGTGCATCCTTTAATAATGTGGGACAGTAGAAACCAACTCGCATAAATTTTTGTGCAGTGGTATTTCCCTCAAAGTGACCCTCAATGGGTCCGCGATGCATATCCTATAGTAACTTCTATGATTCATGTGCCTCCAGGTACCTGAGCAAAACTTCGTTGTTGTGCTTCCTGTAAAGTACTCTATGCGTCGAATGATATGATAAAAGTTTGAGATGCAAATCCCTCTTCTATCTAATGGAAAGGTGACAGGGTATGGTGTCGTGCTCAAGGCACTGGCGCACATCTGCATACCAAGAGTTTCTGTCTTCAATGGGTTTTTCTCACACTACATCATATATTCCAACTTCCTGCTCCCAGCTGATGAGCTCTTCTTCCTCCTCTTGTGCGTGTACTGATTCATATGCGAGTCTCCAAAGCCCATGACATTTGACCATGTGAATTGGCTTGATGTCAATATCATATTCTTGCAAGCCTATCATCTAGTTTTCACGTTGTTCACCCAATTCTTGTTGTACGAGAAGTGTGCAGATTACTGGGTGAGGGACGTAGACTATGCAGTGGTTCTTTATCAAGTAGGGTTTGAATTCTTTCACTGCCTTGTAAACTGCATATTCTTGTTTGTGAATGGTGGGGTTGTTGAGTTCACGTCCCTACATGGTTGCGCTCATGAAGGAGATGGTATTTTCATCGTTCATCTCATCCTTATGAGTGAGTACTACATTGAGCGAATTATCGGAGGCGAAGGTGTATAGCAAGAAGTCTGTTTTGAAGTCTGGGATGTAGAGTGCAAGTGCTTCTATAATAACCTAGTTGATACGGGTCAATGCATACTTTTCCTTCTTTCCCCAGTCGTAGAATGTATCCTTATTGTTCATGTCCAGCATGGGTTTGACTATCTGTGCATAATCTGAGATGAAATTATGGAGGAAGTTTATCTTGCCCAAGAAGGACTACATCGCTCTCTTGTTGGAAGGGTGAGGGATCTGTGTAATAGTTCGGACCCAGTCTAGATCAACCTTGATCCCACTTTTGGCAATGATGTGTCAAAGAAGGTTCCCCTGAGACAGTGCAAATATGCTCTTTTTGGGATTCAAGGAAATCCCATATTTTTGACATCGCTCAAAATTTTTCTTCAGATGGCGAATGTTGTCGTTATATTTTCTTTGAGAACACAGTCACATCATCAAGCTATACCACTATGCTCTGTCTGATGAGTCTGCGGAAGGCAATGTCCATGGCATGCTGAAAGGTTGCACCTGCATTCACAAGCCCAAATGGAATTCGTCTATATGCGAACGTACCCCACTTGGTAAGGAAGGTAATTTTGAGTCTGTCAAGTTCTGATACCAGAACCTGATTGTATCCTGAAAATCCATCGAGTAAGGAAAACATTTGTGCCCCACATACTATTTGTAGAATGTGGTCCATAGATGACACCGGGTAGTTGTCTTTGTTCAAGGCGCAGTTCACATTCCAGAAATACACACATAAGCATATTTCCCTGGACTTCTTGCGTACAGGAACAAGGTTTGAAATCCAAGTAGAATGACGAACTTTGTATATGATCCATGCATCCAAAAGCTTGATGAGCTCTTTCTATATGATTGGTTCAAGTGACAGATGTACCTTCCTCAGCTTCTACTGATATGGCTTGACCACTTCTTTGATCGAAATATTGTGTTGGATTATTCACGTGTCATAAGTTTTTACTTCATCATATGTCCATGCGAACACATCCTGGTACTATTTCAACAAGAGGACAAAGGCTTTCCGCTCTTGCTGCATGAAACACATACCGAGATTGATGAACTTCATATCTTGTTCTATTCCCAAGTTGATCATCTCATGCATCCGGTGGAATTGTGGGTTTTTCTATTCCTCAGCACATGAAAGCGTTATTGCAAGTCATAAATATTTTCCAATGATTCCTTTCACTTAGGGATGAGGTCGCCTTCTTGCTACCAACTTCTTCTTGCAATGATTGCTTGTTCTCGTCTTCATCTATCGTTGCATCCTTGAAGGTGCAACCATTGGCCATGAAATGTAGTATTTTTTGATCGTCATTAAACACACGTAAGTTATTTATGTTATCTGGGATAGATGGTCTATATAAAATTTCAATAGTAAATCTATCCCCAATCGGTGACATCCTAGAGGTTGAGTTTGCTAGAGCATTGCCAGCTGCATTACACGCACGTGGTGCAATAATGATGTTAAATTCTTGGAAGTTAGATATCAGTCGCCATACCTCTTTCTGGTAAATTTTGAGATGTAGTGATAAAGAGTGATGGTGTTACGTACCTATCGTACCACTATCTTTAAATCACCTACCACTTTGAGCCTAATGGCTTTCTGCAAGCCCAACATGAGTGCTTCATACTCAAGAACGTTTTTCATGCACTCGAACTCCAAGTGACTCGAAATCATATGTTTCCTATAGGTTGGGTCGTTCAAAACACAGCCGACTCGTCCTGTGTGTTTGATCCATCAAAATACATGGTCTACAACTCGTCTGTACAAGGACCGTTCGACGTGCTTACACTACTGCAACTGTTATTGCTACTGCTACTATTGTTACAATGTACTGTATATGCTTCATTTGCATTAGTTAGGCAAGGAAGGAGACCCAACTGCCTCTCTGGTGGGGTTGGGGCTTACTATGTAGGATAACACCCCAGCGTTGTTTCCAGGAGGCAGTTGCCAAACATGAGTTTTGCAGAGGCCAACAATTCATTTTCATCATTGATGGGAGTGACATTGTGCCTCATATACCTCTTGGATAACACCCAGACTTGATTATTTTTACCCTTGTACAAAAGCCACATGTGCAACCAGCCCATAGCGAAGTATCCGTTTACCTTGTTGGGCCAGTCTCTGCTAAGTAGTAAGCCATATGCTTCCGATATGTATGTCCACAACAACAATGTTGATGCATTGGTGGACTCGGTCATCGTGAGATAGTCAGATGATCACATCTCGAAGTTCACCAATGATTGGTAGAGATTTTCGATCAATTTAGATGATTTGTGCAAATGTCTTGCTCCATTGCACATTGATCTTTTTGGTAATGGAGAGCGGCATGATGTTGGCTGTCGCACCAGAATCAACCAAGCAATTGTGAACATTACAGTTGAAAATTTTGAATGAGAGTAGGAATGGAAGGAAACCTGAGTTTGCTTCTTCAATCCAGAGTGTGTTTAGCACAGTTGAAAGTGATCTAGGAAGTGTGCTTGCTCCCTTGCTGGTAGAGGTTGCGCTTTCTATTTCTGCTTGTCCCAGTGCACGTAGCAGGATGTCCCACTGACTCTGTATCTTAGCTAGCTTGGACAAATTGTTGTTCGCACAAGTTTTCTTCATGTCATACACAACGTTGTAATCCAGAGGGGGTAGACTCACCGAAGTGTCCAGGCTAAGACTCGTGATCCTGTTGTCCGACAGAGTATTCTGCAGTTTGATGCTCATGGATATACTCTTGTCCACCGTTGACTTCCCGGGCTTGTTTCGTGTTTTCTGCTTTGTGACGGCTAGTGGATCAGCCTTCCTCATCAGTATTTTCATCTTTTCTTTCACTTACCCTACTCTAGGGGGAGCCCCTTTACTTTTGAGCTTGTAACAGACATTTTACTTTTGGGTTTGTTTCTCGGTATTCGTCTTCAGTGCTGCTTGGAAGAACTGATACATGTTTACCACATGCCTAGAGCTTGATTCCCCATCTGGTGCAACATATTTGTCATTATCTGTATCTCCCGACTGTTCTTGCAAGCTGTTGTCCACATCAAGTTCATGACTGTATACTGAGTCTGCAACTCGCTTCGAGTCCGAACAAGAATTGTTTGAGTTACCATCTTCATGAAATGAATAGAATTTGGGGTTTGCGAACTGTTCGAGCTGGAACATAGAGATTTTCGCAATTTTCATTGTGAGACGGTTGCTTCCTAATGACATCCTTCCTTGTCTTTGTCCAAGTGGATGGTTTCTTGTAGACGTGTCTGTTTTTCGATGTTTAAACTCAGACACTTCTAATGTCAAGTTCTTGACGAGGGGAGTGAGGGTTTCAATATCAATTGTTTCCTTGTCTCTAACTTTTCTCACCATTGCCTAGGACTTTCTGCTCGTGTCCCTGGAGTCTTTTGTTGGTTCATCATCCTTGATGACTCCAATCGTGCACATATCTTTCTCAACAAAAAATTCCTCTTCGCAGTTCTCCAATAACGTTGGTTTTGTAGCTCACTTTATGAACTACGCAATGCTGGTTGGCAGTGCAGATGTGTAGTAATAAAAAATGATGCAGTCATGAGGTTTTCTGTCTGCTGCAAACTTGTTCAATATGCAAAAAAACCTCAGATTGAAGTCTTTTACCTCTTCTTTCCCCTCCATCTTCAGGCTTCCCAATTCCTTGAGAAGCATGGCTTGGGTCTTGAAATCAACAAACTTTTACAGAATCATGCGTTTGCACGCACCCCAGTTCTGTATAGAGTTGGCTAGAAGGATGTGATACCATGCAACTGCCTGACCATCTAATGTAGATGGAAAAAAATCTACATGCTACATCATCATACTGTACCTCAACGGTCTACAAATGTAGGTAGAAGTTGTCCAAATGATCTTCTGCCTTCACTATGTTGTGAGGATCAATCTTTATGATCATCCTCTCTGACCGCTTCGGCATCTTGATCAAAGCACCTGGGAGGGCCCATTCTCACTGAGTCATCCATTCTAGATTTTGGACATCCATGTCTTCTACTTCTTCATCCTCCTCTTCTTCAAAATCTAACGGTTCCGACTCTGATTTTGTTGGTTCGGCTCCATCTCCACCTCCTTCGTTGCCTTCTGCTCTACCTCTTGTACCAGAGATTAAACCCAAGATCACAAGGGTGTCTCTTTCTCCCTGTCAGAATATCGGAGGCTCCTCTCCATCTTCAATAGCTTATGTCAGACCTTCAAGTGTGGCAAGAACTGCTTCTTCCACTGATGATACAACAACCCCTGTGGGAGTGGATTTTGGCTTCCTTGATGCGTATGGAAGATGTTGTATCCATGGGACCAGTCCGACTACTTTCGCGAACTGATGGGTGATGGGATGGACTAAGAGAATGTGGTGATATGGAATTTCGTCTTCACGTGTGGGGGGTAAGGAGTAACCAAATTTAGAGTTGCACGTAGGTGAGAGGGAGTGCGAGTTACTACCTTGACCAGATGGTTGATGAGTTAGTGTGAGAGGACGTTCATCCCTAAAAAACTAGTGGCCCTCCTTCTAGTGCTAGAAATTTTGACAGTGCTCAACCCACCAACATTCAGGGAATCACCTCTGTATGAAGTCCCAACTAGACCTCACACTGTTTGGTGTGGGAGTCCCATTCGGTATGATGTCCTAGTTGCCATTCTCTTAAATGTTTTCCTTAGCTCTTACTTGTCATCACAGGAGAGTGGCTTGCTTTTTCTTCAAGTAGCGACGTTCGTGTGCCTAGTCATTAATAATGTTACTTGTGTCAAGGTTGTTTCACCACAGAGAGAGAGAGGGTGGGAGTGAGTCCCAAGTCATATGGGAGGAAGCCCAACTCTTTTAGGAACACATAACACAACAGGATGTGCAAAGCTTCCAAAGGAGCAATCCACATGGATGTGACAGTCACAACACACAAGGGAAGATAGCACATACAACACTGAGTGGACAATCTACGCGAGTGCGACAGTCATTATAGCGAGTTTACGTGAAAGGTTTTGTCTAATGTACGGGAGGTAACTAACACAGGAAAGACATCATTAACAACTTATACAAAACATTTTCATTAATATATGTATTAGAACAATTGAATGAATTCAAGTGTTAAACACAGGTTAAAGAAACATGTATTACAAGTGTTCAAGACAAACCTTACAACAGTTACAACACGTGTGAAAACGTGCTACTCTATTAGCAAGCTTCTGAATTAAGCCAAATTTATAAGACACATTGATACACCATATATCACTAACCCCATGAATGGGGTGTTGGAGCCACTACTTACTCCTCAAAGAAAATATTACAGACTCTCAAGGCTATGTGAGAGGAGCCAAGGTGAAAAAGTCTTTTGCATGTATAAATGAGGGATATTTATAATCAAGGGTTAAACTTACCATTGTTACTGTTCAACTTCCCTCATGACTATTTGACTTCCATGACCTTTCAACTTTACATGACTCTTCATATGATAATTGGGTCTGTTGAACTTCCACATTGCATTATATTGATCAGCAATATGGCCCATAGTAGTGATGTGGATGACATGAGTCATGACAATACTTGACATGATGGTGCTGGTACATTCGTGATGTTGTTGGTGTGCATGTCGAGTTGCAGTGCTACTGGGTGATGGATTTCCTCATGGTGTGTCACAACTATACCTCCGCATGGCATGGTGCACAGAGTCTTCGATGGTCCTTGCATTCGCTTAATGTTGCATTCACACATTGCTCCTTGCTTGTACGTTGGCATGCTTGACATGTGCCTCCATTCGCAAAAAACTTATGTTCGTTTGTCTAACCGTCCATCCGCAAACACATCTTCACATGTTTGTCTATTTGAAAACACATATCTTTGTATGCTTCTTTTGTTTGTCTATTCACGAACATGTCCTTTTGTAGGTACTTCATTTGTACATGCCATCCATCGTTGTGCCATCTTTATTCGTGTACCTGTATCTACAGTCACTCATGAAGAGACAAAATCAAATCCATAAACCTCCTAGTCTACCATGATGCATGATCATTTCGGATGCAGGTGACCGAGAGAGAAGACAAGGTTACGAAACTGCACGAGGCAAGTTTCGAGCTGGGATGTGGGCTTTGGGCATTGCTGGTGAAAACTACACATAAGTCACTGGGAGATGGTGACGGGAAATCTAAATCAGCGGTGGCTGTCTGCGGGATCTGACTCGGCTGGAGGAAAAATATGTGAAATTTTTGGGGGTAGCAATGCTGGTTGCAGGGGGGTTGGGCAGGCAAAATTTGCATAATTTTTGGAGTGAGCGAGTTGCGGGAGTTTGGCAGCAAAAAATGTGCAGTTCTTGGAGGGAGATGGAAGCGAGTTGTTGGGAGATTCTAGTGGGAAAACCTGTACAGATGCTGCGAGGTTGACCTTCTGACTAGCCTTGTGAAGTTTCTGAGCTACGCAGGCTGCTGGGCTGCAAAGGCCTTGCTCATGAAATATGCGCAGTTTTTCGGGTGAGCAGCCGGCTGGCTGATTGGTGACTAGCTCGGAAAATTGCACAATTTTCTTAAGGAGACAGGGGACTCGCACTGGTGTTTATCTAGCCTTTCTACAAAATTTTATCAATCAGTCGAATAGGCATGGTCTGCAGCCTCTACACAATTTTTTAGGGGAGTTAGTCCCGAGGTGACTGCCCAGTCAAACTCTCTAGTTGACCAGTAGAAGGGTTGATTGATCAACTTGCAAGAAGCGCAGCTTGAAATGGATTTCTGGGTGCTTCTGTTGTATTTTGGGTGACATTCAGTTGAGTCGATGGTAGGGTGAAGGTACGACTGTTAGAGGGTGAACTAGTCATCAGAACTTTAGCAAAAACAAGTAAGTGTGTATACACGATCTTGCAAACACACACTCACATGACTTGACGACGAGACGACTCAAAACATCCGAACACACATGCTCAACATGACTGACCGACGCTGTGAATGACAAGCGTGATGCTTGTGATTGATTTTTGGATGACCTTGATGACGCTTGCGTGACAATGTATACGACTTCTTGTGTGAGTGTGACGAATATTTACATAGTGAACACAACACGTATCCACGAAGCAGAGACCTTGTGTACGACCAAAACATGGTCGAAATAGAGACATTGTTACCAACATGAAAACGTTTTCCATTGAATAGTCAAGCAAGGTGGGTCCAAAGATTCACACGAGCCCAGGGGGTGAGCTCGAGTAAGTGTAAAGATCAAGTAGAAACTCATTGGATGCTCCGAAATTGAAGGCAGGCCAAAATTTTGGAGGGTGTTGCAGCCGCTACAACAAAACCTTAGGCATATTAGGGTTGTCCACTTTTGAGCTTATCACATGGACATTTTTTATGTCCCTCCTCAATATGCTTATTCATTATGTCAAGTGTATTAATATTTGATTGTCTGGAAGAAAAAAAAATTGTGTTATATAAGGTACATTACAAAGGGTATGAGCTTACAAATATAAGTATGGTTTTTGTTTTTCAAAAGGTAGCATCTAGGAATGTATAGAGTGCATATGGGATGATCAAGATGGATCTTTATTGAGTCTAATCATATTGGTTATGTAATGTTTTGAGACCAGGATGGTCATGGATAGCAGCCGATCTGGACATGCTTAAAAATAAAAGTTCTTAGATGCAGTTGAACCAAGGCTCATTGTGTAGATATCATCTTTATGAATCCAACGCAACTTGAACTGTTGAAATTTGACTTTGTATGAAGGACTTATGCAAAGTCATAGCTCATGTCCAAGCTGGGAAATAAGTCAAAGTCAACTACTCAAAGTCAATGGTCAACACTTCTGGTTCCAGTAATAAAGGTTCCGTTTCAGGGTTCCATGGTGAAGGTTCCGGTACCAACAAGATTGTGACACGTGGTGCATCCATAATGGGACAAGTTGTAGTTTTTGATTAGTTGAAGGACAACAAATTGACTGTACTAACATGGCCCTATCGAAACGTGACATGTGGCCTTACGGGACCAGGAAAATGCTTGTTAATGGATAGATGAACTAGACTAGATTCGACCCCGTGAACTCCTCGCTACAAACTTCTTTGTTTCACGTTCAGGCACTGATGGTTCTTATTAAGAATTGGGCACATTATTGTATTAATGTTTTATTGTAACGGCATGTGGGGGAAGGATTGGTTGTGCTGCCATATCCAGTGGTACACCAAACCTGTGGAACATTTTATCAATGCGACCAATGATGATGCCAAACTTAGCACGTGGGGAAACTCAGCAATAGTCCTATCCATATAACCATGTGGCACCACAGTTATGAGCAGAGTCCAAACATCACAGTCGAGTTATGGTTATTAACCATATGATATAAAGTGGTGCGGGTATATATTAATGCCATACTCCAAAGTTAAATCATATCACCAATGGCACAGGGTTTAAGGCTAAGGTTAAAACCATATGATATGAATGGTGCAGTCAACGTTAACATTTGTTATACTTTTTGTTAATGGCGCGAAGTCCAATGCCATATGTGGCATGTTGTGATTGAAACATTGATACCACTAGTCCATAGTATATGGTTGTTATACCATATTTGTAACATTGTTGCGCCAAAACTTTGATTCGAACCATATCATATGCTATATGGTTGCACCATATGCCATATATGTAACATAGTTGTGCCAAACTACAACAATCTTCTATGTATTGCAAGCCCATTCCTAGGAGGTCAGCAGGTTTGACCCCAGGACCTTCCCGTGGGTTATAAAAATAACTTTCCAATGCACAAGAGGTAGAGAAGTTGTGAGGAGAGAAGCTCGAATTTGTGTTATTGGTGCCCGTAGTATGCCTTTTGAGGCATAACTTGGCCAATATTGGGCCTTTTTGAGATTTGAAAGTTGCATTGGGAAGCTGAGATTGACACCTATCTTCTGACATTATCTATTGATTCCTATGAGCACATTCCAGAATAGTGAAGTTGATGTAAAGATACTTTTTGAAGCTGACATATTTCTTTTTTATGTAGAGTTGAGTACGAGGACCATTACTGCTTAGTCCTCCTTATATTGGTGCAACTGCCTCTTTGTAAAATTGAGTCAGTTCGAGGTTGAGGGTTCTTTGTATCATGACGTTTCCTGAAGGGAAACATTTCCACTCAATCATCAACTTGACTCTAAAAGACAAAGATTATTTATGTACTCACTTTGCAACAAGATCTATAAAGTGACCTAGCCTTTGATTAGGGCCTGGAGACATAACCCAGGAGTGGTGAACTCCATCATCAACTGGTTGTGTTTGTTGCTTTATGGCATTTTTATGCTTTTAATATTTTTCATCTTTAAGTTCATTATAATTAGATTATTCATATGTGAATAAATTATGAACTAAAGACATAATTTTAAACTATTGCAAAGTGTCAAAGGACGATCATACATTTTCAGATCATTTTTCGTATCAGAGCAGGTTCTCACCAGATTGTAAGGATGAATAGAAGCACGAAGCAAATTTAGTTGCAGGAATTGGAAGAATTCAGTCAGTAATATCAGCAGGAAATTATTGTGTTGCAACACATGCTGAAAGCTTTGCAAGAAGACAAACAAAGGCTGTAAGCGAGGATCGAAGCCATGCAGAGAAATTGATAGTGGGGAAGTGTCTCAGATCAATTTCCATCCATAATTTCAGACAATGAAGTATATCCACTTCATTAGTCGGATGAAGAAATTTCATATCGATCTGCCACTCCAAAAGCATAGTCAGTGGAAGAAGTGATTGATACTTTTTCCTCACCTTCTGAGGAACTTTCTTATGTACCAACATCTCAGGAAATTGATTCAAACATAGAGAAGGAAGAGGTTTCAAGTGATCCTAAGATTGGAGCTTTCAAGAAACATACCAAATGAATTGGTATGAAGTTGATGAACATAATGGGATATCAGCAAGGTAAAGTCCTCGGCAAGCATGTCCAAGGGAGAATCCAACCAATATCAATTCAGGAAATATCCCACTATGAAGGATTGGGATTCGACCAGTCAAGATGTGACTATTGTGGAAAGAAAGGTCACATAACATATTGGTGTTGGTCATTACATTGTAATCAGATCCTGAAAAATCTATAGTATCGTAAAGGTAAGTATATATGTCATTCTAACATTGATTCAGAAGGTGAGTCCTCTAATCAAAATTTTATTATGAATATTGTTAAAAAGACTTATCCATGTACTTTTTGGGGAAGTAACAACCATTGTGTCGCTGAATGATGGAAGCATAAAGTTTATAATAAAAAGGTGCACGATACAAGGAGTATTCCATGGAAGGATGACACAACACTGCAAGTAAATAAAAGTTTGGGAAAGACTTTGATACAGTCAGGGAAGGACTCGTCACCGTCAAAACAGAGCTTAGAAAAATCAAGAAAGAAGATGACTGTTAAAGACTCAGGAGAGAAGGTTTGTTCATAGTGTAAGTTGAAAGGACATTCAAAGATCACATGTCCAATGCTACCACGAGTCGCCATCAGCACTATCAGGACAAGGGGAAGCAGAGAAAAATGGCAAGGAAGAATGTAAGTCTCTAGAGAGATTGATTGCTTATAACTGGGCAGATTTCATACCTGATGTTTAATTGTGTGTTTATGATTTGTCATCACATCAGTAGGTCTAGATGAGTCTGTAATAGGGTCAAGAATGTCTATGTACTCATGATTGATGTAATAAATTCCTTATTGTAACAAACGTTTCGTGGACCAAAAGTCTTTTAGTAGGGAGGTATGGTCGAGATGGATCTTGATTGAGTCTAGGCATATTAGCTAAGACCAGGATGGTCATGGATAGCAACAAATCCCGACATGCTTAAAAATAAAACTTCTCATATGCAGTTAAACCCAGGCACATTGCATATATATCGCAATTCTAAATCCAGCACAACTAGAACGACTGAAATCCAACTTCGTATGAAGAAGTTATTCAAAGTCAAAGTTCAAGTCCAAGTTGGGGCATAAGTTAAAGTCAACGATCAATGCTCACGGTTCAAGCAAGAAAGGTTTTGTTGCAGGGTTCCATGGTCAAGGTTCCACTACCAACGAGATTGTGGCACGTGGCACATCCATAATAGGACAAGTTGCAGTTTCTGATTGGTTGAAGGACAACCAATCTAGTGTAGTCACGTGGCCCTATCAAAGTGTGACACGTGGCTTTAGCGGACTGGCCAAAAGTTTGTTAATGGATAGATGAATTGTATTAAAGCTTTATTATAATGGGATGTGGGGGAAGGATTGGCGGAGCAACCATATCCAGCGATCTGCCAAACCCGTCGAACATTTTATTGGTGTAAGTAACGACGATGCAAAACTTAGCACGCGGGGCAAATCAGCAACGATCTTATCCATATAACCATGTGGCACTAGGATTATGGGCAGAGTTCAAACATCATCATCAAGTTATGGTTATTAACCATATGATATAAAGTGGCACGTGTGTATATTAACGCCATACTCCAAAGTTAAATCATATCACCAATGGTGTGGGGTTTAAGGCTAAGGTTAAAACCATATGATACGAATGAGGCAGTCAACGTTAACATTTGTTATAACTATTGTTAATGGCGTGGAGTCCAATGTCATATGTGGCGCGTGATGATTAAAACATTGATATCACCGGTCCATATTATATTGTTGTTATACGATATTTGTAACGTTGTTGCGTCGAACCTTTGATTCGAACCATATCATATACTATACGGTTACATCATATGTCATATATGTAACACAGTGACGCTGAACTACAACAATTTGCTGTGTATTACAAACCAAATCCCGGGAGGTCCGCAGGTTTGACCCCGGGACCTGCCCGTCGGTTATAAAATGAATTTTCCAATGCACTAGACGCAGAGCAGTTGTGAGGAGAGCAACTAGAATTTGTGTTATTGGCCTTTTGATACATAACTTTGGCAATATTGGGCCATTTTGAGATCTGAAAATGGAAAAGTTGATGTAAAGATACTTTTTGAAGCTTATATATTTTTTTTGATCTCGAGTTGAGTACGAGAACCGTTTCTGCTTTGTCTTCTTTATATTGGCGCAATTGCATCTTTGTAAAATAGAATCAGTTCAATGTTGAGAGTTCTCTATAGGAGGACATTTTCTGAAGGGAAACATTTCCACTCAATCATCAGCGTGACATTAAAAGAGAAATATTATTTATGTACTTACTTTGCAACGAGATCAATAAAGTGGTCTGGCCTTTTAGCACGGCCTGGAAACATAGCTCAGCATGGGTGAACTCTGTCATCAACTGGTTGTCTGTCTTTCTTTCTGTCATTTTTAGGCTTTGAATATTTTTTCATCTTTAGTTTCATTAAAATTCGATTATTTATATGTGAATAAATTATGAACTAAAGACATAATTTTAAAAGCTTACAAAGTATCAGAGGATGATCACACATTTTCAGATCATGGGAAGGTGGAAAAGGTGAGTGGCTTGGCTACCTCCTCATATAATACCATTGTAAATTAGAAACATCCAACACATGGATCGTTCAAGTACTATTTATCAAAGAAATATAAAAGGACCAAAATTATATACTCAAAACACCATTCTACCTTATAATAGCTAATCATATGACAATAATAGTCATGGTTGTTGAAATTTAGTTTGAATGATCGAGAGGAATATTAAAATATGGCATCAATAAATAATCGAGAAGAGAATTTGTAAATTTGATTAGCCGAATGAGAGTTTCCTTGTGAATTCACTTGCTCAACATAGAAAAAGAATGCACAAATAATAACAAAAAAATATTTTTTCCTCATTCAAACAACAATAACATAAAGTGCATGATATATAATTAGGGTATCAAATTAAGGATGTGAGAATAACTTAAACCAACATAATAACTAAATCATGCATGAAGACTTTAACTAAAGATGAAATTGACAATAAAATGTAAAAATATCGAAACACAAAAATAAAAACAATATGATACTAATTCTCAAATGATTTATTACATCATCTAAAAATTGCAATTATAGAAACCAAAATTGCTAAAACAATATAATGCTAACTATCAAATACTTTATTACATCAACTAAAAATTGCAATTATAAAAGCCAAAATTCCTTAAAAAAAAAAAAAAAAAACCTAGTACCAAATATAACCTCCAAAATACCACCAAAAATCTTTTAACTGCTGCAATAATAACATCCAATAACACCACTAACATACAAAATACATAAACCAAAATATGGCTTAACGCACTCTCGACGCTCCAAACTAATAGAACCCAAACTGACATGCTCCACCACTAACATACAAAATACATAAACCAAAATATGGCTTAACGCACTCTCGACGCTCCAAACTAATAGAACCGAAACTGACATGCTCCAAACACAATTTTTTCCCTATAGAAAATCTATATTTGTATCATATGGCCAATAGGCAAAGTCTATTTGTCTCATATGGCCCAATAGGCAAAGTCCATTTATTTATATAACATTAGGCTCATTACAAAAATAGAACGCATTAACATTTTGTTACAACCCTATATTATATATATCGTGGATTGTTTTAACCATATATAAATATGGTAGATTTGTTGCAAACTATAAGACAAGGTCCGTGCTGTGCTCGAATAACATTTGAACAATCTCTATTTGTATCATATGGCCCAATAGGCAAAGTCCATTTTTCTCATATGGCCCAATACGCAAAGTCAATTTGTTTATATAACATTAGGCTCATTACAAAAATAGAGCGCATTAACATTTTGTTACATCCGTATATTATATATATCGTGGATTGTTTTAACCATATATAAATATTGTAGATTTGTTGCAACTATACGATAAGGTCGGTGGTGTGCTCGAACAACATGTGAACAAATGTATATATCATACGTTTAAATCTGGAAGACATTATCCATATTTAGGCCGATAGGTTTTTCCTTTGAAAGAGACTTTCGTCGTCTTTTTTATTCTCAGCCTGACACCTGGCGGAGTGGGCAATTTGGTTCATATTTGTTCAGCTTGATTCTCAGGCTGACACCTGTGCGCATTTTCAAAATATTCGTCATGGTCTCCTTCAATTATTCGTTTCCGCTGATTCTGGAACCGTCTGCATTCAATTATTCGTTTCCGCTCATTCTGGAACAGTCTGCATTAACTTGGGCGATGTCGGTGCCATGGCCTATAGGCACTCGGGCCAGCCTCTACTCACACCCAGGCATGCTTTCCGTGCCCTGCTCGGCCTCGACGTGGTCTTGACCGACATCGCTTCTGCCCGCCCTCAAACGCAACGTGAAGAAAAACACGGTGGCGACCTCCCTCGCCTCGGCCGGAAAACCGGGATCCGACGTCGGAAGAGTGAAGATTTCTCAGCTCTTTTGGAACAATGAGAAGCAGATTCAGGGACTGAAGCCTCCATTTGATTTTATTGTGTCGCGGATGTTGTTTATTTGGAGAATACTGTGGAGCTTTTGATTTCCACCATGAATGCCCTTTCTGGAGCGAATACTGTAATCTATTAGGTTATCAGATACGATCTCCAGATGCCCATCAGCTTTTTTGGCAGATTTGTCCTAATTATTTCACTGTGGAGAAAATACCCCATGAGGATTTGCATCCGGAGTATGCCTATGAAGAAACTGATGTGTATATTCTCAGGATCCGGCGGTGGAAGAGTGAAGATTTCTCAGCTCTATTGGAACAACGAGAAGCAGATTCAGGTACTGAAGCCTCCATTTGATTTCATTGTTGTCATGGATGTTGTTTATTTGGAGAATACTGTGGAGCCTTTGATTTCCACCACGAATGCCCTTTCTGGAGTGAATACTGTAATTCTATTAGGTTATCAGATACGATCTCCAGAAGCCCATCAGCTTTTTTGGCAGATTTGTCCTAATTATTTCACCGTGGAGAAAGTACCCCATGAGGATTTGCATCCGGAGTATGCGTATGAAGAAACTGATGTGTATATTCTCAGGAAAAAAATGACCTAAGTGTGGGTAAAACAAGGTTTTCCAGGGTTTAGGGGTCGGGCGCAAATTGTATATGGGTTATAAAGTAGAGGGCGCATAAAGTACGTGGCCCTGTTATGCAAAAACTCTGGTCACCGTTGCTGATAGCTTAGCAATACAGACGCGAATTCCGTTGTTCCGGTATCTTTCGGAGGCGTTTTAACAGTCTCCCACGGTGGTCTGTGTTCCTCCCTGCCATTTAATTCCCCAATTATTCCAGGTACTCACTTTCATGTTTGCAAAATTTTAGTTTTCTTCAAGAATCATTTGCTATGTGTTCATCTTGCATTTATTGGTTACCGAATCAGTGCGGATATCCATCCAGTGCATTTAGTCATGGATGTCTTCCTTAACTAATGATTACTGGACTGGATTGAATTGAATTGCTCTCAATAAATTTAGGGAGACATCTCTATTGGGGTATGCATCTGAAAGATGAAATTATTCTACTCTAAAACAGAAGGCCATTACATTTCGTGCTATTCTTCATATACCTTTAAGCCTGGTGGGTTCCTGCTTGTCAATCTCAAACCCTAATTGACTTGTTATTCTCCACTGATAACGCCCATATATATACCAACAAATAATGTGCATTTTTCTTTTTTACCCTTTCTCCGAAGCCGAAGCAAATTGTAAGCCGCTTACTTTTCCTGAGACTGATAGACGAAGACCATTTCCATTTATTCATTTATATTTTTCACCGCGTCCTTTAAACTCCAAAAGCATTACCTTTTGGATCTAATGCTCCATGCACCACAAGCAGTCCGCTTTCATGACATAGGCACTTTCGATTCGGCTGAGCTCCCACGGCAGTGGTTTACTCTTCTGTCAAGATCACTCTGTGTCTCTGAGGATTGAAATTTGGTGGATTGTCCCAACCACTTGTTTTTGTCTCTGGGAAGATTTTAACTTGGTGGATTGCCCCAATTGCTTATTTCTTTCTTTGGGAGAATTGAAGCTCGGTGGATGGCTTGACATCTCACTTCCTTCACTGCTGAACCGGGACCCCGTTCGCAAAGACCATTTGATCTGATAATGGTTGGTATTAAATAAATGAACGTGTAGTATTTTTTTTCTTGGCTAGTCACATTATGTTTAGCAGAGATTTAATCCATTCTTCATATTAAATTGCATCTGGAATTACTGCCCAGTTTAGGTCAGGATTATGGAATCTTTTGATGTTTCTGTTCTGTTATATTCAGACCAAGGTATTGCTTTCTCACTCTTTATTAAAAGCACAACGGCATAGCCTTTTCTCTTATAATCACAAGAGGGGCTTCCTTTGTGGACGGTATTTTTTTCCTTTGGTCATTAAAGTCAGTTATCATGGGCTGTTCACTGATATTTCTTTCATGTCATGCAAAAATATAATGCTGAATTAAAAATTAAAAATTAGGGGCATCTTTGTTCAGGGAGCTCTTCCTCATTGGTCATTTAAGTCAGTAATCCATGGGCTGTACATTGAGATCTGTTTCAGGTCATTACACTGTTGTCATGCAGAAATGTAAGTTGTAACGTTGTTGAATTAAGAATTCAAATTGTAATTTAAAAAACTGTATACTAATATTTGATTTATCCAACATTATGTTAAATAGACAGTATATGTCTCCCTTACTTGGGAACTTTTGTGTATCTAGAGTTTTTGCGTTAGCTGAACTTTCTATCCACTACTAGACGTTCCAGTATATCCTGTATGCTTTAAGTTGCAAAATCACTTCTTTTCTGCCATATTTCTCTTGCTTTATATAGTTCCTTCTCCAATTTGTAAGAGTTTTGCTTGGTCTCACTTAATGATATTTATATTGTGACAGGAAAACATGTTTAATTTGCAATTTTAATTGTCAGTTTTTTTGTTGAATATTTATGTTGAACAAGTCCCAAGAGACAGATGAAATATTACTATGTCTTAAGATAACAAGAAGCCTCACTGAGTTGGCTGTAGATTGATTGAGTGAAAAACTGACTAAAGACCTCCATGCATACCGAGTATTGATGATATGCTAGGACAAGCGATATTCATCATCATTTGTTGTGCCCTTGTTGCAAGATCCTGTCTCATGGAACTGTTGGTCTGATCAGTTATCTTTGTCCTCTGACACCTTGCATATTTTGAATGTTTGTTAAAGTTATTCTCCACTGATAACGCCCATATATATACCAACAAATAATGTGCATTTTTCTTTTTTACCCTTTCTCCGAAGCCGAAGCAAATTGTAAGCCGCTTACTTTTCCTGAGACTGATAGACGAAGACCATTTCCATTTATTCATTTATATTTTTCACCGCGTCCTTTAAACTCCAAAAGCGTTACCTTTTGGATCTAATGCTCCATGCACCACAAGCAGTCCGCTTTCATGACATAGGCACTTTCGATTCGGCTGAGCTCCCGCGGCAGTGGGTTACTCTTCTGTCAAGATCACTCTGTGTCTCTGAGGATTGAAATTTGGTGGATTGTCCCAACCACTTGTTTTTGTCTCTGGGAAGATTTTAACTTGGTGGATTGCCCCAATTGCTTATTTCTTTCTTTGGGAGAATTGAAGCTCGGTGGATGGCTTGACATCTCACTTCCTTCACTGCTGAACCGGGACCCCGTTCGCAAAGACCATTTGATCTAATAATGGTTGGTATTAAATAAATGAACGTGTAGTATTTTTTTTCTTGGCTAGTCACATTATGTTTAGCAGAGATTTAATCCATTCTTCATATTAAATTGCATCTGGAATTACTGCCCAGTTTAGGTCAGGATTATGGAATCTTTTGATGTTTCTGTTCTGTTATATTCAGACCAAGGTATTGCTTGCTCACTCTTTATTAAAAGCACAACGGCATAGCCTTTTCTCTTATAATCACAAGAGGGGCTTCCTTTGTGGACGGTATTTTTTTCCTTTGGTCATTAAAGTCAGTTATCATGGGTTGTTCACTGATATTTCTTTCATGTCATGCAAAAATATAATGCTGAATTAAAAATTAAAAATTAGGGGCATCTTTGTTCAGGGAGCTCTTCCTCATTGGTCATTTAAGTCAGTAATCCATGGGCTGTACATTGAGATCTGTTTCAGGTCATTACACTGTTGTCATGCAGAAATGTAAGTTGTAACGTTGTTGAATTAAGAATTCAAATTGTAATTTAAAAAACTGTATACTAATATTTGATTTATCCAGCATTATGTTAAATAGACAGTATACGTCTCCCTTACTTGGGAACTTTCGTGTATCTAGAGTTTTTGCGTCAGCTGAACTTTCTATCCACTACTAGACGTTCCAGTATATCCTGTATTCTTTAAGTTGCAAAATCACTTCTTTTCTGCCATATTTCTCTTGCTTTATATAGTTCCTTCTCCAATTTGTAAGAGTTTTGCTTGGTCTCACTTAATGATATTTATATTGTGACAGGAAAACATGTTTTAATTTGCAATTTTAATTGTCAGTTTTTTTGTTGAATATTTATGTTGAACAAGTCCCAGGAGACAGATGACATATTACTGTGTCTTAAGATAACAAGAAGCCTCACTGAGTTGGCTGTAGATTGATTGAGTGAAAAACTGACTAAAGACCTCCATGCATACCGAGTATTGATGATATGCTAGGACAAGCGATATTCATCATCATTTGTTGTGCCCTTGTTGCAAGATCCTGTCTCATGGAACTGTTGGTCTGATCAGTTATCTTTGTCCTCTGACACCTTGCATATTTTGAATGTTTGTTAAAGTTGTTCATGCTCATTGGTTCTATGATCTATCATATCATTCCTCCCATTTGCTGGTATCTGTTATTGGTCTGTTGGACTGATGAACCATATTTATCTTTTTTTATTAAAACACACATATTTACCCTATATTCATCTGCTTCCCAAATTAGTTTAAGTTGTGGCTTTTTGGTTTTGTCTGATTTCCATCCGGTGACTGTGCTTTGATTTGAAACTTCGTTGTTTGTGTTAATTGTTGTGACTGCTTTCTCTGGGACCCTTGTCAGATTTTGGTCTCTCATACTGTCTGCCCCACTAATTGATATTTTTGCTGGTACTAAAATTTAACATACCCACATGTGTTTTCCAATACCTTTCTTTATGCCAAATAGTGTGGGTTTCAGTGCCAATAGAGTAGATTAAGTTCCATCATGGTTTCATCTATTTATTGCCACTTTCCAGTACATTTTGGTAATGAATTCATTTATTGATGAGTAAGAAATAACCAGATGAAAACCTTGTTTTCCCTATTCGTAAAGTTCTAAGGTAATTAAAAGGAGATACTTGTTAGGTTTCTTAAATTTAATGTGGCAACATTTAGTCACTTAGTTTTATTCAGAGTTTGCAGATGATCTGTAATTTATTATGCATGGCTGATTGGTACTTCCTTTTCCCCTTCTTTGCAGGGGAAAGCTACAGATCTATACTGTCTATGGCTTCCACAGTGCAACCATGGGGGCAACAATTTCTCCTTACCCGGGAAGTGAACCAGGTCATTCTTGTGGCCATGTTTCCTCTTAGTCGCCAGGCTTCTCCATCGCTTACCTCGCATTTTCTCGTTCCTTTACACAGGGCAATTAAAACAAAAAGTAGATTCTTTGGTTCAAATTTCTTTGGAGATTTGATCAAACATTGAAATTTCAGAAGTTGGGTTTATTGTGCATATGAAATGGCATGTGTTCATGCTTTTGAAATTTTACTCAGAGAAAAGAAAAGATGGATTTAGTATTGCATATGAATGAGATGTATTCTTCGTATATGCTTGGTCATCTATAGAGGTTTCTTGATTTTGGGTAATTAACTTAACCTCTTGATTTTGTCTAAAATGAAATAAGACATTCAATGTGTTCCTGAAAAGTAATTGCATAATGCTCCAGTCCAAGAAAACAAGGTTTTCCACAAACCAATTAACTCTTCTAGAAAAGTTCAACAATTCCAATTTAATAATCCTATCGGCCTCTCTTTGTACCTTTTGGGACAATTGCTAGTATAAACCTGCCGTCAACATATGCGTTGGTCGTTGTTATTTGTTGAAACCCTACGGTATGGCATTATAGCCATAATACCCATATGCTATTTTAAAAATCCGACCACATATATCTCGGACCACGTTGGCATACCGTTTTGCATATATATCCAAACCAACGAATATAATATAACCAAACGAACCAATCATATCCATATGGGCATCTTTATAGTGAATATGTTAATACTCCATAACCATATACCATTTATATGGTATACCCAACGGATGGCATTTAGTGACTATATTATATATGGTAATTCCCATGATAACCACTCCAACGTAAGCATATGCAATACTATATATATTGATTATGTTAACCGTAGCCTATGTTAAAGCCATATCCAACATATTTAATATACCATTGAAATTAATGATGGTGGGTTCCTTATATGAATGGGTTTGTCATTCAACTCGTAACGCGCACCCACGGGTCACTTATTACAATCTTAGTGCTAAATTATTACAAACATTTTACTGATAAAATAAAGTCATGTGGTACATTACCATAGAGCCATTTGTTGTCCATCCATTGAGGCACATGTTGAGCCTTGTGTCTACCAAGTGTTAGCGTCTAGATGTACCACTTGTGAACTCTTGGACGTGCCACTTGTTAATTTGACTTTGAGTTTGACTTTCACTTTTTTCTGACTGTCGAAAAATTTGAAAATTTAATAAATTACGCATCCAAATTTCGTTTGACGCTATTTAAATTGCATTAGAATCGACTTTTTGAGCATTGAGCAATGGCCCTAGTTTAGCTCAAATTCGAAAGTCTTTTTTTTAATGAATTTCTAGATCCTCCGAGATCAACCCTCCCCACTGAGAGGCTTTTGGACCTATAAAAGGTTATTGTTCAAATGCCAAGTATGGGAACTTCCTCCCCACTTGTCCAACATTTGTCTACCCTATTTTATATACTCTTCTTATCACAAAAATATGTGCAATAATTATGACAACCAAATCCATATTGTTATCCATTTTCTCTTTCCCACATCCTTCTGCATGTGTTACTTCAACTACTATCCATGAATAACACATTAGTAGCATTAACATATATAAAAATGCTAATCACAAAGAACTAACATGTTCAATCCTCTTGACAGGTTCCCACGACAAGATCCCCCACTCCCAAACACCTGTTTTGTCCACCTTTGCAGATATGAGCAAAAAATTATTTCTCGCATTAACGAGCCTCTTGAAATTTCCTGTGGTTACTAGCGAATGATCATCCTTCCTTTGATGAGATTGGATGTTGTACTTTATGTCGTCCTTGAAAAGGTGATATATGTCTTCCTTCATGTAGTAGATACCC
This sequence comes from Pinus tabuliformis, assembly GCA_031772625.1. Taxonomy (NCBI): domain Eukaryota; kingdom Viridiplantae; phylum Streptophyta; class Pinopsida; order Pinales; family Pinaceae; genus Pinus; species Pinus tabuliformis. The sequence goes on along the minus strand of CM062814.1, from coordinate 799,906,026 downwards.
TTCCTATTGAACAAATAAGGACTTCCAAGCACAATTCCACAAATATTCAATGCAACCACATCTAGTTCAACTTCATCCACAAATCTAGATGTAATACCAAACCTAAGATTACACTTATAAATTACATGTAGCTTATTTTTGTTACATACAAATCAAAGTGGATAAGGTTTAGGATGCAATGTTGTTACCAAATTCAGCTTCTTAACAACTTCCTTGGATATCAAATTGGATTGAGATCCAGTTTCAAATAAAGTATCTACTTTTACATGCTTAGGTACCACCCTGATATGAAATAGTTCATTCATATCCCTTGTTGAAATTTAAGAAGAAATACAAGAACCAACCAATTATGTGAACATGATGTACCTTTCAAACCCATAGCTACAATTTGTGCCTCATCACCAGATTCTGACCCTATATCATGTTGGACTATCATTGCCACGTTATGCATGCATTTCCTATCTCATAACCACTTAGACCTTATCTCTTGATGTAGATTCCAACAATTCTCATCGTTGTGTCCCTATTTCTTGCAATGGGTACAAGAAAGTTTGTCGTCGCTCGCCTTCAAAAAAGTTTTTCACTTTGGCTTCTTCTTCCCTTTTCCTTTATCATATTTTGACCAAAATTCTTCCACAAAGACTCCACGAGCTTGTTTATGTGCTTCAATATAGGTATATTTTCATAAACCTCATCGAGATTAGATGGCTTCAAAAATAAAATAGTATTGTGGATATAACCATGCAAACTACTAATATATTTCGAAAGAGTCTCTTGCATATTAAGTGGATTATTCAAAGCGAATGCATTTTTCCTAAACTGCTCTATAACGTTTTGCACACTTGGCCTTTACATTGTCACAAAGCTTTCCATTTTATTATTCCGTACTCATCATGTGCGAAAGGATAGAATTTCTTTTTCAATGCTAAAGTAAATTCAAATCAAGTGGAGAAACTTTTACCTTCCTAATGTCTATTTTCCCACCATATTAATGCAGTAACTTCCAATCAAAGTGAGGCCAATAGAATTTTTACCTTGTCATCAATGATCAGTTACATGGTATTAGGATTCCATTTGGTGAAACCAGTTGTCAATATTTTCAACATTAAGATCACCATCATAAACTCGCAAGTCAAATTTAATATCCAACTTCAAAAACAACTTATTTGATGATGTTTTACATGAGGAGATGGAGGAGGAGAACGAGAAGGACTTGAAGGAGGAGAAGAATAAGGAGGAGTCCTTTTTGAAGGACCTTCATTCCCTTCATTTTTAACTTCATTCTTCGATGAACTTCTAAAATCCTTCCATTCCTGAAACATTTCTTTAACCACGGTGTTCATTTCCATAAAGCTTCACGAAACTCTTTCTCATAATGAAAAGGAATCTTTTATCCTTCATGTGATGACATTTCTCTTCTTTGAGTAAAGTTTCCTGATCCAATTTATGGATTTCCTTCGATAAGAATTCCTTCACCTTTCTTGAATTTGCTCTTCGTTATCATACACGCTCACAAATCACCATCAAACATGCTCTAATACAGATGATTTAATGTTGATCAGTGATAATGAGTTATTCAAAAGCAATATATATTGGGTGATATATGAGTGCATTAAACCTAGGTCTAGACTATGGTCAATGTTTTTTGGAAGTGCGTTGTAATATTTAATTGTGAATATAAGAGTGATGAAGCTCAAAGGTTTGATCGTTTTCCTAATCAAGGGTTTATAGGGTAAATTCTATATGTACCATGTGAATATTTATAATTTTCCCTTGCTTATTTTCTATTCCTTAAGTTCTCTCATGTGTATTTAATTGTTTATATTAATTGAGCTTCTAGTCTAGTTTATATAACTAGTTGACTCTATATTTGGACTTTTTGTGTCTAAAATATAGATTAGGGGTGTTATTCCAAACATATGGTATTGGGGCTCATTTTTATTGTACAGGGTTGTCTCTTTTGGCAAATGTTATGTATATTGAACTTATATCTATTCAAGAAAGTCATTAATTAATACATATAAGTTAAATATACTCTACTAGTAGCCATAAAATATAAATTTGGTTAAAGAAAGAAGGCTAGAAGCACACTAATCAATATTGTGAATTTTAATGGTTAAATTTTTTTATCTTTGGAAGCTTAAAATGGAAAATATCTTCATTGATTGAAAATAGAGGATTTTATGCATATTGGAACACCTCCAACTAGCATGTTGAAGGATATTTGGTAGAAAAATGAGAGAAAAGTGAGGAGCATGATTCAAATTTGTCTTCAAATTTTGATGTTGCTAAGTGTTTTGATGGAATACACTACTGAGAAGAAATTTTTATTCATATATTATGTGACTTTCTAAACTACAAGGATAGTCTAGACATTTCTGTTGGGAGTAACATAACCACAATAACTCTTGGCAACATGAAAACATCTCAATTATAAGAGGATATGATGAAAAGGAACATGGAAGGATAAAAAAAAATCTTCTATCTGTAACAGTTCAACCAAAAAACTGAGGGAAAGGAAAACTCTCTAAAGGGAGATATAGGTAAAAAGAAAGATGTAAGTCCATAATGAAGAGAATCAAAATACGATATAAATGTGGTAAATCTAGGCATTACAAAATATTTTTTTAAGTCAATGATTGCTAAATAAAGAAAGGGATCTAATGAGACCTCAAGTTAAGAAATACGTTATTTGGATGAAGGAAGGGATGGGTCTTTACTTTCAACAACTACATAGTTAAATCACAAGGCATGCTTCATCGAATTAGGTGCATATTGTCATACGACAACACACAGGGTGTGGTTAGACTATGAATATGTGGAATATCATGGAGAAGATTCTAAAATATATGATAATTTAGTTATGAGGGTATTCAATTAAGGTTGTGTTTGAGAAGTATGAAAGAAAATTCAAAGTAGAACATTCTTGAGGGTACAACATATTTTGGGTTTAGCAAAAAACACAATATTGGCATTATTGATGCATGGTTATGTACCATATTTGAGAATGATTATTGTAATATGTTTTCTGGTGAATAGGTGTTGACAAGAGATGTTCACATTAGTATATTATACAATATATTAGATAATATCAACCTATGTGGATGTAATAGTGTAATCATTTCCAAAGAAAAAGAACCACAACACACTCAAAATATTGAAAGTAAGCCATTGGAAGGAAAAGGCACGAACTATAACTTATTAAAGTAGAAAAAAAAAAAGCTCACATAGATAGAAAGTTTGAGGTATCCTCGATGGACTCACTAGTTATGTTATCCCTAAAATCATACAATGGCCAAGAATATGTTGCTTTATAGATCCCACCTTAGGATGTGATAGACAATGGTTGGAATAACTAAGTTAATCTCCTAGTTGCATGCAATAGAAAATCATACAAATAACATAAACTAAAATATAAATTATCATACCCCAAACCATAATAGGCTAATTTAGTTTTCAAACCCCTTTTTTCATTTGGAAAACCTATTCCTGCTTAGAGATCCTTCTCTAGCTCCTCAATCCAAACCCATACACACAATAAAAAACATAGAAGGATGAGATTTGTGTTCACAGAAGGAAAGTTAACATGAATCATAAAGTCAATACAACAAATCAATCAATCTTCTCACATATATAGACATAAAATGGATAAGGAAACAATATTTCATTCATATTATAGCAAAAGTACATAAGGAATTATAACCCATATGTAGCATGCAATCTCCTCTAATCCATTTTACCTCCCTTTCCCTCATCTCATAGATAAATTCAGTTGATTTGAGATACAAAAGGGGAATATTCTAGTGAACTTTTACTAGCATTAATAGGATAATTCTCTAATTCCTTAACTCTCGCCCCTGAGGGTGTCTCACTAAATATGTATTTCTTAGATCTAGGAGACACCTAAGGCTGTTAGAAGTTAATAAAATTCTTTAAAAATTTACCCTTAGGCAACTCAGGATTCGCTTGAGAATGACAACTTATAGAATTTTAACCTCCACCACTCTGAGAATAAGAGAACGTTGTACATCTATTTATAGGATGCACACCTCTAATGAAAAGAGGGTTACTAACTGAACACAAACCAATCTATTTATAGGATGCGCACCTCTAATGAAAAGAGGGTTACTAACTGAACACAAACCAAGAGAATATATTCATTTTGGCCAACAATTGAAGGGAATTGACATTACGTTCCATTCATTGACATAAAGTGGTAAATTTTTTTATAACATATCCTTCTCTATATAATGTGCAAAATAAAAGTAACGCTAAGGTTATGTTGCACATTTTTTTATATTCTCTTATATCATATCAAACTCTAGCCTACTTCTTCGAAATATTTAGTTTATTAAATATATTAATTTCACTTTATGTATTAAGTTTAATGATTTTAATTAACAAGTAAATTTACTCCAATCAATTTCTCTATTTTTTTCTTACTTACAATGTGAGTTTTGTAAAGGATGCTCTATATAAAAAAATAAGTTTCATGTTCTTAAATAAATCTCTTTTTTTTTGCTTACTTAGAATGTTAGTTTTGTAAACGATGCTCTATTAAAAAAAACAAGTTTCATGTTTCTTAATTAAAGTGAGGAGGTTACTAAAAGACACTAACTCGTAGACTTCTTGTTTTGTTTATGGAAACCTTTTTGTACATTATCATAAATTACTTTTTAAAAATACAACATCATAAAGTAATTAATATTTGTGTCAAGGTTTTCTCACCTCATTGGTATTGATATTTTTAGAAATGAATACCATGAATGTGTCATTCCTTTGTTTAGTGAATCATTAGTTAATGGAGACAAATTTTTGGTGGTTGTCTGGTTCATGTTGCCTATATATCGAATACCTGGTCTCCCCACAATGCAATTGAGTTCCTAGATCATGCTGGTTTAGTTGTAGGATCATCTCTTAATTCAAGTCAGTTTCATTCAGTGCCCATATTTGGTTCTGCAATGGGAAGTTCTCACATCTCCTCTAATAACAATGAGGTATGTCTGGTGTTAGACACGCTAGTGGATGCGACACATGCATTGTTTCTCTCCATCTCCAAGATGATATGTAGCAATCAATTGATGACCTATAGGAGGAAATACGTGTTATTGGAGAACATTTAGTGGCTATAGAGATCACTGCGTTTTGTATTCCATCGAAGATTGCGGGTGTAGAAGGCATAAGTGTTGTGGCAGTAGGGAAGAGAGCTCACTGAGTTAGGGCCGAAGACACTAATGGGACAAATTGAAGTTATCTTTGATGCTTTTTTTTAGTTGTGTCATGTTCTGAATACATATTTTCCTATGATACAATGTAAATTTTAATATATTCTGGGATTTTTTGGTACAATTTATAGTGTCAATGTCTTTAGGATAATTTGGAATTTCAATCCCAGAGTCTGCAAATTCTTTAAATTGTCTCTGGTGTACAAAATTTTTCTCTTTGAAAAATCTATTTAAAGGTTCTAATCCCTAACCTAGAGTTGTTAATATTAAGCCCTTAGCCATTATGTTTTGAAAAATGAATTCTATAAATTACTTAAGTGGATGTTGGTGAAAGAGCCGGGTCAAAATAAAGTAACACAACCTATAAATTGTATAAAAAAGAGTGAGAATCACTAAAGTAAGAAAGAGAGAAAAAAAACTAAAAATATTCCATATGAAATTGAAATTCACCTCCTCCTTTTCTAATTAAAAGTTCCTAATTTTAAATTCAAAATTGACATTTTTAAAATTAAAATTCATATTTTTTTATTTCTAAATTATTTAAAATTAGTACATTAAACCACTTACGTTACTAGTTTCAAAATTAAAACTCTTAAGCTTTTGTTTAGATTTTGTTTTAATATTTTAGATTTAACAAAACTAAAATTAATATGTCGTAAAATAATTCGAGAATTATTAATTTATTTAGTGGTCTTCTATTCTAATACATTCCAAATATGACGAACTCACAATAATACACCAAATTTATATAAATAAATCAAGCTGATATAGAAGAATTTGAAAATTATCAAATCATAATGTTAATACTTATTAGTCGTCACTTTAAATTTTTTCAAATACATTTTATATCTAGTGCAGTTGCAATGACACATTAAATCTACATAATCCTTTTCTATTCTACACGAGATAAGGAAATATATAATTATGTACTGATGATGTTTTCTCATACATCTAATTTTTATATCTTCATACGATGTATGCAGAAATTCCAACTGTCACATAATTACATTTCAAATTTCCAAATTGATTAGGTTTTAGTTAGTTTCGAACTTGTGGCCTTTATCAAAGTGGACCCAAAAAAGTGCTTATTTAATAAGTAGGTCACCTGCTTCCTAATAGCGTGAAGTTATTTATATTTCACAACTACGATATTTAGGTCACCCGTCAACATTGTAGGTAGTTGACGTCCTTATCAACTTACATGATTTGTTTCCTAACTAGATTATACAACTCTCTCCAACTAATCCCCCGTTCGAGATTCGAGAGCGCGGTGAATTTAGAGCATATCAATTCGGACAAAACTTTACGGGACCACGAGTTTAAGATGATATGTCCAACTGATAAGATGATCGAATGTCTCACTTTGGGCAGAAGTTCCTGCTATTCTAACAGAAGTTCATGCTGCAATTCCAATAAAACAACAGCAAAGCGATAACCCATGATATATTTCCAATAAAAAAACAGCAAATGGACACGGTCCAAGTCCAGAGGCTGCTACGACTTTGGTGCATTCTAAAAATACTGAATTGTTGCATTCTAAAAAAAGCCCGACAGATGTCGCGTCACGCTGAATAGTTATCACATTTTGGAGAAATTTTAGATTGACAAAGAACGGCTATTGAATTTCTGTCATAATCCGGTTGGAAATAGTAATTACTTCAGCCTGCAATGTAGTTTATATTAAGAGCATGGGTTATCTGGTGTCAGTGTGATAAGTTGGAGTTCAGTTTTATATTTGGAAAAATTAAATTCAGTGTGAGTTTTAGTTGAGTTGTCAGTTAAAAAGTATAAATACCCATGATAAATTTAATGTAATCAATTTTTATGTGATAGAAGACCAAGAGCTCATATTATTTTTTTGTCAAATTTATGTCTTTCCTCCTCTCCCTTGCAAACCAATTGGCAGCCTAAAATTTGCAGCCGGCAGAGTCGCCCGCTATATTATAAAGATGTCGTAACCACCAATCGTCCGTCCTCTATATTCAAAAGATGTCGTAACTACCAATCGTCCGTGATACTGAGAAGGTGCCGTAACCACCGTCGTGAGCCATAGAGGGAGTCACGGTCTACAGTTCGATTTGTAGAGTCGTAGCTGTCAACTTGTTTTAAAACAAAGTGAGGGCCGAAGCCCTAAGTGGATGAGCCACCGTAGATGAAGGTTTGAAAATTCAAAACGTACATAAATTATTATATTTGAAAAGTCAAAGTTTTAAAAGGTCATATCGAAAGGTTTTTTTAAGTCGTGATTGTTTGAAAATTCAAAACGTCTATAAATTATTATTTTTGAGAAGTCAAAGTTTTAAAAGGTCATAGCGAAAGGTTTTTTTTAAGTGCGTGGAGATGGTGTGCTTTTAGTGTATTTTGGAAGAGATAGGCAAAGTCCATTTGTTTAAGCTCATTACAAAAATAGAGCGCATTAATATTTTGTTACAACTCTATATTATATATATCTTTTTTTTTTTTTCTACATAAAACTATATCTATTAAAACTATATCATTAAGGGTAATAGTGAATTTACATCATGACTGAAGTCAAGCATTCTGCTCCTGTAAGAGGCAGATCTGTCTAGAACAAACATATTTGAAAATTGTCTAATTTTGTATCCCTCGCAAGGGAACGATCTCTGATACATAAGACATTTCAAAAACTCAAAATAAACTAAGGGATACCAAAGATCCCAGAACCAAGTCGCCTTACAGCCATGCTTAGTGGTGAGGGGTATTCTACCAAAAAAAGAAGCGTGGGTGGATTTGCTATTCATCAAGGGGCTCTTCTATGATTCAACACCAGCCCATATCAGGTAATTCCTCTGTCTAGTTGCATTCTGAGCCACGGGACCCCGATCGACCATCATCACCTCCTGTGCTCTGCCCACTTGTTCATTTGTTTCCTGCTGAGGGGCATTTTCCGCAGCCAGCTGAAATGATGAAGAGGGATCTGGGATTGCCCTTGAATTCCCTAACTATGTCCTTAAATCATCTACTTGACTTTCTTCCTGAAAAACCATTGTAAAATAGGCAGTGATCCTGGGCCTGTTTAGAGCGCTGTCAAAGGTAAAGATGGCGGAGCCAGAGGTAGGGATAGGTCCGGGCCGAGAGCTAGAGGCATGAGATCTTCCTCTTCTGCTGCTGATGAAAGCCTGCGCCTCCCTGACAAGTCGCTGGAAGACGATTCAGTTGGAGCCCTTCTCGGCTGCCCCCTGCGGCTGCCCATTCTTGGTCTCAGTCGAGGCATCCTGCTACTGACGATGGCCCAGGTCCGAGATTGCAGCTACAGAGTAATAACCAATTGTTGGCAGCAGCTTTGCCTACTTGTTGAGCCTCCTTTGCCGAGCTTGGACCCTTCCTTCTGGTGCGCCGAATCCCTGCTCGTATGCGAAACCAAAGACCATACAAAGAAATCAGTTGCCGAGATATGTGAATGAGAAGACCAGTTTGCAATACCTGAACGATACCCGAGAAGGAGTAAAACCAGCCTCGCAGGGAATGCCAAGACCATCAACACCAGGATCCAATTCCCCTCATGCTCCCTGGAATTCTTTGCGAGATCGAAGGTAAGCGGGAGGAGCTACAGAGCCAATGAAGTGTCCATCCCCCAGGCCCTCCTTTGGCTTTAACATTCCTTGCCTTGTCTCGGGAGTATCCTCCCATAACTGCTACATTGATGGCTCGTGCTCTCTGCTGCATGCTGGTGCGTGCGAAGCTGATCTCCTTCATTGCAGACCTCGTGTTCCAGCTGAGCTGGTGGCCTTGCGAATCCGAATAACCATTCAAACGATTGTGCCGTATGCCAAGTGCCATAACCACTTCACGATCCTTGTACTGGTCGGGCAAGTGGCATCCTGCCTTGCCCAGCGCCTGTCCCGTCATCTTAAATTGCATCGTAGACACCCGCATCCGGGGCTCTATATTATATATATCGTGTATATATATAACTAGTAATTGTTTCTAAAAGTGCAAAGATACACCAAAGGAATAGTAGATTTGAGAAGATCATCTTGTCAAAAATAGAACATACTATTGAATGCATGCTCATAACGAAATTCTAAGTTCATAACTAAATTTTAATTTCAAAAAACCTTTTAATATCACAAATACTCATAAATTTTTATTTATAAATTTTACAACTCAAAAGAGATCTCTATTTAATGTACCTGCCACAAGTTCTTATAGTGCCATATGCATACTTTTATCAGCCATGAGAAATGAGGTCTTTTTGTCACCTACAAAATAAGATGTTATAATGGATTCCATTTTTCTTTTATTTTTCAGTGAGGGAAATACAACATATATTACTTGAAAAAGATATACATAATGGCACAATGAGAGTTACAACACTCTAAAGTCATGACTACAAGGAAATTCCAGCCCCTAAAAAGCTAGAAATGCTAACATATGAGGCATTGTCTCTACACATTGAAGCCAAAAACTAATGTTCTATCTTCATAGCTGGAAATCAACATTTGGCATTTGGACACAAGAAAACATTTAACATTTGGACACATCCACATACTGTAAAAGATAAATAGATTGAACTTGTAAAAGGTAGTTTTTCTTTGTTGGTTATGCCATACTCTTAGTTTTGTATCCCTCCTTTTATTGAACAGAAGAATACAAACTCGAGTAATCAAATGCACCTCTCATATAATTATAAAACCTAAAAAGATTCTGGATTTAAGATCTCTGTGGTTTATATCTTTTGAATTAGAAGCCGGAGAACCCACAATATTAACCATTTCTTTTATCAACGTTTCGAATCCCAATCGGGATCCATCATCAGGACAAACTTGAATGAAGAAAGAAGAAGAGCTCTAATGAGGGTTTAAATAGTTTTTAATAGAGATATGTCTACTAGTATTTGTCGGCTGTTTGTTTGATTAAATCCTTTTTCTTTTTTTTCTTCTTTTTATTTATTTATTTATTTATTATTATTTAATGATATTTATTAATTAATTAATTATTTATTCAAAATTATATTAACATGTTTATTGCTTGAGTTAATATTCAGTATATATATATTAATAATAAGGAGTAATTTTAATTTTAATTTTAATTTTTTTATTTAACTATTTATTTATTTATTTATTTTTATTATTATTATTATTATTATTAATATTAAAAATAGCATTTGGTGTATTAATATATTTAAATATTAAATATTAAATATTAACCTTAATAATAATATTAATGTATCTATAATGATTAATAATTAATAACTAATAATAAATAGTGATAATGATAATTAATATGTATTAATAATAATGATAATTAATAATTAATGATAATATTTATGTTTTAATAATAAATGATAATTAATAATATAATATTAATGTGTTAATAATAAATGATAATTAATAACTAATAATTAATAATAAATTACTAATAATGAATAACAATAATAGTAATGTTAATGCATTAATAATAATAATTGATGATTAATAACTAATAATAGATAATTAATAACTAATAGAACTTTAATAATATTAATGAATTATTAATCGATAATTAATAACTAATAAAATGATAATAATAAAGTTAATGAATTAATAATAATAGATAATCAATACAAATAATTAATAATAATAAAAGTAATGCCAATGAATTAATAATAATTATTAATAATTAATACCTAATAATTATTAATTAATAGATAATTATTAATTATTGATTATTAACCAATAAGTATTAAAAATTAATTAATAACTAATATTTATTAATAATATTAATTTTAGCTAGTTAATAATAACTAGTAATCTTACAATATTAAATTAATCTTACAATATTAAATTAATGTATTAATAATAATTAATAATTAATAAAGTTAATGAATTAATAATAATTAATATTTAATAGCTAATAATTATCAATAATATTATCGTTCTAGTTAAAACCTAATAGAGAAGCAAGTAACCACTGCTTGTTAGAAGGGGAAAGAGAAATTTACCTTTTAATTTCTACCTGAGATGTACTGTCGTTCTTAATCTTTCTGATTAAGGGAAGCCAGCTACAACTAATCTCAATACCATTGTCACTGTTGAGATTATGTGGATGTTTGATAATTTCAAGAGCTTCTCTGATCTTCGGCCTGTGATGTTTAGCTTCTCGAGCGATAATTGAAGCTCTTTCCAAGCAGACATGGTGCTTGGTTATTGAGGAATGCTCTGCAAGAGCTGAGGTTTGAGACATGATACTAATATAAAATGGACTCATGGTAAAACAGAGCTTGACAAGTTTTTTATTCATCTTAACTCTATCTCTCCAGAGATAAAATTCACTATGGAGCTTGAAGAAAACATGAGCATCCCATTTTTAGATGTGCTCATCATCAGAAAGAATGATGGCTCTTTGGGTCATAAGGTTTTCAGGAAGTCAACCCACACTGAAAACTACCTCCACGCTGATTCCCACCATCACCCAGCCCAGAAGTTTGGTGTTATAAACACTCTCGCCATCAGAGCCCTTCGAATTTCTGACTGTAAGCATTTGGATGAAGAAAAGAAGCATTTAGTCTCAGCTTTTAATATATTTTGTTTCTAATTGGTAAAAATCTAAGAGTTAAATATCCAAATCATTATTTTGGATTGGTATTATAAATAGGTCATATATTTGAGTATTTTAATATTAGCATTATTTTGGATTGGTATTATAAATAGATCATATATTTAAGTCTTTTAATATTGTTGTTTTGGTGATATTAAGTTTTGATAAATTTTTTATTAAATACTATTTAAAAATAAAAAATAAAAAAAATATTCACTTTATATTTTAAATTTCTCTATATAATTATTCTTTTTAATAGATAAAAAAATTATTTATTTAATTTTTTTTTATAAAATACTTTAAAAAAATTGCAGGTCAAATCATCTCCAGTAATATGGTTATGGATGAAAATCGTGGGGTGGGTCTATCGTAATGATATGATACAACGAATTTCATAATAATATGATACAACTAATTTTTTGTTTGGTTCTGGTAACTGGTCAACATCATATATTTTGTATTTTGTTTGTGTTAATAAAAATCCAAGAATTAAATATTGAAATCATTATTTTGTATTATACTAAAAAGAAGTTTTAAAATTTTTACATATATTTTAATATTATAATTTTTAAGATTTATTTTTATAATTAATATAATATATGTAAATTTATTATTATATATATATATATATACTCCATTTTTAAATCACTTTATCTGATTAATTTTTTTACTTGATTAAATAAATTTTTATTTAATTTTTTATAATATAGATTTTATTATTATAATGATTTTTTTTTAATGTTTATAAAAAAATGAATTATTTTTTATAAATTTGGATTTTTTTAATAATATTATGCATCTTTATAGTTGGTATTTTGAAAATAAATAATATTTATTTTGGATTCTACATAAGATAAATACGAATCTTTAAAATTTTATGTATACATCATCAAAACTAATAAATTTACATTTAGAAAATTTGGAAATGTTTATATATATTAAATTATATCCTTTTACATTTAAAGATATCTAAATTTTTAAAATTTTATGTTTACACTAGCAAATCCGAAATTTTCATCAAGCAAATTGTCTTTTCTTAGATAATTTGGAAAGTTATATATATATATATATATATATATATATATATATATATATATATATATATATATATTATTTAGAGATGTTTTAAAAGATTTTTATGTTGTCCTTTAAATCATGAAGGTGTGTGAACTTTGCTTCAAAATGTTTTCATGTTTTTCTGTATTAAAATTATTATTTTTTTCCTTTTGTGTGTAATCTTAGTAGTTTTGAGAATCTTGTTAGGTATTAACCATTTCTTTTATCAACGTTTCGAATTCCAATCGGGATCCATCATCAGGACAAAATTGAATGGAGAAAGAAGAAGAGCTCTAATGAGGGTTTAAATAGTTTTTAATAGAGATATGTCTGCTAGTATTTGTCGGCTATTTGTTTGATTAAATTTATTTATTTATTTATTTATTATTATTTAATGATATTAATTAATTAATTAATTAATTATTCAAAATTATATTAACATGTTTATTGCTTGAGTTAATATTCAACATATATATATTAATAATAATAAGTGAGTAATTTTAATTTTAATTTTAAATTATTTATTTATTTATTATTATTATTATTATTAAAAATAGCATTTAGCGTATTAATATATTACATATTTAAATATTAAATATTAAATATTAAATATTAAATATTAACCTTAACAATAATATTAATGTATCTATAATGATTAACAATTAATAACTAATAAAATGATAATAATAATAAAGTTAATGAATTAATAATAATAGATAATTAATAATCATAAAAGTAATGCCAATGAATTAATAATAATTATTAATAATTAATACCTAATAATTATTAATTAATAGATAATTATTAATTATTAATTATTAATTATTAATTATTAAGTATTAAAAATTAATTAATAACTAATATTTATTAATAATATTAATTTTAGCTAGTTAATAATAACTAGTAATCTTACAATATTAAATTAATGTATTAATAATAATTAATAATTAATAATAAATAAAGTTAATGAATTAATAATTAATACTTAATAGCTAATAATTATCAATAATATTAACATTCTAATTAAAACCTAATAGAGAAGCAAGTAACCACTGATTGCTAGAAGGGGAAAGAGAAATTTACGTGTTAAGCTCTACCTGAGATGTACTGTCGTTCTTAATCTTTTTGATTAAGGGAAGCCAGCTACCACTAATCTCAATACCATTGTCCCTGTTGAGACTAAAAGTATAGACCTTAGCTCTTGATGTAGATTCTAACAATGCTCAGTGTTGTGTCCCTCTTTCTTGCAATGGGTACAAGAAAGTTTCTCATCACTCGCCTACAAAAAAAGTTGTTCTCTTTGGATTCTCCTACTCTTTTCCTTTATCATCTGCTGACCAAATTTCTTCCACAAAGACTCCGCCACCTTGTTTATGTGCTTCAATATAGGTATCTTGTACATAAACCTCATCAAGGTTAGATGGCTTCAACAAGAAAATAGCATTGTGGATATAACCATGCAAACTACCAATATATTTAGAAAGAGTCTCTTGCATATTAAGTGGAATATTCAAAGCGAATGCATTTTTCCTAAACTTCTCTATAATTTTTTGCACAATTTGGCCTTTACATTGTTACATATATTTCCATTTTATGATTCCCTTCTTGTCATGTGGAAAAGGATATAATTTCTTTTTCAATGCTGAAGTAAATTCAAACTAAGTGGAAATACTTTTACCCTCCTATAGTCTATTTTCCCACCATATTAAGGTAGTAACTTCTAATCAAAGAGAGGCCAACAAAATTTTTACGTTGTCATCATTGATCGATTACATGGTATTAGGATTCCATTTGGTGAATCGAGTTGTCAATCTTTTTAGCATTAGGTACACCATCATAAACTAGCAAGTCAAATTTAATATCCAACTTCAACAACAACTTCTTTGATGAGGCTTTTACATGAGGACATGGAGGAGGAGAACGAGGAGGACTTGAAGGAGGAGAAGGAGGAGGAGGAGTCCTTTTCCAATAACCATCATTTCCTTGATCTTTAACTTCTTTTGTTGATGAACTTCTAAAATCCTTCCATTCGTGATACATTTCTTTAACCATGGTCTTCATTGCCATACAGCTTCACGAAACTCTTTCTCGGAATGAAAATGAATCCTTTAACCCTTATGTGATGATATTTCTCTTCACTGAGTAAAGCTTCTTGATCCAATTTATGGATTTCCTTCAATAAGCATTCCTTCACCTTGATTGAATTTGCTCATGGTTATCATACACAGTCACAAATCACCATAAAACTTGCTCTGATACCAATGATGTAATGTTGATGAGTGATAATGAGTTATTCAAAACCAATAGATATTGGGTGATATATGAGTGCATTAAACTTAGGTCTAGACTAAGATCAATTTTCTTTGAAAGTGCATTGTCATATGTAATTGTGAATATAAGAGTGATGAAGCTAAAAGGTTTGATGATTTTTCTAGTCAAGGGTTTATAGGGTAAAGTCTATATGTACAATGTGAATATTTATAATTTTCCCTTGCTTATTTTCTATTCCTTAAGATCTCTCATGTGTATTTAATTGTTTTTATTAATTGAGCTTCTAGTCAAGTTTATATGTCTAGTCGACTCTATATTTGGAATTTTTGTGTCTAAAGTATAAATTAGGTTTCTTATTCCAAACATATGGTATTGCAGCTCATTTTTCTTGTAGAGGGTTGTCTCTTTTGTCAAATGTTAAGTGTATTGAACTTAGATCTATTCACGAAAGTCATTATTTAATACATCTAAGTTAAACATATTGTACTAGGAGCCATAAAATATAAATTTGGTTAAAGAAAGATGGCTAGAAGCACAAGAATCAATATTGTAAATTTTAATAGTTAAATTTTTTTTATCTTTGAAAGATTAAAATTGAAAGACCTCATTGATTGGAAATAGCAGATTTTTATGCATATTGGAACACCTCCAACTAGGATGTTGAAGGATAATTGGTAGAAAATTGAGAGAAAAGTGAGGAGCATGATTCAAATTTGTCTTGAAATTTTGATGTTGCTAAGTTTTTGGATGGAATACACTACTGAGACACTATAGGGTAAGTTAGGAATTTTATACCAATTGAAATCACTAGTAAGCAAGTTAGATGTTTGTAAAAAACTATACCTTTTAAGTATAAAGAAGGGTGAGTTTATCGTAAAACACCTACACACTTTCAATATTGTGATTATTCAAATATTTATTTTGGATATCTCTATTATTAAGGAAGAAAATTTTATTGGTATATTATGTTAGTTTTTAGACTCCTACGATATTCTAGACATATCTATCGGGCTTAATATAACCACATGATTCTTGGGAATGTGAAAGCATCTTATTTATAAGAGGAGATGATGCAAAGGAACATGGAAGGATTAAAAAAGGATATTCTATATGTAAGAGTTCAACCAAAAAAATGAGGGAAAGGAAAACTCTCTAAATGGAGATATAGCTCAAATGAAATATGTATGTCCATAAGGAAGAGAATCAAAATATGATATAAATGTGGTAAATCTAGGCATTACAAAACATTTTTTATGTTAATGATTGCTAAATAAATAAAGGGATCTAATGAGACCTCAAGTTAATAAGGAATTTATTTGGATGAAGGAGGGGATGTGTATTTAGCTTCGACATCTACATACTTAAATCACAAGGCATGCTTGATCAACTTAGGTGCATGTTGTCATATGACACCACATAAGGTGTGGTTAGACTACGAATATAAGTAATATGATGTAGGGGATTCTGAAATATAGGATAATTGAGTTATGAGGGTATTCAATTAAGGTCATGTTTGAAAAGTATGAAAGGATATTTAAAGTGGAACATTCTTGAGGGTACAACATATTTGGGTTTAGCAAAAAACACATTGTTAGCATTATTGATGCATGGTTTTGTACCATATTTGAGCATTATTATTGTAATATGTTTTGTGGTAATAGGTGATGACAAGAGATGTTCATATTAGGAAATTATACAATCTATTAGAGAATATGAGTAAGTAAGGCTTTGGAAGAAAAATGCATGAACTATAACTTATTAAACTAGAACAAAAACAAGCTCACATAAATAGATTGTTTGAGGTATCCTCGATGGACTCACTAGTTTTGTTATCCCTAAAATCATACAAAGGCCAAGGAGATGTTTCTCTATAGATCCCACCTTAGGATGTGATAGAAAATGGTTGGAATAACTAAGCTAATCTCCTAGTTGCAATGCAATAGACAAACATACAAATAACATAAATTATTATATAAATGATCATACCCCAAACCATTGTAGGATAATTTAGTTTGCAAACCCCTTTTTTCAATTGGAAAACCTATTCTTTCTTAGAGATCCTTCTCAAGCTCCTCAATCCAAGCCCATACACATAATCACAAACATACACGGATGAGATTTGTGTTCTCAAAAGGAAATTTAACATGAATCATAAAGTCAATACAACAAATCAATCAAGTTTCTCACATATATTGACATAAAATGGATAAGGAAACGAGATTTCATTCGTATTATAGGAAAACTACATAAGGAATTATAACCCATATGTAGCATGTGATATCCTCTAATCCATTTGTTCTCCCGTTCCCTCATCTCATAGATAAATTTTGCTGATTTGAGATACAAGAGAGGAATATTCTAGTGAAGTTTCAATACCATTAATAGTATAATTCTCTAATTCCTTACCCTTCACCCCTGAGAGTATCTCACCAAATAGGTAATTGTTGGATCTAGGAGGATTATTTGGACACCTAGGGACGTGAGAAGTTAATAAAATTATTTAAAAATTTACCCTCACGAAACTCAGGATTTTCTTGGGAATGAAAACTTATATAATTTTAACCTCCACCACTCTGAGAATGAGATAAAGTTGTACATTGGTTTATAGTATGCACAACTCTAATGAAGTGAGGGCTACTAACTCTAATGAAGTGAGGGCTAATAATGTGTAGAATAAAAGTAATGCTAAGGTTATGTTTCACATTTTTTATATTCTCTTATATCATATAAAACTCTAGCCTACTTATTCAAAATATTTAGTTTAGTAAAAGTAACACCCCTCCCTTGTATGTAAAACTTTGCAAACCTAAGCTGAGAAAAGCTAGGTCTGATGTGTAATAAGAAAAGTAAATACTTTATGAAATAAATAAAATAATTAATCACTTGGAAAAGCGAGACACCAAGAGATGAGATTCTTGCCAAATCCCATTGGTGAATGGGAAGGGATAATTCTTTCATGATAAAGCTTCTAGATTAAATTCTAGATAAGATGGATGGATTGGAGATAAATATCCATTGAGAAAAACATAAAATATTTGCGGGAGAGAAAGGCAAGCTTTTATGAGGAAAAGCCTCACAGGAGAGAAAGGTGAGCTTTTCTGATAAAATCCTAGGAAAATGGATAAAAAAAGATCCATAAAAGAGGGACGCCGCTAATGGAAACAATATCATGAAAGAGGGTATTAAATACCCATTACAGAGATCAACAGGAGGTAGTTGATCCCAGGCAAGAACTTTCGGCTCGGGGGTGAACTGGAAGAGTCAGTTCTAGGTTGGGTGATGGTGCTATGTTTTCCAATTGATTTCCTCCTTTTTACTCTCGTTTGATTCAATGGCATGGGATCCTCTATATGATGAATCCTTACACTTCTTGTTGTCAATTGTTAAGCTTATGAGATGATGGAGTTTCATGTGTTATATTTTATTATGAGATGTTTGAATAAGTATGCTTGAGACAACTATATATGATGAATTATTTTGGTTTTATGGTTTGAAACTATAGAGCTTCTAGTTCCAGTTATCTACTCTATGCATTATGCATCATTGGATGAATTGCTTACATTGAAGCTTGTTTTAGTTATTTAACCGTATTTCATAAGATATATGTCAGTGGTACTTTCAACTATGACAATAGGACTATGAACATGTTATATGGCAAAGCTAAATATAGTGTATTGATGACATTATCTCCATTAATGTTCATGTTAAATCCTCAAAGGAGGGAAACTCGAATGGGGGATCTTGAATGATCATGATTGATGTCTTCCTCTATGATGTGATGTATGCATGGGTAGAAATGCCTGTGTTAACTTTGTTATGAGATAATTATGTATGAACACATGTGACAACTATTACATCTAAATTTAATCCACATTAAATTTAGTGAAGAAACACAATATGTGGGTTTTAATACTGTGTATAATAGTTATCTCCCAGTAGTATGTGGTTTCTAATAGGGTGTCGAAGAGGTATGTTACAAATGGTATGAGAGCATAAGTTCAAATACTACGACCTATGGGCCAATCCAATCCAACTCTGTAAGATAAGAATGAGGGCCTGAAATTGGGTCTTGAACAAATAAGAGGTTTTACTAAAAGGTTTTCGTTATAAAATTTTTAGAAAAAAATAATCCAAAGGCTTAAGGTTGAAACAACTAAAGTGATATTTTAATGGAAGTGTGACAAACACATTGCGTGGTTCCACATCAGAAATGACTACTAGCATATGTCCAATAATGCCTAGTATGTCATATGGATCAGAAAATAGTGATAATACCCATCTTCATATATTTTTTCCATAACCATATACCATAAGTTAATTGAATGCAAAGATTAGACCCTTAAGATATCTTTAAGTTTTAGGGTCGCAAAAGTATTTTTAAAGATGGCGATGGAGGATGCTCGTTACAAGGTTACAAAACAAGACACGGCGTGGTAAGAACGCTGACTATTCTTTGATCTTATGATATTATGGAGTTCTAACTAAAACATAAATGAATTACAATAGAGGTATATTCATTACAGGCCCCCGCATGGAAATAAATCCTTCAAGGACTACCGTGATGAGCTGGGCCTCAAAATTCTGAGAGTCAGGAACGTTCATGATGGAGTGATCACAATACATGGTGTGATATTCAAAGAGAAAATTTCAGCTTTAGGGAAAACGTGATGAACAAATATTCTTGGAGGTATTCTCACATTGGGGCTAAACTAACGATCGATCCCATATCACAACCACAATAAAACGTCATAAACCATCCTGAATTCATGACCTCGTAATATATTTGCAAGCTATGACGTGCTGCAATCACCAAAATGATTAACTGCCCCTGACCGTGATGATGACCACTAGCTACATGGTAAGGAAAATCCAATTCCAGTGCTTGCGTAATTCCGACCGTTGGCGCTAGCAGAAGGCATCGACATAGATTCGCTTACGGACTAACCCATGAGTTCTCATTTATTTGCGAGCTACTGAACGGAGTCTTCCCCGTATTCGTTTCAATATTTCATTGTGGATGTGGATGACGTAGCAGTGGAGAAAGAGGACACGACGGTAGTGTCTCCAATATGAGAAATGACGTTGGGTTTTGGCAGTTGTAGGAAACGTTTATTTTTTTTATTCAAACCTAAAAAGGAACCTTCCCATTAGGGGTTGTTGTTTCCCTCTCGGTCCCCAATACCGCCTTTCTAGTCATATTTTTTCACTAAGATAATTTTTCCCTCTCCGCTTACTCTATTCGCTAAACTGGAGGCATCTGGCTGTCGATCGAATTACCACAAAGGCTTTCCAAGGATAATGGTTATCCTGGTTGACACATTTTAAAGCGGTCAATCCACAAAAGTGTTCCCTTGGGATAAGGGTTATGAAGTTTGATATGCTGAGGGTGTTAATTATGTTTTTGTGACAAGGTGCACCATAATAGCTGTAAGAAAGTGTGATGTCGACGATACAGAAGTGAGGTGCGATTGGCAGAAATTTCGAATGAGTGGATATGGGCGTTGGATAATGTCGGGTGTGCTACTGGGCAGGGCTAAGCAGGCAACTCTCATATAGCCTTCTTTCATTATGGCTTAATCACATAATGAATTTTGCATGTGTATTCACACGTATTTTTTTCTTCTACTCGGTGATTTTTCTAGGGTGTTAAGAGTATCATGGCTCAGGGTAGCGCATAAGGCGTGACATAGAAATCACAAAGTCTACCTCTAGGTAGTATTTAGAAGATGTAGGGTCACATATTCGACCCTCCAAAAATTCAGTGGATTTATCCTCCCTTCGACGATTATAAATATAAAGAAGATAATGCATGACCTTCTTTTAGTTTTTATGACTTCACTAAATTAAGAGTTGGATGCTTCATAGTTAATTCACATGGAATCCTCTGGACGGCCGCTTTGTTGCTGTGTGATTTTGATGCTGAATGTTCTGACATTGGAAAATCTCCTGTGTAAGGTTAATTATTCATCGCTGAAAGTCATGATATAGTATCGGTTTTCATTCCACCTGTAAAAATGCCAAACTGCAGCACGCATGGAAAGGTATCGATCCAAAGCTCGATTACATGGTCAAGGTTTCTGTTTTCTTGCTCTCTTGGTTTGTTGTTATGCCCTTGTGTTCAATTTTATATACCACCGAAGCAATGGTAGCCTTGAAACACAATGAAAATTGGCATTTATATACCGAATGCAACACAGGGATATGGATTACAGCATACGACTTCATAATGAATTCGATGCGCAAATTACTGCGTAGACTTGCAAGAAGCAAACCCTCGGGTACAACATCCTCACCGTTGGTGGAGAATTGAAAAAATCATAAATCTAAACAAAATTATAAACTTCTTTAAAAGGTGATTTTAGGTTTCAGTTAAACCCTTCAAAACATGCATTTTCACCTATTCCTCTTCACGTTCGAAGGTAGTGTTGTAGCGATATGCCTATTACTTCCAAAAACAAATTCATCAATATTCTGGGATCAGATTGCTTCTTTGACAAAATTTTGGGTTCTGCTTGAAAGTTTCGTATTCAGGCACATTGCGAAAAGAACTCACGGATTGCTTCATTGAGAAATATTGATAGTTATCAAGTCCCTAGTAGCCTGCATTAAATATAATGTTGAGTTTTTCACACTTGTGGATTGATACAGGCGATTGAATTCATCTTTAAAGTAAGAAATTCGTTGAAATATTTTTTCTTACAAGCTTGTATCTAACTTGTAACTTAGCCATTGTAAAATACCTTCGATTAACAATTTGAATTAAAGCGTACATGATTAAATCAATTTATACTTTAATGTCATGTTTAAAATTCATATTGTTCAGGGAAATATTAGGGAAACACTTCATGTTTGACCATTAATCTTAGAACATGAAAATAGTCACTAGAGGACCTCTATTGATTGAGCAAGTTCTATTAATGAGAATTAGTTACATGAAAACTATGTCTCAGTAAAAATCATTGAAGGAATTCCATGACAAGAACCACAAGCTCATTATTTCTTCAGTTTTTTTTATTGATTGTACTTGCAAGTTTAAAAAAACGCAATTGCTCATTATTTCTATCTGTTGAAAACAAATAATGCATGGAAGTGAATGGGTTTTTTTTTGCAAGTATTTTCTTACGAGTCTATGGGAATCATATCTTGCTATCCAATGGAATTTTCGACAAGAATCTTGTTTTGGGGAATAATATCTTACTCTGCATTGCCGTTTTCAACGAGAAGTTAGTTGCTTTAAGGCATTGGATGGATTATTTTCTTCCATATCAATTTGCTTATTACTTTTAATCTCTCTACATCTCATATTTGGAGTTGTATTATAAATTTAATGATTGCTGACTGCTGAATCCAATTAAGGGAATTGAACGGAAAAGGGGAGTCAAACCCTCTGCAACTGAAATCGTGAATCTATCTTTGTCACTTTGTTGCTTAAAAGTTTTAATATTTATGGTTATAAACCAACTTATTCTCCAACCTTATTATTTTCCTTTAAAAGGTATGTTCCAAATTGGATGATGGATGTCAGGTCTAGGTGGCATGATAAGGGCAACAATTTGAGTGAATATGCATTCAAATCTAGCTGAAAAATTTCTATTGCATATTTAGTCATGTCTTTGATGGATTTAAGTTGAAGAAACATCATCTTTGCTTTGAAGAACTCATTTCTAGTTCCATCTTACATGTTCATGCTAATTCGTTGATCCTCCAAGCATTGAATCTTTGGAGCTCGTTGTGCAATAATGTTTTGATATTGTGCATGAATTCATTGAATTTTGCATGTGAGTAATCATTCATGCATGATTTCAATAGGAGCATTGGACATATTCCATTGATCATTGTTACCTTCAAAGTTTCATGTCAGATTGTATGTGCACTAATATATTATCAAACGTAGAAGATTACATTTTATGTAAATGGAAGAAAAGCACCTAATATAGAGTAGTTAAGATTCAAAGGAGATCTTCTGCATGTAGATATTAATATGGCCTACATCCTAAAAAGGGATATGGAATGAAAAATTTTATATTTATTTTTTTCACATTGATTAAGAAATATTGCATGTTTTTTATCCAAAGAAGTATAGTTATGGGAAAATTGTAGAATCCTATCGAGTGAAAAAGGTTGACTAATGTTGATCAATATTCAACATGATAAAAGGAAAAGATGCTTATATGCTTCTGTTGTTAATTAATATTCTACGGATTCAAGGTCACACGACAAAAGTGTCTCCCTTGATGCCCCATTGGGCTTGAAAATAACAAGTTATGGGTTGCAACATAATATTATTTTTTTTCTAAGGCAAGAGAAGATCCTTTTTATTCCATTAAAAAGAGAAATAGTGTACAATTAGCGACCTTGGAAGTGGGGCTCACCAAAAGGATGCAAGACAACAAAATAAACCAGCAGTCCAAAATTGATTGTTGGATTCTAAGCTAAAGATCTATCGGATGAAAATCATATCGGGTGGCCAACAAGTGCACCCTTTAACCAACACATCAGACCCGATGAACCCTGTAAACCATAATTTATAATCATATCGGGTCCATTTTTGGCATAACCGGTTATCACTTTTGCTGCCCGAAATCCACCATTTGCGCGCGATTCCCATGAGGTCATGCAAACAGCTCGGAGTATAACCATTGTATCAGTCCCACCAACATGCACATTCAATCCTGGCCATTGAATGCTCTCGCTCGATCCAACGGTTAGGGATCATATTGCGCAGACTAAATGCACCAAAATTTAGCGCGATGAGGCCAGTATTTCCTCCCCACTCGAAGCCACGTGTCACGTGGTGAATGGAATCGGTCCCAATTGTGAAAAACCGCTTCTGGCCTAAAGAGCTTGTGATATACTGAAAACCACCCCGAGGGCAGTGAAGCGATCTCAGTAATACAAATGGGGGTTTTGCGTCTGTCGAGAAAGTCTGGATTCCGACGTAAGGGCCAAAGGAAGATGAAGATCCCTCCTTCCGGCCATCCCTCTGAGACTGCTGGTTTGTTGTTACTTGGGTTAAGGAGATCGTCATAGACCTGCATTCTAGAAAGTACCTCATATAAGTCAAAACAATTCATAATGAATCCAGATCGACGAGACCCCATCTATGTGGCTCTGCTTCAGAAATTCTGACTCTTGATTTTTCCTGATGCTGCTGTCGGTCGCTGATGGCCTTGGATGAGCATCCCTCCTTCAACCTATCATCCGTTATCTCCTCCCACCAGCAGCACAAGTCGGTATGCTTGTTTCGTACTCCCTCATTTGCAAGCCAGTCCGCCACTTTGTTGGCTTCCCTAAAAACATGCACCAACCTAAGAGTTCTTAGCCTTTGTAGGTGCCCTTCGATTCTTTGGTAGACTTGTAGAAGCCTCTAGTGTTCTGAGATTTTCTCAGGAGTAGCACTAGAATTTATCCTCTTCACTGAGTTAATGACTAATTCCGAGTCAGCCTCAATGATGACATTGTGAATGTTGTGCTTGAGCAATATTTCCAGGCATGATTCCATCACCATGAGCTCAGCCATATTGTTGGTTATTGTTCCTAGATAACTAGGGAAGATGAATTGTATGTTACCTTCCTCATCTCTCAAGACCCCTCCATAACCAGCCTCTCCTGGATTCCCTTTTGAAGCCCCGTCTATGTTGAATTTTAAAAAGCCATGAGAAGGGGGTTTCCAAGAAGACTTGTTTGTTGAGGTCTTCTTGTTAATCTGCATAGAACCCTGAGGGGGAAGAACCTTGAGCTCTAACTTCTCCAAAATTCTGGCCTCTCTTTGACTGATGGGTTTGCCAGTAGCTGCACTGCCCAGGATATGAACAATCTCTTTCAGTTGTTTAAGGATTATCTTGAGGATGATGCTCACCAGACTCGTTTTCTCCTTGAAAATCCTATTGTTGCGCTCCTTCCAGAAATTCTTGATTATGAATCTTGGGGTCAGCATCCAGGCGGAGTTAATGATCTCATTGTTCGAAAATAAATTCCTCCAATTCTTCAACGTATTAGTGATGTCATTAACATTTTTGTCTATCTGCTCAAAGACTTCACCAACCCAATTCCAAAGTATTGTGGTGAAAGTGCATCTATTCAGAAGATGATTTGTTGTTTCTTCATGTTGTCTACATAAATGACATCTTGAGGGGCCAACAAAGCCTCGTTTTCTTAGGTTATCCCATGTCAGAATCTTGCCCTGTTGAACCAGCCACTTGAACAGTTTTACTTTCATCCAATGAGGATTTTCCCAGATTTCTTTCCACGTCTTATCAATGTTTGGAAGGTTGAGCCCTGCATCTATTCTTTTGGCTTCCTTGAGGTTTAAGAGACCTGTCTTGTTCTTTCCCCATCTTAGTTGATCATTCAAGTTTGAGTTCAAGATTTGTCTCTGGTCTAAAATACCTTGAAGGGCTATAGATTGAGTATGCAACATGCCCATTCCACTATAATCTGGAAGTTTCCAAGTTCTCCATTTCTTATCATTCCTTGCTTGGTCCCAATAGTCACTTACCCTCCTTAGTCCTTTGTTGATGGTACAGTGTGAAAGTCTGCTAATTCTTCACTTCGTAGATTGTCCTCTTGCTACCAATTATCCTCCCAGAACCAAGCCAGGTTCCCATTTCTAATCTCCCAGAAACTATGGTTTTGGACTAGGGCCTTGTTCTCCCATGTCCTATTCCAAATAGCAGAACCTTTTACTTGTCCTGTCATTCTGATGAGATTTTCCTCCTGCCATTCGCTAGCATATTTGTGCTTCCAGAGTTTTGCCCAAGGGGCTTGTATTTCGTTTAGCCATCTCCACCAAATTTTGGTGCCAAGAACTCTATTTATAATTCCTGGGTCATGAAGACCTAAGCCACCATAGGACTTAGGTATGCATACTTTGTCCCAAGCCACATGGGCCCATTTCTTCTTTTCTTCACCTTTCCCCCAGAGAAAGTGTCTCTGAATGTTTCTTATATTGGTCATTACACCGGCTGGTGCTGGAATGGCAGATAGCATATAGATATGGATGCTTTGGAGGACAACCTTAGTGAGAATCAGTATCCTTGCTAGATTTAGAGCTCTGTTTGTCCATTTTCTGATCTTATCTTTTAGCCTATTAAGAACAGGCTCCCAGATATCCTTGTGAAGCGATTTTTTAGTGAGAGGAACTCCCAGATACATCACAAGCAGTGACTCCCTTTGAAAGCCCAAAATTCTGGAAAGATTTCTTTGAATTGAAATATCTGTATTGAAAAAGAAAATCCTTGATTTAGTTAGACTTACCTCTATGCTTGCTGCCCTAGCAAACTCACTCAGAATCTGTTTGAATGCTTTGTCTTCCTGAAAAGTGGGTGTTCCTTGAAGCATAGTGTCATCCACAAATTGTTGATGTGTCACTGTGTCCCCACCTTGAGTGAGTCTCAGACCCTAAATTCTCCCTTCCTCCATAGTAGCTCTGATAGCTCTTCCTAATCCTTCCATCATTAGAATGAAGAGGAAGGGAGAAAGAGGATCTCCTTGCCTGAGACCTCTAGAAGGATTGACAGTTTTGGAAGGAGTGCCATTGAGAAGAATTGAACAGTTGGCAGTGGTAACTAGCGCCATAACCCATTTGATCCAATTGTGATTAAACCCATAGGCTTTTAAAATTGCTCATCTGTATGACCAACTAAGTTTGTCATAGGCCTTTGTTATGTCCAGTTGCATTATCATTCCTGCCTGTTTGTTGGTGATGAGTGAATGAACCGTTTCATGTGCTTGGATTATATCATCTAGAATTTGTCTTCCTTCCACATAGCCCGTTTGTTCCTCTGACATTAGGGTTGGGAGGAGAGGTTTGAGATGGTTAGCAATGACTTTGGATATAATTTTGTATATGACATTGCATAAAGCCATAGGTCGAAATCTAGCTAGAGAGGTGGCCTTCTCCTGTTTGGGGATTAAGGCTATGAAAGGTTCATTGAGCGCCTTTAAGACTTTCTTAAAACTTCGAGAGTCTTCTACTACCTCCAGGATGTCCTGTTTCACTATCCTCCAACAAGCTTTGAAAAAGTCCACATTGAAGCCATCCAGGCCTGGTGCTTTCCGATTTTGCATCTCTTTCACGACTTCCTCAATTTCTTCCTTTGTTACTGGTCTATTGAGATTGAAATTATCTTCTCTGGTAACCAATTTAGGGATGTATTGAGTGAATTTGTCCATAAACTGGTATCTATCTTCTGAGGTTTCCTCAACAATTTTCTGAAAATGCTGGAGTAGAACGTTCTCCATCTCTTCATGAGTGTTTCTCTCTATACCATGTTGATCTGTAAGTTTCATAATTCTATTGTTGTTTCGGTGAGCTATGGTGGATCTGTGAAAGAATTTGGTGTGTCTCTCGCCTTCTTTAATCCACTGTACTCTAGATTTCTGTCTCCAGAGTATTTCCTCTTGAAGGCATCTGTTGTCCCACTCCTGCTGGAGTGACTCTGCCATCTCTTTACTTTCATCTATATAGCCTTCTGTGATAAGAATCTAGTTTATTTCCTTTAGTTACTTTTCCACCTCTCCTTTAGCTTTGAAGATGTTACCAAATTCCCTTTTATTCCATTCTTTGAATCTGCCTTTAATGTGTTTGAGCCTGCAGTGAAGAAGGAAAATCTTTGTGCCTTGAATGTGAAGCTCTTCCTTCTACCAGTGTTTAATGTTTGTGAGGAAATCTAAATGTGTGAGCCACGCATTCTCAAACTTGAAGGGGGTGTTCCTTGGTTTGCCAATAAGGGAAGCTTCCAATTGGATAGGCCAGTGATCTGAACCTCCAAAAGGTAGTATGAGTGCAGTAATGTTGCTTCCCCTGAGAAGAAGTTCCTCTGAAACCATAAATCTGTCCAATTTTGAGGCCACTTGGGTAGAGCCCCCTCTTTTGTTATTGCAAGTGAAGATTCCATTGCTTGTTTCCATATCAACCATTTTCATATTGATGAGGAAGTTCTGGAAGGCAATTGAGTCTCTACCAAGTATTCTTGTTCGTCCTTTCTTCTCCATAAATGATTTTGTTATGTTAAAATCACCTCCAAGAATCCAGGGTAGAGCTGGGTATCTCTTTTTCATATCCTCTAGTGTTTTGAGGAGTTGAATTTTGTCCTACATTGGTTGCGGACCATAGACATTGGTGATCATGTAACACTGTCTGTCACCCACCGGTTGGAAAATCAGAGAAAGGTGATGTTTGTATGCCTCCACGTCAATCACACCAAATTTCTGTGGATCCCAGAGAGTGAGAATACCACCAGCAGATTTATTTGCCTTAACTTCAAGGTATTCATATCTATTGACCCATTTGCTATGTTTTTCACAGATCCTCTCCACTGAGAATTTTGTTTCCTATATGAATACTATGTCAGGTTTTTCCTCTTTAATCCTTTTACCGAGATTCCTCTATTTTCTTCTGCTCCTTAGTCCTCTAATGTTCCAGGTTGTGATCTTCATTGAGGTGGGGTTATGAAGGAGTAACTAGAAAGGTCTTTCATCCTTCCTGAATCAATCATGAGTTTGCCACACTCCAGTAGTAGTTCTTTCAGTCCTTTTCTTCCCCTCCTATTGCTTGGATTCTTTGTTATTTTTCTTGTTATTAGTCCTATTGAGGAGGTCCCTTTGTTTTCCTGGTTTTCATGTCCTCTTTTGACTCCTGCAGCTGATTGATGTGCCTTGTTAAGTTATATCTGTTGGACTTTGTCCACTTCCTCCTGAGGGATGGAGTTTATTCCTAGGTTGCGTCCCCGCTCTAGAAACTTTTCCAGCTTAAGGTTCTCCCTTTCCAGGATCTCCTGTAGACCTTTATCCTCTGTACCACTTTCACTTTGAGTCATTTCCTAGTCTTTTTCTCCTTCCATGGTGCTCAAAGGGTCCGTCGTGTGTTCATTCTATTCCTAAGTGTACTCCATGCTGGTCTCTTTTTCTTTCCCCCTGGTTGTCTGATTTTCTGTACTCTCTTTATCCCCTCCCTCAACTTCTTTTTCTCCTAACATCTCAAAATTATTATAACTTTTTGTTTTATCATTCGCACTAGGGTTCTTTTGTGTCTTCCTTCGTCCTCCTTTTCCTTTTCCTCCTACTTTAGTGAAACCTGTCTGGTCTTTACCTTTGTTGGTGTTTAGGTTTTCCTCCCTGCTATTAAGAGGACAGTCTCTGGATAGATGTCCATGCTCATGACATTTGTGACATCTGAACGGGATATGTTCATAGTCAACTGCTTGAACCCATTCCTCATCATAAACTTCTAGAATGACCTCATATGGAAGGGCTACTGATAGGTCCATCTCCACACATATACGAGCATAGGATGTATATTTTCCCCTTAGAGTTGCCTCTGAAATTTTTAAGAAATGGCCTAATTTATTGCCTACAGCTTTTAAAGACTCTGGCATCCAGTAATCTAAGGGTAAGGAGTATAGTCGAATCCATATTGGTACCGAAGTGAAGGTTTCTTGTTCTAGCACAAAGTTCATCGTCCATGGCCGCATATAGAAACCAGCAGCTGCAAAGAAGTATGGCACTCCTTAAAAAAAATTGTCCCAATCTTCCATGTTCATAAACACCATAGTGAAAAAATGTTAGGCCCCTATACTACTAGTGTAACCCATTATTGTTGTTAGTACAACCCACTTATCATATTGATGTACCCATGTAGTGGCCATATTGTTACTATTGTGCCACATAGAAGCCCACTATTGTTATTATTGTGCCCTTACATTATTATTATTATGTCGGCTCTGATTATGTTATGACCCCTTAGACTCCTATATATAGAAAGGAGGTCTTTTCATTTGTATCAACCAAGAATTGCTCATTTATGTAATGTAAAGGTGGTTGCCCCCTTGAAGAGGCTGAATTCTAAGGTGTGGATCTATCTCTTCTATCCTTTTCTTGAGCTGGTTCATAACATTTGGGATCAGAGCTTTGGATTCTAGGGTTTTGCTACTCCAAACAAGTCATCATGGAATTTTCGCTATAACTATTTTTCTGTGATGTTTCAGAAGCTAAAAAAAAAACCATTTGCGAAGAAAGAGCGCTAAATCTCGAGTCCGAATTTCAGAGCTTTTCGCGCTATATTTGCTGAGATATGATCTGAGGAAGTTGGTCTTTTTGCAAACTCCTGAATTACTTTCCAAACAGGTGACTTGGTGAAAATCGTCATAACTTTCTCTTTGAGCATTGGATTGAAATTTCATAAGAAGGTATAGAAAGAGGACAGAATGTAGTTTCTTGTATATAATGTTTAGAGCCAAAGGTCAAAACAGTGACACGTGGCACTTCATAAAAGTTCGCTCTTCTGGAAAGGTCTATAATCAGGTCATCTTGGGAGATTGTGCATAACTCTTTCTTGGAGAATCCAATTTGGATCAGACTGGTCGCATTGGAAAGAGGACACAGAGAGCTACTATAGGTCACAATTTCAGAACTTAAAGATCTGAAAGTACATAGTTACAGTCATTTCAAGATCGAGCTCCTAAAATCAAGAAAAATCAAGATGAGGAATTTTTATGGCAAGGATCCGGTAAATTGGATACTTCAGATGGAGCAATATTTTGATCTACATGGTGTACCACTGTTACAAAAGGTATGCATTGCATCTTCATATTTAGAACCGGATCAATTTTTATGGTATGAAGGGCTTTGTTCTCGTAAACAACTTGTTACGTGATCAATTTTCATGGAGGAAATGATAGCACATTATGAGGATACAAAGAGCAACACCTTCTTTAGAGCAACAAGATTCCAGTACGTCTAATACATTTAGCTGGCAAAATGATTCATTACGGTACAAAGATCGTTTATACCTCTGTAAGAATTCCCAGCTAAAACAAAAGATTCTTATGGAATTGGACACTTCTCCCTTAGGAGGGCACTCAGGATTTTTAAAAACTTACCACGGGGTTAAGAACGATTTTTTTTTGGATGGCCTTAAATCAGATATTCAAAAGTTTGTGGCGGAATTTTTGGTTTGCCAACAAAATAAAGTTGAAGCAATTAAGACACCGGGTCTATTACAACCTTTATCCATTCCAAGCCAACGTTGGGAGGAGGTTTCAATGGATTTTATCACAGGTTTACCCAAGTCTGAGGGAAAGAGTGTCATCATGGTGGTAGTTGACAGACTTACCAAGTATGCACATTTTTTTGCATTATAACATCCATTTAAAGCCATTACAGTTTCTTCTGCATTTATGCAAACAATTCAAAAGCTACATGGAAACCCAAAGATTATTGTAAGTGACCGAGATCCCGTTTTCGCTGGAAATTTTTGGAAAGAATTATTTTCTTGTCTTGGTACTCAGTTAGCTCATAGCTCATCTTATCATCCTCAATCTGATGGGAAAATTGAGATAGTAAACAAATGTTTGGAAGGATATCTTCATTGCTTTGCATCTTATAAACAGACACAATGGGTCAAATGGTTGCCTCTGGCTGAATGGTGGTATAACACTTCCTTCCATACAACAACAAAAATGACCCCATTTATGGCACTTTATGGATATCAGCCACCATCCATCACATCATATTTAAGAGAAAATTCTAAGGTTCAAGTAGTGGAACATCACATCGAACATCAACAACAAGTTCTCCAACTTTTAAAGGATAATGCCACTTCATTGCAAAATCAAATGAAGCAACAGGTAGATCAACATCATAGTGAAAAATGTTTTGATGTAGGTGATTGGGTATTTTTACTGTTACATCTCAAGCAAGCTATTTATGAGAAGGAAATGTTGGCAATACTACATGCACTTAAAAAATGGCGACCTAACCGAATGGGAAGACTCTTCAAGGATGAGGATGTGGAAGCATTGTTTTGTGCTATTTCTATTATCCAACCAGATTGGATAAGCGAAGCAAGGGATGAATGGAAGAAGGACGAAGAAGTATGGCCACTTATTCAAAAGTTGCAAAAGATCCCAATTCAAACAATATTGCCAGAAATTGAAGAGGAAGGAAAAATCATATTGGAACCTGGAGCAGTCACAGAAACAAGAACCCGACAGCTACGAAATCGATCAATTTTAGAGTATCTCATCAAGTGGAAGAACTTACCCGCTGAAGATTCCACATGGGAGGACAAGAATTTTATACAGAAGCATCAAGAACTACTCAAGCATTGAGGACAACACTTTTTGAAGGAAAGGGGCATGTTAGGCCCCTATACTACTAGTGTAAGCCCTTATTGTTATTAGTACAACCCACTTATTATATTGATGTACCCATTTAGTGCCCATATTGTTACTATTGTGCCACATAGAAGTCCACTATTGTTATTATTGTGCCCTTACATTATTATTGTTATGTCGGCTTTGATTATGTTATGACCCCTTAGACTCCTATATATAGAAAGGAGGTCTTTTAATTTGTATCATCCAAGAATTGTTCATTTATGTAATGTAAAGGAGGTTCCCCCCCAATTCTAAGGCGTGGATCTATCGTTTCTATCGTTTTCTTGAGCTGGTTCATAACGAAAAACCGTTGGATCCAAGATGTATATTTAACTCCCCCTTTGGTTTCCAGTTGTATTTTATCCAGGTGTACAATGCTTTCTCTGATGGCTAGATTCCCATAAATTTACATATGATGGCATAGTTAGCCATGTGGTCCCTGTGCGCTTGTAGAGATGGATCATTCAGAATAACCCGAGGTTTAGTTGTGGTATTGGGTTTATAGGGCCCCATCTTAGCTCTGTTCTCTGATCCTTGACCTCTGTCTTCCTCTTTCTCCTCCTGATAGTCTTCTTCGTGGGCCCATTGATCTGCATTGGTTTTGCTACCTTTTGCCTTCTACGTTTCTGTGCTTTTTGCCTTAACCTCAAAGGTCTATGGAGGTTCGTTCATTTTCCTTTCTCTTCCTCTGATTGCTACCATATAACTGTAGGAGGGAGTGGAGCTCCCTCCTCCTTGTGTCTCCATGGAAGCTTGGTACCCTCTGTCACTTGTTACGTTAAACCCTAGAACCAGAGCTCGAGTTCGTCTTCACGCCAATTTTTCCATTTTTTATTGTATTAACTGTTAATTTGGTTGCAACATAATATTCTCTTGAATGAGTAAAAGTTAATTGTTCTCATATGCATGTGCTGCTGAATGCCTAGTTTCAAGTTTGAGAATCTAAGGAGTAGAAAATTGGGTGCTAATTTGCTGGCAGTTATAGCATGTTGTGCCTAGCCATGTGAAGAAACCTAAAAGTTTCATTCTTATCACAATTAGTAAAATGAATGCATGGTTAGTAGAGAACTAAGTAAAAGTATGGGTATTGGATTAAAATTTTGATCAAATTTTGCGATATAGTCATCACATTATTCTATCCATATCAAAATCAAATTATGAGTTGTATGGGATCTAATTAAGGACATAAATTAATCAAATAAAGCTATGCTTAAATGATCATAAGAAAGGATGAGATATGAAAGACAGGTCTATGTATATAGTATGAAACTAGTTATCTTATTAGTCTTTCAATTTAATATTGCTATGTTGATCGATGCACATGCATGTAAGGATGTACTTCAATTTGGATATGGTTTTCCAGTGGATGAAGCATTTTAATAAGAAAACATTCCAATTACACATTATTTGGGGAAACAAAACCTTATCAGGTTCTTATGCATAGTTAATTAAACATGCATAGGTTGGAACCTATGGTTTCCGGGTGAGTAAGGCAATGTCGTAACTGAGATATGCAAGAGGCATAAAGTACATTCCAATCTAGCCTAAACTAGGGTCGAGATTATGAAGAGTGTACATAAATGTAATACAACATATTGTATACATATTAAAGAGGACATCATGCATTAAGAATGGTATGATTTTAATAAGAAGGTCAAGGGGACTAACCCAAAAGTAACTCTAGTGTAAATACATAATGGGAAGTAGAGAGAGAACAAGACATAAAAACAAAATGAATAACAAAAGGGTGCAAAAGGTGCTTAAAAATTTAAAAGGTGTGAAATTGTGAGTATTGTAACTTTCATTTATAACTCATATATGGGAAATGTATGCATGTGCATACTGTTTATTCAATGGGGTTTAGACCTACATTGAATTCATCATGGCTAACAAGGTGTTGAAAGAAGGGAAAAAAAGAGCAATAGTAAATCATACGACATGAATTGTTTAAGGGTGGAGTATTTGTTGAGTACCAAACATAATTTTTGGTTCTTTGTTAAAGGAAAGCTAAGATGGTTATTAGACTTTAAAGATCTATGATAGGCTAAGCATCATAGTCAATAACCGCTATATGATTAAGTGGAAGTAATATTCTGTTGTTGTTAAAACCTTGTACATGTGACAGATGTAATCCCAAAACTCAAATTTATGGGTATGATAAAGTGGTAGTATGCATGATTAGTTTTATGATACTATTTTCTAACATTGTACTGCAACCACATGACACACGAAAATGATTTACTAAATAAAATTACTTGAATACCTTGACATAAATAATAATTTCCTTGGCTGCAGAAGTTGAACAGTTCCATGAAATTCCTTATTATTTTATCAATAAATTGAGCACAATTTGTTCAAATTGCGTAAAGGTAATATAAGTAAATGAAGTAATTTTTGGCATAATACTAACATGGTTAGAAACATGTTGATGAAGTATGTGTCGTGCAGGTGATACTATGGACATCAGTATGGTTTATAATGTACTGTATACAAACGGTACATATGGTACTGATATGGATACATTTATTACATGAAAATATATGACATGTATAGCTATGTGTGTGTAATACACAGTATGTGCAAGTATGCATGAAGACACTGGGTGATTTTCAGTTATGGTAACCAACCTGGAGTGCGTACAGAAAAAGGAAACTAAGAATTGATTCAAGGATAAGTATCAATGGTTTATTCAAGTTTTATATGCATGAGATTATGATTATGATATATGTGGATTACAAGTGATCTGTAGTTGATGGATACAAATGATTTTATGGTTATGTGTGAGCTAACCTGATATGATATTTTGTACATATTGATCTGGAAAATGTGCGATTTGACTTGTTGTATGTAGGGAAATTGCCGGAAACAAGTGCTCGGAAAGAACACAAAGGCTTGGAAGAATGTAGGGGAAGAAAATGCATTCTTCAAATACAATATATGGCAGCCCATATAAGTTGTAGCTACTCAAATAGTAGAATTATATATCAAATTATGATATTAATTGTGGTAAACATAGTTGAGATTTTGTATCTAAAATATTTCACAAAATTGATTGAAACCAATGTTGCAGGTAGAAAGGGAAGGAGATGTGTTGGGATAACTCCTTTATAACTGATATATTTCTATCAGAAGATCTGCATCAGGTGGCCAAGCCATGGGAGCCTGTAAATGTAGAAACAACTACTTGTGAACGAGGAAATAACAATATAAGATGCAGTAATACACCGAGGACGTTGTAAATTTAAGGTGGCGAGTATGTAACACCCCTCCCTTGTATTTTCAAACCTAAGATGAGAAAATATAGGTCTGATGTATAATAAGAAAAGTAAATACGTTATGAAATAAATAAATTAATTAATCACTAGGAAAAGGGAGACACCAAGAGATGAGATTCTTGCCAAATCCCATTAGTGAATGGGAAGGGATAATTCTTTCATGATAAAGCTTCTAGATTCAATTATAGATAAACTGGATGGATTGGAGATAAATATCCATTGAGAGAAACATAAAAGCTTTGCGGGAGATAAAGGAAATATTTTATGAGGAAAAGCCTCGCAGGAGAGAAAGGCGAGATTTTCTAATCAAAGCCTAGGCAAATGGGTAAAAAAGATCCATAAAAGCAGGACACCGCTAATGGAAACATATCATGAAATAGGGTATTAAATACCCATTGTAGATATCAACAGGAGGTAGTTGATCCCTGGAAAGAACTTTTGGCTCGGGGGTGAACTGGAAGAGTCAGTTCTAGGTAGGGTGGTAGTGCTCTGTTTTCAAAGAGATTTCCTCCTTTCTACTATGGTTTGATTCAATGGCATGGGATGCTCTATATGTTGACTCCTTACACTTCTTGTTGTCAATTCTTAAGCTTATGAGATGATGGAGTTGCATGTGTTATATTTTCTTATGAGATGTTTGAATAAGTATGCTTGAGACAACTATGTATGATGAATGGTTTTGGTTTTGACGTTTGAAACTATAGAGCTTGTGGTTCCAGTTATCTACTCTATACATTATGCACCATCAGATGAATTTCTTCCATTGAGGCTCGTTTTAGTTATTTATTCATATTGCATAAGATATATGTCAGTGGTACTTTCGACAGTGGCAATAGGACTATCAACATGTTATATGGCAAAGCCAACTATAGTGTATTGATGACATTATCTCCATTAATGTTGGTGTTAAATCCTTAAAGGAGGGAAACTAAAATGCGGGATCTTGAATGATCATCATTGATTCTTCCTCTGTGATGTGATGTATGCATGGGTAGAAATGCCTATGTTAACTTTGTTATGAGATAATTATGTATGAATGTACGTGACAACTATTACATATAAATTTAATCCAAGTTAAATTTAGTGAAGAAACCCAATATGTGGATTTTAATACTCTGTCTAGTAGGTATCTGCCAGTAGTATGTGGTTTCTAATAGGGTATCAAAGAGGTATGCTACAAATGGTATCAGAGCATAAGTTCAAATACTGCGGCCTATGGGCCACTCCACCTCAATAAGCTAGGAATGAGGTCCTTAAATTAGGTCCTAAACAAATAAGTGATGTTGCTGAAAGGTTTTGGTTATTAAATATCTAGAAAAAAATAATTCAGAAGCCATAAGGTTGAAACAGCTAAAGTGATATTTTAATGAAAGTGTGACAAACACATTGCGTGGTTCCACATCAGAAATGACTACTAGCATATGTCCAACAATTCCTAGTATGTCGTATGGATCAGAAAATAGTTGTAATACACATCTTCATATATTTTTTCCACAAGCGTATACCATAATTTAATTGAATGCAAAGATTAGGCCCTTACGATATATTTAAGTTCTAGGGTCGCAAAAGTGTTTTCAAAGATGGGGATGGAGGATAGCGATTACAAGGTTACAAAACTTGATGCAGCATGGTAAGAATGTTAATTATTCTTTGAGATCATGATATTATGGAGTTCGAACTAAACCATAAATGAATTACAATAGCGGTATATTCATTACAGGCCCCCACATGGAAATAACGCCTTCAAGGACTGTTGTCATGAGTTGGGCCTCAAAATTCTGAGAGTCATGAACGTTCATGATGGAGACATCACAATACCTGGTGTGATATTCAAAAAGAAACTTTGAGCCTTGGGGAAAACGTGTTGAACGAATATTCTTGGATTTATTCTCACGTTAAGGTTGAACTAACGACTGATCCCAGATCACAATTACAATTTCCCAAACGAAAACCTCATCAACCATCTTGAATTCATGACCTCGCAATATATTTGCAGGTTGTGACATGCCACAATCACCAAAATCATCAACTTCCCCTGACCGTGACGATGACCACTAGCTACATGGTAAGGAAAATATAATTCGAGTGCTTGCACAATTTCAAGCATTGATCGCTAGTAGAAGGCATCGACACAGATTCGCTTACGGACTAAGCCATGAGTTCTCATTTCTCTGTGAGCTACTGAACTGAGTCTTCCCCGCATTCGTTTCAATATTGCATTGTGAATGTGGATGAAGTAGCAGTGGAGAAAGAGGACACGATGGTAGCGTCTCTAATATGAGAAATGATGTTGGGTTTTGGTAGTTGTTGGAAGCGTTTTTTTATTTATTTAAAGATAAACAAGAACCTTCGCATTAAGGGTTGTTGTTTCCCTCTCGATCCCCAATACCGCCTTTCTAGTCATATTTATCCACTGAGATAATGTTTCCCTCTCCGCTCACTTTATTCGCTAAGCTGGAGGCATCTGACTGCGGATAGAATTAACACAAAGGCTTTCTTGTTGAGATTTTCTGTTTTATTAAATTTGGGAAAAATCTCATGTATGTGACAACAATAGGATTAGTTGCTATATTAGCTCCAGTAT
Organism: Pinus tabuliformis; assembly: GCA_031772625.1. Taxonomy (NCBI): domain Eukaryota; kingdom Viridiplantae; phylum Streptophyta; class Pinopsida; order Pinales; family Pinaceae; genus Pinus; species Pinus tabuliformis. The sequence continues at coordinate 799,867,916 of CM062814.1, read as the reverse complement.
TTTTTGAGGAGGAGCTAATGCATCCTATATTTGTTGTGAGGGAATTTATGATTCAGTTTTATGCTCCAGCTATATAGAAATGTAATCCCGTAGAGGATTGTAAGAGTGTGTAGAGAAAATAGAGAAAATAGGGGAGAGCTAAGAGTATGTGTGAATTATTAGATTTGTTGTAATCTCCTTTGAATAATAAGTTTGCCGATGCCTCTGTTCTGGTGGACGTAGCCCAGATTGGTTGGGTGAACCACGTTAAATCTCTATGTTATGGTTTTTTGTGGTTTTTTATGTGTTGTGTATGTTTATAATTATTTCAGCTGCACTTTGTTTAGTCTAACAAGTGGTATCAGAGCGGTGCCGCGGAGCGTGGAGGGCCCATAACCTACAAGTCTCTGGTTGTGGAGTTGGTGCATGTGACATATCGGCTGAAGGTGGAGTTTCAACGATTGGCGCGGTTTTAGTAGAGACAGTTGCGCCAATTTTGGCAGTAAACGAATTGGCGCGTTTTATTTTTGAACAGATGCGCCAATTGGCACAGATCCGAGTCTGATACTCGCGCTAGAGCTCCAATATTCCAATTGGCACGGAATCGACGAGATTAAGTGCGCCAATTTTGCTTTACATGGATTTTGCTCTGGCGCGGAGCATCTTCTGTCAAAGGAGCGCCAGGCAATGGATTGTGTTTTAGCCACGGTTTTTTCGCTGTCAAGTAGCGCCCGTCAGATTTTCTCTCTGGTAAACTTGCAATTTTGGTTTTTTCTTTTAAAATTGTGATTACATGGTACGACAGAGGCATTTTTTAATTCCGAATTGGAGATTGTTTGTTTGATACAACATGGAAAAAACTCAAAGTTCTCGTTTTGAGATCGAGAAGTTTAATGGCAAAAATAACTTCGAGATCTGGAAAGTGAAGATGCACGATCTGCTTGTGCAACAAGGCGTGGCGAAGGCACTGTTGGGAAGATCCAAATAGCCTTACCCCATGACAGATGATGAATGGAATGAATTGGATGGAAGAGCTCTGAGCGGTATTCGATTGTGTTTGGTGGATGATGTTTTATTTAACATCGTTTCAGAGAAAACTGTTGTTGGTTTGTGGACAAAGCTGGAGAAGCTGTACATGACAAAATCCTTGACCAATAGGATTCTTTTGAAGCGACAATTGTACAGTCTGCGTATGAAGGAAGGTACAGCTATTACTGATCATTTGAATGTCTTTAATACTCTCATGGTGCAATTAGAAAGTATAGAAGTAAAATTTGAATCAGAAGATAAAGCTATAACTTTATTGTGCTCGTTGCCCGAGTCATGGGATCATTTTGTTACTTCTATCAGTCTAAGTATATAAGAAACCCTTGAATTTGATGATATTGTTGGAGCTTTGTTGTCCGAAGAGACAAGGAAGAGGTCAAATGCCGACACCTCTACATCAGAAGCAATGATGGCTAGAGGACGTTTGAGAGAAAGACGCTCTGGTAAGCACAGCGACTCATGATCAAAATCGAAAGGGAAGAAGAGTAAGGTAAAGTGCTGGTTTTGTGGCAAATCGGGACATTTGAAGAAGGACTGTTGGAAGAGACATCAAGCATCCAAAGAAGACTCTTCGATAGCGAAGCAAGAAGCAGACACGACATATATAGGTTCGGCATCTGGTTCAGGTATGAGTGATGAAGTGTTATCAGTTAATTTGTCAAATCATGATCAACATTGGCTGTTAGATTCTGGTGCATCAAACCACATGTGTATTCATAGAGAATGGTTTAAGACGTTGTTGAAGCCCTGAAAATCGGGTCGACAACAAGGGGGATACCCACCCGTTCCGGACCTTGGTTGGCAGCTCCTTATCCGTTTGGTATAGCGGGTCCGACTGGGGATAATGGGACCAGTTTCCCAATCTAAGGGTGTGTGTGTGTGTGTAGAGTTGGATGTTGCTGATCTAAGGATACTTAAAGCTAATCTAATTCAAACATTTAAACTAACTTTATGCTATTGTAATATAATAAAAAACAGCACATCTAATCTATGCTAACCCGGGGTGTATTTCTTCTATTATGCGATCTAAAAAGATTTCGAATAATAAATGGTAATAAAGATCATTCAGCTATCACAAGAATAGAAATCAATTAAGATGAACTACTTTGCATAAAAAGTTAGGCAAAACAGTTGTGAACAGCATATCGCATAATAAGTTATTCATATATCAGACATAAATAAATGGCTCCACCGTACAAAAGTGCCAAATGGTAACTCACACATTCATGCAATAACATATAAACAACTAAAAACTGTATACCACTTTAAGAATATAAGTAGAAATGGTCAAGAGATAAAAGTACAATTTATGACTGATCCTACTCATAAGCTTCAAGCAACAAAGGTTTATCTCTCCTTGCTCTAACATCTACTAAGAGTACAGAAGTGCAACATCAGTAGCAGATATCAAATGCAAACATTAATAAACCTTGATCCATCCATTCATCAAAACCCCCTCCGAGGGTGCAAAAGTGCATGTTCTGAGGACAAGTTTTTGACAAATTTCTGGACCCCTCTCCAAATGCATGAGAAGGGTTTAAATACTGCTAACTAAATAACTTAATTACATAAATTTAGGATACGGTTTAAATGACCGCCCTTCTTCTAAGGCAAAACTATTTCTAAAAACTGAATCTAATTCCTAACTATTTCTGCATTTGCTCCTTAAATGTTGCAAGCATTCAACATTCGCTTGGGAAGAGTCGACTGGTTGCCTTCTGCTTTTGTTTGAGTTATGCAAACAGAATGGCAAGTGCTGGCACCAATTTTTAGTACACTAGAAGATATTTTTGAGAATTATCTTCTGGTTGGGCGAATTTACTGCGTATATACTTGGCAACAACCCAAATTTCTCTCAAAGTGCTTCTGCTTTTGCTATTTCGGTTTCCGGACTTGCGAATAACCAAGCAAGTTAGGGACTTTGCTTTCTGAACAATTTTCTTCGCGCATCAAAAACTGCCTCTGTTCATTGATCTGGGCTTTTCTGGTGCGTTTTCCTTCTTTAGCACCTTTTTCCTTTACCGAGTAGAAGTTTCAGGATTTTTGGTAAACATGCTGCTTTTGTGAGCTTTCTGACCCTGAATGTCAAATCACCTATCGACCTCAGCATCTGTTGAGTGATACTCTGGAATCTATGGTTCTGTTGCATGCAGCATCCGTTTATGAAGGCATCTCTTCTCTTTTCTCCGGGCATTGACGCTTTCCCCTTTTCCTTAGATGTTTCCTGCTCATTGCTTCATATTGTTTCCTGTTTTTCATTCCTGCAGTTCACGCAAAGGAAAAGAGTAATGATAATAAATACTGATACGAAAGCTCTAACTTCTATGAATGTATAAAATCATGACACCCATCGTGAACTGTCTCTTCGAAAAAACACACAACTGTCCTTCACTGACATTTTGGCATATGTTCATTAATTTCTTTTAAGGCGCGCGCCTAATTTTGGTTTATAGACAACTTTTCTTGAATGTTGAGCTGAGGAAAATTTGCGATGGGCGATAGCAGTATCGCGTCATCGCATTACCTAGATGTTTCATCGCAAATTTTTTCAGATCAGGCTATCGCAGATCGCAGATCGCGTTTATCACAGATCACAGATATCGCAAGATCGCAGCATCGCGGATATCGCAAGATCGCAGCATCACGGATCGCATGAGTCATTAAATCATTGTGTGCTGCTTATGCGATATTGCGATATGCGACGTCGCACATCGGCCGTCGGAGATTTCTTAAGATTTTCATTTAAGAGTGCTTCTTAATGTGTGCGATGCGATGAATTTTGCGTCGCTTCTTCGCAGTTTTTATTATGCTCATAAGGGGATGTTTTATCTTCTCCACGCAATGTGACATAATTTCAAGGAGTAGAATACAAAAAGTTTTATAAAATGTTTTTTGGATTTTTACTAAGGGTCCCCACTTGCTTAGTGTTATTGCTAATACTAAACAAAGAGGGGGGTTGTTGGTGGCCACAACAATGGCGATTCACTGGGAAGAACCAGTTATCTCTGCTTTTCTATTGAATCTTAACTTCCAAATTAGAAAAATTTTCATAAGTCTAAATTTTGTTATGGATAGATAGAGTACGTTATGCCTTATCCTATTAATGATATTTTGTTTCAACCTTTTTCTATTCTAATTGCTTGCTTCCTCAGGCTTTGTCCTTGTATTTACATCAGCCACTACTTGGTCTTTTTAAAGATAAAATAAAGTCTTCTCTGTGTGCCGGCTTTAAAATATGCTCGTTTGTCGTAGGTAGAGCCTCTGCTGCCAGTAGGCATCCATAGCCTCGACAGGGTTACCTGTTACCCAGCAATGATCCTTTATCCTTCTTAAGGCTATCTACAAATTTTCAAAGAAAAACTCATTTTGACACTTTTTCCCTTTTTTATTCTCAAAGAACAATGTCTTGGTTTGGTAGCCAAAATTATGACACAGTCATTCACTTGATTTACACTTTTGCTAAACAAGATGGCTCGTGGTGAGACCCCTTGTCTTTTGATTGCAACAATCTTGAGTCGTTGCCCTGTTTTGGTGGACAGTATTGGCAAAGTCAGCAAGTTATAATATCTGTGATCATGATAAGCCGGCTCGTGATGAGACCTCTTATTCTTTGAGATATAGTGTTTCTCGGATTGTTTCTCTGAATGCTGCGATTTTCTTTAGCGGGGAGGAAGTCATTGTTTTTCCTTAAGAAAGCTCTGGACGACAATAATAGAGTTTGAAAACAGCAGTCTTACAGAGAAGCCTTATTTTGCTATTGATACCTTTCATTCTGCTGATATAAAACAATTCCTTCGCTAAAGGTTGCTTTCATCAAATTTTTGAAGTTGAAACTAGTATCATATCTAGGCTAAATTTTTTAACTGTATTTGTCAATAATAAAAATCAGATTTTCAAAATTTTTTGCTACTTATACAAGCGAAAGCTCAAAATCTGAAAGAGAATTGGTGTCTTTTCCACGAATACTTGTAGTAACCACTCACAACTGGTTTTATTATGAAAAAGAAAAGAAAAACTATTCTACAAAATAGAAGAATAATCTTCTATGGAAAATATATTTTAAGGATTTGTCCATTAAAAGGCAAAGAATCCCTTCTACCTGCTAAATCCTGCAACACAAACGTTGATGGACCTATGACTTCAACAATCTGAAAAGGACCAAGCCACATCTTTTGAAATTTCGTATGTTTTCCCTTTTCTTCATGAGCCTTATCCCATTTCAAAACTAAATCTTCCATCTGAAAAATTTTTCTGGTCATTATGCTTGAATCAAAAGAGGATTTTATTAGTGCTTGGTGATGAGCATGGGTTTTCTTAGCTTGTTCTCGTTGTTCTTCTAATTTAATTATTTCCATTTGTCTTAGTTGTATGGAGGAAGTAGATACTTCATCGATGTATTGTACTAAAGACAAAGAGGGGATGACTAAGTGAGTTGGAAGAACCACTTCTTTCCCATAAACTAAATTAAAGGGAGAAGTGCCGATTGAAGCTTTCTTCGTTATTCTATCTACCCATAAAGCATTTACCAAAGCTTTGTGCCAATTCTTTTGGTTCTGGTCAATTGTTCTTTTAATAATCCTGATTAGGTTTTTATTTGTTGACTCAGCTAACCCATTACCTTGCGGATAGTAGTTGGCCGAATATTTCAGTTTGAACCCTCTTTTATGTGAAAACTCAGTCATTGCATTTCTAGAAAAGTATGATGCATTATCAAACATTAAAGACGTTGGCAATCCAAACCTAGTGATTATAAATTGATCTATGAATTCAATAATATTTTCAGAATTAGCTATCTTGAGAGCAACTGCTTCTACCCATTTAGTAAAATAATCTGTTGCCACGAGGATGTATCTATGCTGCTTAGAAGAGTGAAGAACGATCTCACCTATTATGTCCAAGCCCCACTGACTGAATGGTTGCTTGATGTTTACCAGATGTAGTGGCAGGGACGACTTCTTTTGTCTTCCAGCAGTTGTTTGGCAGACTTGACATTTCCTTACGTAACTGTGTGAGTCTTTGAATAGCGTAGGTGTTATAGACATTTTTGTGCCTTACAGCATTGAGCATGAAATGTCCATAATCTAAGGGATCCAAAGTCCCTAAACATGTTGTTCCTACCCCTAGAGGAACAAGGCTAACAAACCACAGCAATTCACAGAAGTTCTCCACCAGAAACTGCTCAAAAACAAGTCAATTCAGGATCAATTCAGTGGCTCCACTAGCTGTTTGCGCTGAATGTCAAAGCCAACACTGGCTACCTGCGTTGAATGTCAAAGGCAACACTGGCTACCTGCACTGAGCGAGAGTTGACATGTGGCAAGTTCATTCCAAGAGGTGTCAAGACCCAGGAAGCTTCCAGAATCTTCCTCAATGACACTTGCCTCAGTGAATTCGACTGGTGATGAGTAAGAGGTTCCTAATCTCCAAGTGGAAGCAAGAACCTCCAAGTGGAATCAAGAACTGACAGAGGGAGAGGACACTAGTCAGATCTCAAGCTGACTCATCCTCTCTCCAAACATCTATATATGGATCTCTCCTCCATGAGATCCAGGGGCTGGAATTTTGTTATTGCAAAGAATTGCTATTGGTTTGAGATTGGAATCATTGGGTGCTTAATGCTTTGAAGGGGGTGAAGATAGGAATTCCATTTGCTGGGAAGGAGATGCTGGATTGGAGCCCTCTGCGTTGTATCTCTTCCTGAACCTTGTTATTCATCAATAAAGCTATCTTGGTTTCTCCTATATACTGATGTATTTTTTATGTATGATTGCATTAGTATGTTTAGTTTACTTCTAATCCTGAACTAGTTATGAATATGAATCCATGTCTTGTGTAGTGTTCTCTTCTTGTGATCTTGCAGAAACCTCTTGAAGCTGGGCGAGCGAGAAGGCAAGTAGCTGGGAACTCTCCAAGAGAAGAGAGACCGGATCGAGGGAGAAACGGAAGACACCGGTTAGTCCATCTATCTCTCTTCATTCTTAATTCGTAAAGGAAGAATAGAGTAGTTGTCTCTGTTTGTTGCTAAGGCACTGTCACACCTTAGGTGGATAGGATCGTCCTGCATAGGCATTTTTCCCCACAACAAATTGGCGACTCCGCTGGGGAGATCTATTTTGTCATTTTGTTTGTGTTTCTATCATTGTTTGTTTCATAGACTCGACAGCAACAATCGAACTGCATCTGCTATTCCCAGATGCAAAGTAGACAGTTACTGCTTTGATCCAATCACTGGACTTGTCTATGATCTGAACAATGGACTCACAAATGATTTGATGATCCTTTGTGATAGATCTTAGTACTCCCTCAAAGCATCCCTTTGATTGCACCTTGCTTGTTGCTTTTATTTGGCCTGAAACAGTAAATTAAATAGCAATCTGTGACCCAGAACCCAGTGAGAAACTCTCGTTTCTCCTTCAGCGTGACAGCTGTGAAGAGGTTCTGCATTTCAATGCATGTCCCGTGAAGGCTACCTGCGCTGAATGTCAAAACCCCTGTGTTGAGGTTGCGCTGAACCAGTTTGGCCTTGTGCAACTGGGGGTTCTCTGCTCTGTTTTGCCTTGTTTTGATCTCTGATTTTTGCAGCCAGTAACCAGCATAGGTACCAGTCTGATAACTCCTTTACTCTGCTTAAATTCCGCCTCCTTTTGTACAAAAATACTGTGAGTGTTTTTATGTGTTTGTGGCATCATTTGCAGTTTTCCTTTGCATGAGTGAAATAATCATTCTGTAGCCCTTGATTCAGATCTGTTGGTTGTGATCTTAGGAGAGAGTTCATTGGCTGTTTGCAGTTGATTATACATTTACTTTTGCATATTGGTTTGAGTTTGTCTCTTTTAAGTGTCGAAACAAGTATTCATTTCGAAAATCGTTAAGTGTTGTAATCTCTTCTACCCTCTCTGATTTTGAAAAAGTAAACTTGTTTGTATTTGTCATTTAAAAGCAAATTCAAAGTTGTACAAAAAGCTTTCTGTGAGGGCATCAATACTAAGAAAGCAGAAAACAAACACCTGCATTGTGCATTTGCATTTTTGATAGTTTGCATGTTTGATTTAGGAAAAGTGCATTAGAGTGTGCTGATTGCTCTTTGAGAAAAGATGGTGTCTTTATTTTCCCTTAGTAGCTAGGATTTTCAAAGTTGAAAAGATATAAAGCTTGCTTATCATCTTTAGACTGCATTTAGGAATTGTATCATACATCTCGTGGTGAACCTTGAAAGGCAAACTTCTAAAAAGATCAACCTAAAATAAATTGAATGAACTTAACAATGCTTTGCAACATAACGCACAACATAGAGGTCTAGGCTAGAGACGTGTTCCGGCGTCGTAAAGCCTGGTGACTGTCGATCTCGTGGATGGTGGGTGATTCCTCCTGAGGGACGATAGCGCCAATACGAATTGTGCTCCCACGTACCATCGCATATATAGGCATAAAACCTTTATCCTTAGGAAGCCGTGTCGGCCGCCCTACTGATCGCAATGCACTGAACACAGCATTCAGGAAGATCGACCGCCCGTACCCTAAAAAGTATTTTGCGGTTTCGCGAAAAGTTTGGCACACCCTCTGCCTAGAACTCCAGAGCAGTTTATTTTGGCCTTTTTGAGACTCTATAACAGAAAAAGTCCATCCGAGCATTTGCCACTTCGGGCTTGTTAAAACATCGAAGGAGACTAGAGTCATCTTTAGCTTTTTCTCGACTCTTTAAAATTGAAAAATCAAGTTGTGTCTAAAGCGTCGTTAAAATTTATTTTAAACAGAACAATCACCCCTATTCCCGCGTTGATCTTTAGGTTGAAAAAATGGAGCACACCAACCAAGGAATTCCCCTTGGTGGAAATCCTAGTCCCTTCTCCTCTTGGGGAGATGTTGGTGCGCCCCATATGGCCACATTGTCGCTTCCAGGACTGACAATTGGCCTGCCGGTCTGGCTCTTTTCGACCAATGTCGTTCAGAACACCACTATTCCTGAACAGTCGAGTCAACAGTTAGACCAGACCAGAGTTGCCCACCAACCTTCTACTTCATCTAATTCTTCCTCCCCTCCTTCCTCTTCGTTTGAAGGAACTGGTAAAACAAAAAACCAAGTTCCTAAGGAGAAGAAGGAAAAGAAGAAGAAAGAGAAGAAGAAAGAGAAGAAGAAGAAGGAGCCAAAAGCGACTGGGGGCAAACAAGTGTCGTCTGACAAGAATCCACACACAGCACTGACTAGGCCTAAATCGCCATGTGTCATATGCAAGGGAGACCACTTCCACAGAGATTGTCCCTACATCCCTCGGATACTAAGGGACTGGTCTCCCCGTTTGCACAATTGAGTAGCGTCAACCTCTGATAGCCATGTTGACTGCTCACCGTCAACTAGTGAAAGTGAAGTCACAGGACAGAGAGGGAAAGCTAGATTTCCCTGCAAACTGTGTGAAGGCGACCATGCCATCCACCATTGTCCCTTCTTAGACGAGGCTAAAAGAGTTTTGGAAGATCACCCGATCTTACGAGCGCAACTTCCTCCTAGATATCAAAAACTCCTGCCAAGTCCTTCACTAGTTGAGAACCCGGCTGGCCCGCCCAGGTGGTCAGCCGAAGCACCTATCATTGAAGATGATCCGTCTGAATCCATACCTGACGAAAGTCAAAAGGTTGAGGCGGTAGTTGACCCGGTTTTGCCTTCAGAGGCTCTATCTTCGAATGATACCATCACAGAGGAGAATAAAGAGGACACCGTCCAAATTCTCTTCATCAACACTGACTCTGACGAACACCGGGGCAATGCACCCATTCCTTTATCGCAAGAAGGAAGTTCGTCAGAGAAATATCCGGCCGTCTATTCGGTCCCACCACCAAGCAACCTAGTTGTCTCGTTCGACTGGAACCAACTAGGCAGACCCCGGTTGCCAGCAAGCATCCCATTGAGAATTATCGTTCAAATATACAGAATGGTAATGGCTGGCACTATCATTGATGAGGGGGCATCTATGAGTATCCTTTCCTCTATTGCTTGGAAAGCGCTTGGTTCGCCAACGCTTTTGCCTGAAATGAGAAATCTATCAGGCTTCGATAAAGGAACCAGTCGACCTTTAGGGATCCTCCCCAATGTGCCCATAACATTGAAATGGAAGACCGTTCAAATGAACGTGATGGTCGTTCAAGGACCCTTGGATTATAACCTACTCCTTGGACGAGACTATATATATTGCATGGGAGCCATCATCTCCTCACTCTTTAGAGTAATGTGTTTTCCGCATGAAGGAAGAGTGGTCAAGCTCGTGGACCAACTTTCATTTCCCGGATCACGCATCGCAAATAGTCATATACCATCCCTAAATGGTCTCTTCACGCAAGAAGTGTCTCAACCCACGGTCCGTCCTCCTGATGAGCGCGAGTAATCCGGGAGGATATGACTGGAACCCATGGGGCATGCGTCCTGGTCTGCTTCGGCAGGGAAACTTTGGGTATAGAGTAGGTTTCCGCGGGAGAATATGACTAGTCTGTACCCCGTCCGTCTAGGAAGAGGGTTATTCTAGAATAGGATTCTTTTGTCAAAGTTATGTGAGTTGGCGGGCTACGTCGCTCACCTTTGTCTATTTCGTTAGACATTGCCGAGGAAGTGTTTTGTTTGAAAGATTAACGAGACAATCTTTGGGTAACCTGAACGAGGTAGGCCTCTCTCGGTGAAACGAATGTTTTGACGGAAATGAAGTAGGGGTAACCTTGAAATCATACTTTATACCTGGGGGCATGCAAACCTTTTGGAGTGCAAGCAAAGAGCGGTTATTTATCTGTTTTTTGGGTTAGCCGTTTCCTAACTTGCATAAAGAAAGGATGCGGGGCAAAGCTTTGTGAGATGAAGCTCCATAAAAAATAGAATCTCAATGAGACACTCTTATCATATGACTGGGTAATCGAGCAGTTTTAGCACACAGTTCATGCTTGTTAAAAAATAAACGCAAGATCCGAGCAGTTTTAACGTGGACTTCATGCTCGTTAAAAAATAAACATAAGCAATGAGCAAGTGTTTCCACCAGCGTTTAAGCTCATTTTAAAATAAAAAATGAACCTACCCGGTAAATAACCACTGTGAATGTAACCTTATCAGCCATTAAAGCCTTGGTCGTGTTTGCACTGTCACCTCCACTTTTCATTTGGACGATCGTTCACCTCCATATGATTGTTTACCCATTTTGAGGAACAGCTGCGAAGAGTGATTTCACCTAGCCATCCTTGTGACACTGCCGTGATTGGAAAATTCCAACCTGTACCTGGAATCAGCTGCTAACCCTGTTTATCACTCGTTCCTCAAAAGACGAGTCTTCTTTAAGCTCTTTTCAACTGACTCGTAAAATATGAAAAGATTGCCGAGTCCTTGGCCTTCCAGCTCGTTAAAGGGACAGGAAGAGCTATCCCTCCTCTAGATTTTAATCTTTTTGGACCTGAGGGATTATTGCACAAAAAGATCGAGCGCTTGTTTTATTCGGCTCGTTAAAACTATCGAAAACTCATCCCTTCTGTATTGTTTTATACTTTTCCGGACTTAAGGGATTAGATGACGAAAAAGGACTTTTGGAGTTAACTTTATGTACCTTTTCAGACTCTCTAAAAATGAAAAGGACCGAGTTATCCTTGTCGTTAGACTCGTTAAAATCATTAAATAGCGACAAACTTGTCTTTAGACGAGAACGGGTTTCACTATCGCTAGGCTCGTTAAGACATAGCGATGGGCTTGCCCGAAGGGTAGGTTATAGAACAAGCATATGTTATCCTCCTCAAGCTTGACAAAAATAAAGAGGTACTGGTCAGAAATGACTGGGGAAAAATTGGGAGAAACTCAAGAAAACTTTGATGGTAGCAAGTCGCTCTTGAACATGACACTTTTCCTCCGTACCACAATCGGGTTGGGTTGTTTCATTCACCGGTCACATCACCATGGTCTTGCCATACCATCCATATTTGGGGTAATTCTACCGATCCATCGCATCAGTGTCGCCATATGTTCAAGAGAAGTCATTCAGAAAAGTCAACCGTGTCCCATCCACTGCCGTACATTATCCTTCATCCTTTCATGACCGCCACCCTGAATCATATGTCACAGATCGTTTTCACCTCCATTAAAATCATTAGCTCCATTCCATGTCATTGATGTGGGATTCATTAAGGCCCTCCTTTGACGGATAGCTTCTTGTTGACATCAGCTCATTATCCAAGAAGTTGATCTAGGAACAACCCCTTCAGTACTTTGAAGCTTGCATGCCTCAATGGCAAGTTTCTCACTTTCGGCGACAGGTATACATCAATGACCTTTGACCGAAAGATTTTTGACCTTGAGGGTCATTATCATTATCGGTGATTCCTCTCGCGCTTGTTAACGGTTTACCTCATTGACCGGTAATCAAGCGATGTCTTTCCATGTTCGACTTCAGGACATTTCTCACATGGATAGACTTTTACTTAGAGTGAAGATTGAACGCGTTTGAAGACCCCGGATCTAGTTTCATCCATCCGGGCTGCGATATATATTCAGGAAAAATAAAGACATTGACATGTACATCATTACAGCAGATAATCATCCTACTCAAAGGATGATAATTTCATCAAAATTATCAGTCTACCACCAGACGATTATCTGTTCTATGTACAGAAAAATGAATTTATAAAGCTGAGCATGGGAATGCCCGCCTCAGCTAGATCATGAAAGCAGTATGAAATATAATGTATTGTATTGTATCTTATTACAGGTCTCCTCCCAGCATTGGATGAACTTCGGATCCCCCTGATAAAGCATTTCACCCGATAAACGGCCTCATACTTTAGGGGGCAACTGTTATAGACATTTTTGTGTCTTACAGCATTGAGCATGAAATGTCCATAATCTAAGGGATCCAAAGTCCCTAAACATGTTGTTCCTACCCCTAGAGGAACAAGGCTAACAAACCACAGCACTTCACAGAAGTTCTCCACCAGAAACTGCTCAAAAACAAGTCAATTCAGGATCAATTCAGTGGCTCCACTAGCTGTTTGCGCTGAATGTCAAAGCCAACACTGGCTACCTGTGCTGAATGTCAAAGGCAACACTGGCTACCTGCGCTGAGCAAGAGTTGACATGTGGCAAGTTCATTCCAAGAGGTGTCAAGACCCAGGAAGCTTCCAGAATCTTCCTCAATGACACTTGCCTCAGTGAATTCGACTGGTGATGAGTAAGAGGTTCCTAATCTCCATGTGGAAGCAAGAACCTCCAAGTGGAATCAAGAACTGACAGAGGGAGAGGACACTAGTCAGATCTCAAGCTGACTCATCCTCTCTCCAAACATCTATATATGGATCTCTCCTCCATGAGATCCAGGGGCTGGAATTTTGTTATTGCAAAGAATTGTTGTTGGTTTGAGATTGGAATCATTGGGTGCTTAATGCTTTGAAGGGGGTGAAGATAGGAATTCCATTTGCTGGGAAGGAGATGCTGGATTGGAGTCCTCTGCATTGTATCTCTTCCTGAACCTTGTTATTCATCAATAAAGCTATCTTGGTTTCTCCTATATACTGATGTATTTTTGATGTATGATTGCATTAGTATGTTTAGTTTACTTCTAATCATGAACTAGTTATGAATATGAATCCATGTCTTGTGTAGTGTTCTCTTCTTGTGATCTTGCGGAAACCTCTTGAAGCTGGGCGAGCGAGAAGGCAAGTAGCTGGGAACTCTCCAAGAGAAGAGAGACCGGATCGAGGGACAAACGGAAGACACCGGTTAGTCCATCTATCTCTCTTCATTCTTAATTCGTAAAGGAAGAATAGAGTAGCTGTCTCTATTTGTTGCTAAGGCACTGTCACACCTTAGGTGGATAGGATCGTCCTGCATAGGCATTTTTCCCCACAACAGTAGGCCAGTAATATCCTGCACGTAAGATCTTATGTGCAGTAGCATCTCCAGCATAGTGTCTGCCTGCTGGTCCGTCATGGAGTTCCTGCAAAACTTTTTCAGCTTCAGTTTTCTCAAGACATCTAAGAAGAACAGAATCATAATTCTTTCTAAAAAGAACATCATTTATGAGCTGACATTATTTAGCTTTCAATCTCAGAGCTCTTTTCTTAGTGTGATCTAGGTGTGATGGAGCACATCCATTCTTAAGATAATAAATGATGTCAGCATATACTGATTCTGCATCATTTAGGCTTACCTCATACAGTTGTACCTGTTCAGATGAATTTTCAGAAATCTGCGATGCTCCGGCCAACATTTTGCAGAAGCCTTGACCTCTTACAATGTTTGCTGGCTTGATCTCAAGGTCGTATTCTTGTAAAGCAGTGATCCAATTTGCTCTTTTCTCACCCACATCCTTATGTACTAGAAGATTTCTTACCGCTGGAAACAGTACTATGATCTTAGTATGGGTTTTAAGTAAGAAAGGTCTGAAATATTTGACCGCTTTGAAAACAGCATATGCTTGTTTCTCCACGTCTGAATAGTTGAGTTCAACACCTTGTAAATTCGAGCTAAAAAATGCGATTGGAGCTTCCGCTTTTTCTTGATTTGCTTGAGTTAGAATCGCAGCATATGATTTCTCTGAGGCAAATGTGTATAAGATAAAAGATTCTGAAAAATTCGGGGTTGCTAAAGATGGAGCATTAATGATAGCTTGTTTGATCGGGTTGAATGCTTCATGTTCATCTTGACCCCATTTAAAATTTGAATTCTTTTTAATCATGGTTTGCAAAGGAGACACAATTCGTGAAAAATCTGGGACAAATCTCTTTACAAAATTGATTTGACCAAGGAAAGATTGCATGGCTTTTTTATTATGAGGTAGGGATATTTCAAAAATTTCTTTGATTCTGTCAGGCTCGATGTGAATACCAGATTTTGACACTATGAATCCTAGAAGTTTCCCTTCACTTAGTGTGAAAAAATATTTCTTTGGGTTAAGTGAAATCCCATACCTTAAACATCGTTGAAAGATCTGTTTTAAGTCTCTGAGATGGTCGCTTCGCTTCTTGGAGTACACTGTTATATCATCCAAATAAATCAATACGGATTTATTGACTAAACCCTTGAATGCGATGTCCATGGCTCTCTGAAATGTAGCACCGGCATTGATCAAACCAAATGGCATCTTCCGATATGCGTATGTGCCCCATTTAGTTATGAATGTGGTTTTCAACTGATCATCGGGATGTACCAGCACTTGATTATATCCTGAAAATCCATCCAAGAAAGACATCAGTTCCGAGCCTGCTACTGCCTGTAATATCTGCTCCATAGGTGGGAGAGGAAAATTGTCTTTTTGACAGGCTTTGTTAAGATTCCGAAAATCGATACAGATTCTAATATCTCTGTTTTTCTTTCTAACGGGTACCATATTGGAGACCCATTTGGAATGTCTGACGGGGAAAATTATTCTGGCTTTTAATAACTTATTTAGCTCGGTTTTTATCTAATTTTCTAAATTGGGTTGGATCTTTCTCAGTTTCTGTTGGACAGTTTTTTCGTTATCAATCATAGGGATTGTATGCTGAATGATAGAAGTGTCGTATGTTTTCAGCTCATCGTAATTCCAGTCAAAAACATTTTTATACTGTCTTAAAAGACGAATATACGCTAGTTTTTCTTCAGGGGCTAAGCCTATGCCTAGATTAATGTTTTGTGGTTTATCATCGGTTCCTAGGTTTACTAATTCGTAGTTCAGAGTTGAACTGTAGAGCTTTGAATTGGCAGACCTTTTAAACCGATTTTTCAAATCGTATAAGTCTTCTAACTTAACCACCGATTTAGGTATAGCATTATCAGTGCCATTTTGTTGTATTTGTCGATCGTGATGGTCTTCATCAATTATCTGATTGGAGTAGGATCCTTCGGAAGTGAGAAAATTTACAATATCAGGATCGTCATTGAATACTCTCCAATTTGTAATGTTGTCAGGGATGGATGGTCTAAAGATTAATTCTATTGAGAATCTATCTGGACTAAACTCTTCGGAGGGAATAAGCCTAGAGGCTACTTTAGCCAAAAGGTCTGCACTTGCGTTTTGGAGTCTCGGGATTGATGAAATATTGAATGCTATGAAATGCTCAGTCAGATCTTACACCAAAGATTGATAGTGTTTTAAATGACTTGATAGGCAATGAATAGTGTTATGTACCTGTTTGACAACAATCTCAGAGTCTCCGAAGACTTGAAGATACTTGACGTTCAACCTGATTGCTTTGTATAGGCCTTGCACCAAGGCCTCATATTCTGTTGTATTGTTTGTGCAATCGAATTCGAGTCTGCACGTAAGCATGGTCTTATTTCCTTCTGGACTAATCAGAACGCATCCTGCTCCTGCTCCTTCGTTAGATTTAGATCCATAAAAATATAATTTCCAAAACAAAGATGTATTTACAAGTTTATCTACAAAATTAACACACTTTGAATTATCAGTTTGGGAAAATTTTTTGACTTGGGACAAAACTGAATTTTCTATGTAAGGTGATGTATGAGCATTGAAATTGCCGAGAAAAGAATCTACTGAGTAATTGCCTATGATACTGTTGTTATACGCTACTGCTTCATTTTCTCCTTCCAATTCCGTTACTATGTACTTCTGGTGTAACTCTCTTTCAACCTTTATTTGATTCGGTTTACCATTGTAGGGTAACCACATGTGTGACCAGTCGGTTGAAAAGTATCCATGGAGTTTCTCGGACCAATCCCTGCTAAGAATCAAGCCATAGAATTCTGGGATATCAGCCACTAGAATGTCAATAACCTGACATACCTTTGGGTTGGATGACAATCTTATGGTTACTTGATTAAGTTCACCAATCACTTCGACTTGAGATCGATAAAGCTAAACTATGCGCACTGCGGATTTTTGTGGTTCGACATTTAACTTGGCACATATTGATCTGGGTAAAATATTCGTTGAAGCACCAGAATCTACCAAACAATTGTGCACATTTTTATTAAAAATTTCATAAGTGAGAAGGAAAGGGGGAGTGTGAGACCTTGATCTTCCTCCAATCAAGGCGATGTCATTTGGATCAATCTTATTAATTGTGTTGGTTGGAGGTCTTCCCATGTTGTGGGAAGCTACAGCTGTAGGCAAAGATGTAATAGGCACGGCATGTAATTCTTTCATCATTATCTTCTGTTGATGTTTCAATTTGCTCAATTCGTAAAGGGTAATATTAGCCCTAGTCTTTTTCATGTCGGCAATAATATTGTATTCCATTTCATCCGACACTATTAGTGTTTTTGATGGAGTTGTCTGATCTGATTGGACCGGGCTAGGTTGAGTCGCTTTAGTTGTAATTTTTTTTGTTGTGACTTTATCTTTTATTGCAGAGCTTGTGCTCTTCTGCTTAGGGGTAGTTTAGGGAGGATCAAGTTGATTTTTGCTTCGTGTGCTAACCGGAAATGCTTCTTGATCTTCTTCTTGTGGGAGGATGAAATCCCACATTCCTTGTAATTCCACAACTTCTTCGTCATCAGTCTGCCCTTCAGTGGTATTTTCTTCTTCTTCCTCTTCTTCGGATTCGACATTTTAAATAGCGTTGGGTGGTTTCACATCCATTGAAGGACCTCTTTTAAAAGCTCTGTAGGGCTTTTTTGAAGAAGTTTCTGCTACTTGTTTTTTTATGTCAATCATCTCATTGGACATGGTCTTTAATACTTTTTGCAATCCTTCCAAATCGAAAGGGTCTTTCGTTTGTTTTTTCTTGGAGTATTCCTTGAAGGTGACTTTTTTAGACTTGTGTTCCTCTATCGCAGATCTCTTTTCCAGGGCTATTACGCGTTTCTCTACTGCTATTGCCTCTGTCAAGTTTTCAACTAAGGTTGTTTTATTTGCCCTATCCACGAAGATTGCTAAGTTTGATGGTAAGACCGTAATACACCATTCACATCGTACTTCTTCGCTGGGTTGGGAAGCAGTGGGAATTTTGTTGAGGATCTTATTGAACCGTAAATTGAAATCTTTGATGGGTTCTCTGGCCTCAGCTTTAAGATTGGATAGGTCATTGATTAACGTTGTCGTTGATCTGTCATCACCAAACTTGGTAAGGAATTGACTTTGGAAAATGTCCCAACTTGTGATAGACCTGGAGGGTAATGAAAAGTACCATGACCCGGCTGTTCCTTGCATTGTATAGGGAAAAAGCCGAACAACAGCATCTTCGTTAGTAACTCCGTTGAGATTGATAGAAAGCATGAAATTGTTTATGTGTTCTTCAGCTAGCATGCCTGCTTCTGGATTGAATTTTAGTAGCCATTTCGCAGGATGGGCCGGTATTTGACTCAAAGGTGGAGGCATTAAGACTGCCCCAGGATTATTCCATGGAGACTGGGCCATCGTTGAGTTGCTAGTGAATGAAAGTGCAGAAGATGATCCCTGTGGCTGGGAAGATGAGGACACTATGATCGCAGATGATTGAAGAGGGGTTGTGGGAGTTCAGTAAGCGGATGGATGATGGTTTGGAATGAAGATGTGGGTGGCTGACTTCGCGGTGAGGGAGTTGAAATGGAGGATGTAGATGAAAGAGTCTCACTGTCAGACTCTTGTGGTGCTTTCCTCGCTCTTTTCCTGGTGGGGAGAGGCAATCCAGTTGGCTGGATGCCAAAATTTTCACTCTTTAATCTGGTCAGGGGATGAGCAGGATTGTACTGCGAAGTCACGCTGCTTTGAGATTTATCATACTTCTGAGTAGAAATGGAAAATCCCTAGAGTTTGTGAATCAGAGTTTGAACTTTAGGGGGTTCAATGGTAGATTGGTTTGAAATATTAGGGTGTGTAGCAGCGGTTAATACTCGAGCGACTTCTGACTCTGGATTTAAACGTACTGGGGAAGTCCGGGGAGTTGATGAGGGCGATTTAATCTCAGAATGGTATTTAGATTTTGATTTGGGTGCCATTCATAGTTCGGGCCCTCCTTCTAGCGCCAAATATGTTGAAGCCCCGAAAATCGGGTCGACAACAAGGGGGATACCCACCCGGTCCAGACCTTGGTTGGCAACTCCTTATCTGTTTGGTATAGCGGGTCCGACTGGGGATAATGGGACCAGTTTCCCAATCTAAGGGTGTGTGTGTGTGTGCAGAGTTGGATGTTGCTGATCTAAGGATACTTAAAGCTAATCTAATTCAAACTTTTAAACTAACTTTATGCTATTGTAATCTAATAAAAAACAGCACATCTAATCTATGCTAACCTGGGGTGTATTTCTTCTATTATGCGATTTAAAAAGATTTCGAATAATAACTGGTAATAAAGACCATTCAGCTATCACAAGAATAGAAATCAATTAAGATGAACTACTTTGCATAAAAAGCTAGGCAAAACAGTTGTGAACAACATATCGCATAATAAGTTATTCATATATCAGACATAAATAAATGGCTCCACCGTACAAAAGTGCCAAATGGTAACTCACAAATTCATGCAATAACATATAAACAACTAAAAACTGTATATCACTTTAAGAATATAAGCAGAAATGGTCAAGAGATAAAAGTACCATTTATGACTAATCCTACTCATAAGCTTCAAGCAACAATGGTTTATCTCTCCTTGCTCTAACATCTACTAAGAGTACATAAGTGCAACATCAGTAGCAGATATCAAATGCAAACATTAATAAACCTTGATCCATCCATTCATCAAAACCCCCTTCGAGGGTGCAAAAGTGCATGTTCTGAGGACAAGTTTTTGACAAATTTCTGGACCCCTCTCCAAATGCATGAGAAGGGTTTAAATACTGCTAACTAAATAACTTAATTACATAAATTTAGGATACGGTTTGAATGACCGCCCTTCTTCTAAAGCAAAACTATTTCTAAAAACTGAATCTAATTCCTAACTATTTCTGCATTTGCTCCTTAAATGTTGCGAGCATTCAACATTTGCCTGGGAAGAGTCGGCTGGTTGCCTTCTGCTTTTGTTTGAGTTACGCAAACAGAATGGCAAGCGTTGGCACCACTTTTTAGTACACTAGAAGATATTTTTGAGAATTATCTTCTGGTTGGGCGAATTTACTGCGTATATACTTGGCAACAACCGAAATTTCTCTCAAATTGCTTCTGCTTTTGCTATTTCGGTTTTCGTACTTGCGAATAACTAAGCAAGTTAGGGACTTTGCTTTCTGAACAATTTTCTTAGCGATGCATGATTAGCGCTAGGTGCTAATCGCGCATCGAAAACTGCCTCTGTTCATTGATCCGGGCTTTTTTGGTGCGTTTTCCTTCTTTAGCGCCTTTTTCCTTTACTGGGTAGAAGTTTCAGGATTTTTGGTAAACATGCTGCTTTTGTGAGCTTTGTGACCCTGAATGTTGAATCACCTATCGACCTCAGCATCTGTTGAGTGATACTCTGGAATCTGTGGTTCTATTGCATGCGGCATCCGTTTATGAAGGCATCTCTTCTCTGTTCTCCGAGGATTGACACTTTCCCCTTTTCTTAGATGTTTCCTGCTCATTGCTTCATATTGTTTCCTATTTTTCATTCCTGCAGTTCACGCAAAGGAAAAGAGTAATGATAATAAATATTGATACAAAAGCTCTAACCTCTATGAATGTATAAAATCATGACACCCATCGTGAACTGTCTCTTCGAAAAAACACACAACTTTCCTTCACTGACATTTTGGCATATGTTCATTAATTTCTTTTAAGGCGCGCGCCTAATTTTGGTTTATAGACAGCTTTTCTTGAATGTTGAGCCGAGGAAAATTTGCGATGGGCGATAGCAGTATCGCGTCATCGCATTACCTAGATGTGTCATCGCAAATTTTTTCAGATCAGGCTATCGCAGATCGCGTTTATCGCAGATCGCAGATATCGCAAGATCGCAACATCGCGGATATCGCAAGATCGCAGCATCGCGGATCGCATGAATCATTAAATCATTGTGTGCTGCTTATGTGATATTGCGATATGCGACGTCTCACATCAGCCGTCGGAGATTTCTTAAGATTTTCATTTAAGAGCGCTTCTTAATGTGTGCGATGCGATGAATTTTGCGTCGCTTCTTCACAGTTTTTATTATGCTCATAAGGGGATGTTTTATCTTCTCCACGCGATGCGACATAAATTCAAGGAGTAGAATACAAAAAGTTTTATAAAATGTTTTTTGGATTTTTTACTAAGGGTCCCCACTTGCTTAGTGTTATTGCTAATACTAAACAAAGAGGGGGGTTGTTGGTGGCCACAACAGACGTATAGATCAATTAATGATGGAGTCGTGTACATGGGTAATGATGTCACATGTAATATTGTGGGAATAGGGAGTATACAGCTGCAAATGTTTGATGGGACAACCAAAATGTTAACTGATGTAAGAAATGTACCAGATTTAAGGAAAAATCTAATTTCACTAGGAGCACTTGACACAAATGGATATAAAACTATAATTCAAGGCGGAGTAATGAAAATTTATAAAGGTATTTTACTAGTAATGAAAGCTAGGAAGGTAGGAAATCTATTTGAGTTAGAAGGAAGAACAGGGTCGGATCACGTCTCTACGGTGTCTGAACATGACAGTAGTTCCATTCGCTTATGGCATCAAAGGTTGGGACATATGAGCAAAATAGGGTTAAAAATTTTGGCTGATCGCAAGTTACTTCCTAATCTAAAGTCTGGAAAGCTAGATTTCAGTAAACATTGTCTGTTTGGAAACAAAGTAAGCAAAAGTTTAAAACAGGAAAACATACTAGTAAAGGAATACTTGATTATATCCATTCAGATGTTTGGGGTCCAGCCCCTACAACTTCATATGGTGGCTCGTCATATTTTGTATCATTTATTGATGATTTTTCTAGGAAAGTGTGGGTCTACATGTTGAAAAGGAAGTCTGATGTTTTTACAATTTTCAAGCAGTTTAGAGCATTAGTAGAAAACATCACTGGTAGAACTATAAAATGTTTAATAACTAACAATGGTGGTGAGTTTACTTCCAAGGAATTTGAAAACTATTGCAAGGATGCAGGGATCGAGAGACATAAGACCACTGTTTATACTCCTCAGCAAAATGGAGTTGCTGAATGCATGTATAGGACTCTTTTAGAGAGAGCAAGGAGTATGCTGAGTAACGCTGGTTTGCAGAAGGAATTGTTGACAAAAGCGGCAGCTACAGCTTGTTATGTGATAAATCGATCACCGCCCACGGTGATAGGTTGCAAGATTCCTCAAGAGGTATGGAAAGGCCACCCTTGTGATTATTCTAAACTCAGAGTGTTTGGTTGTGATGCATATGCTCTAGTGCCTAAACATCAGCAAACTAAATTAGATCCAAAGTCAAAAAGGTATATCTTTGTTGGATATGGTGATGGAACAAAGGGATATAGATTGTGGGATCTACTACCCGCAAGATCATCATCAACAGAGATGTAAAGTTTAATGAATCCTCTCTTGTACAGTTAGATGTAGATAATAGATTGAAACATGATGATGTATCTGATTTTCAACACATTCAGTTTGAAAGCACTTCTAATGATAGTCATGGTGACCATAGTTCAGATACTAGTCATGAACAGGTTCCAGAATCAGATCATGAACAGGGTTCAGATGTAGATCGTGAATAGGTCTCAGATGCTGATCATGAAGAAGTTCCTACAGATGGTAGTCAGCCAATTGTGGAAGTACTAGAAACATCTTTAAGGAGATCCACGAGAATTAAACGTCCTCCTAGAAGGTATGATGATTATGTTATTTCAGTTGCTTTAACTGCTAACGATGATGAACCTTTGTGTTATCAGGAAGTTGTGGAAGGTTCAAAAAGTGAAAAGTGGAAAGAAGCTATGAAAGACGAGATGATGGCATTACACAAGAATGACACATGGGATCTGGTAGAACTTCCTACAGACAGAAAGATTGTGGGATGTAAATGGGTGTACAAATTGAAAAAGGGTGTTGATGGTTCAAAGGACAGGTACAAAGCAAGACTGGTCGCGAAAGGTTTTTCTCAGAAAGCAGGCATTGATTTTCATGAGATTTTTTCACCAGTTGTAAAAATTGTTTCAATTCGAATGGTATTAGCATTAGTGGCTTTGCTTGATTTAGAATTACAGCAACTAGATGTTAAAACTACATTTTTACATGGAGATTTAGATGAGGAAATTTACATGGAACAACCGGAAGGGTTTGTTCAAGATCGCAACAAGAAATTTGTCTGCAGGCTCAAGAAATCATTGTATGGCCTGAAGCAGTCGCTTTGGCAATGGTACAAGAAGTTTGATTCTTTCATGTTGAGTCAAAAATATATAAGAAGTGAATATGATCATTGTGTTTATTTTAAGCAATTAAATGATGGCATGTTCATTATCTTAGTGTTATATGTTGACGATATGCTTTTAGCAAGAAAAAGCATAGTGGAGATCAACAGGTTAAAGGCTCAGATGGCAAGGACGTTTGATATGAAAGATCTGGGAGCAGCAAGAAAGATTTTCGGCATGGAGATTTTCAGAGACAGGAGCAATGGTAAGCTGTGGCTATCACAACAGAAGTATGTTGAGAAAATACTCTTGAGGTTTGGTATGAACAATGTGAAGCCTGTGTCAGTCCCTTTAGCTTCCCATTTTAAGCTTTCTTCCAGTTTATGTCCTAATACATATGAAGAAAAGGAATATATGTCTCGAATTTTGTATGCCAATGTACTAGGATGTTTGATGTATGCGATGGTTTGTACTCGACCAGATATTTCACATGCAGTTGGGGTTGTCAGCAGGTATATGGCAAATCCAGTTAAAGAACACTGGTCAGCAGTGAAATGGGTGCTTCGGTATTTGAGAGGCACAAGTGATTATTGTATCACTTATAATAAAAGTAGTGAATTTGTTTGTGGATATGTTGATTCTGATTTTGCAGGTGATTTGGATAAGAGAAGGTCAACTTCAGGGTATGTCTTTACTCTTGCAGGTGGAGCTATTAGCTGGATGTCAAAGTTACAGAATATTGTTGTGTTATCCACTACTGAAGCAGAATACATAGATGCTTCACATGCTTGAAAAGAAGCGGTTTGGTTGAAAGGTTTGATTGGTGAGTTTGGGAGGTTACAGGACAACATCAAGTTATTTTGTGATAGTCAAAGTGCAATTCACTTGGCTAAGAATCCAGCCTATCATAGTAAATCAAAGCATATACCAATCAAGTACCATTTTGTAAGACAGGTTATCACTGAAAGGGGTGTTTCTCTTGAAAAGGTGCATATGAAGGAAAACTGTGCAGACATGTTCACGAAACCAGTTTTGTTAGAGAAGCTGCGTTGGTGTCTGGCTTCTCTTGGCTTGCAGAAAAGATAAAAATAATAAATGAACAAGGCATCAGGCTAATTGTTGTCAAGGTGGAGATTGTTGAGATTTTCTGTTTTATTAAATTTGGGAAAAATCTCATGTATGTGACAACAATAGGATTAGTTGCTATATTAGCTCCAGTATTTTTTGAGGAGGAGTTAATGCATCCTATATTTGTTGTGAGGGAATTTATGATTCAGTTTTATGCTCCAGCTATATAGAAATGTAATCCCGTAGAGGATTGTAAGAGTGTGTAGAGAAAATAGAGAAAATAGGGGAGAGCTGAGAGTATGTGTGAATTATTAGATTTGTTGTAATCTCCTTTGAATAATAAGATTGCCGATGCCTCTGTTCTGGTGGACGTAGCCCAGATTGGTTGGGTGAACCACGTTAAATCTCTGTGTTATGGTTTTGTGTGGTTTTTGTATGTGCTGTGTATGTTTATATTTATTTCAGCTGCGCTTTGTTTAGTCTAACATTTCCAAGGATAATGGTTATCCTGATTGACACATTTTAAAGCAGTCAATCGACAGAAATGTTCCCTTGGGATAAGGGTTATCCAGTTCGATAGGACAGTGGGGTTAATTATGTTTTCGTGACGAGGTGCACCATAATATCAGTGAGAAAGTGTGATGTCGAGGGTAAAGAAGTGAGGTGTGATGGCCAGACATTTGGAATGAGTAGATATGGGTGTTGGATAACGTGGGGTGTGCTAGTGGGCGCGGTTAAGTGGACAACTCTCATATAGCCTTCTTTCATCATTCCTAATTGCATAATGAATTTTTCATGTGGTCTTCACACGTATTTTTTTTTTCTTCTGTTCAATGATTTTTCTAGGTTGTCAAGAGTCTCATGGCTCAGGGTAGCGTGTAAGGGATGACATAGGAATCGCAAAGTCTACCTTGGGGTATTATTCAAAAGACGTAGGGTTGCAGATTTGACTCTTAAAAAATTCAATGCATTTGTCCTCTGTTCAACGATTATAATTATAAAGAAGATCATGCATGAGCTTCTTTTAGTTTTTATGACTTCACTAAATTAAGAGTTGGATGCTTCATAGTTAAGTCACATGGAATCCTCTCAACAAGCGCTTTTCTGGTGTATGATTTTGATGTTGAATGTTCTGACATTGGAAAATCTCATGTGTATGGTTAATGATTCATCGTTGAAAGTCATGATATAAGATATGTTTGCATTCGATCGATAAAATTCCCAAAGTGAAGCAAGCATGGAAAGGTATCGATCCAAAGATCGATTATGTGGTCAAGGTTGTTGTTTTCGTGCTCTCTTGGTTTGTTGTTATGCTCGTGTAGCAAGTTTATATACCACCGAAGCAATGGTCACCTTCAAGCACAGTGAAAACTGGCATTTATATACGAGATGAAACACGGGGATATGGATTACAGTATACGACTTCATAACGAACTCGATGTGCAAATTACTGTGTAGACTTACAAGAAGCAAACCCTTGGGTACAACATCCCCACCCTTGGTGGAAAATTGCAGAAACCATAAATCCCAAGAAAATTATAAACTTCTTTAAAAAGGGATTGTCGTTTTCAGTTAAACCCTTCAAAACTTGCATTTTCACCTATTACTCTTCACGTTCAAACATAGTGTTGTAGCAATATGCCTGTTACCTGCAAAAATAGATTCATAAAGATACTCGAATCAGATTGCTTCTTTGGAAAAAAAATTGGGTTGCGCTTGAAAGTTTCATATTAAGGCATGTTACACAAAGAACTCACATATTTATTCATTGAAAAATATTGACATTTATCAAGTCCCTAGTAGCCTGCATTAAATAGAATGTTGAGATTTGCACACTTGCGGATTCATACTATTGATTGAATTCATCCTTAAAGTAAGAATTTCATTGAAAAAAATTTTCTTACAAGTTTGTAACCTACTTGTAAGTTTTCCATTGACAAAAACATTCGATTAAAATTTTGAATTAAGGCGTACATGCTTAAGTGAATTTATATTTTAATGTCATGTTTACAATTCATATTTTCATGGAAATATTAGGGAAACACTTCAGGTTTGACCATTAATCTTAGAACATGAAAAGAGTCACTAGAGGACCTTTGTTGATTGAGAAATTTCTATTAATGAGAATTAGTTACATGAAAACTATGTCTCAGTAAAAATCATCGAAGGAATTCCATGACAAGAACCATAAGCTCATTATTGCTTAAGTATTTTTTTATTGTTTGTACTTGCAAGTTTAAACAAAACGCAATTGACCATTATTTCTATCTATTGAAAACACATAAGGCATGGAAGTCAATGAGGTTTTTTTTGCAAGTATTTTCTTACGAGTCTATGGGAATCATATCTTGCTATCCAATGGAATTTTCAACAAGAATCTTGTTTTGGGGAATAATATCTCACTCTGCATTGTCAGTTTGAACGAGAAGCTAGCTGCTTTAAGGCATTGGATGGATTATTTTCTTCCATATCAATTTTATTATTATATTTATTCTCTCTACATCTAAGATTCGGAGTTGTATTGCAAATTTAATGATTGCTGACTCTTGAAGCGAATTAAGGGAATTGAATGGAAAAAGGAAGTCAAACCCTCTTCAACTGAAATCATGAACCTATCTTTGTCACTTTGTTGCTTAAAACTTTTAATATTTATGGTTATAAACCAACTTATTCCCTATCCTTCTTATTTTCCCTTAAAAGGTATGTTCGAAATTGGATGATGGATGTGATGTCTAGGTGGCATGATAATGGCAACAATTTGAGTGAATATGCATTCAAATCTAGATAGAAAATTTATATTGCATATTTAGTCATGTATTTGATGCATTTAAGTTGAAAAAACGTCATCGTTGCTTTTAAGAATTAATTTCTAGTTGCATCTTGCATGTTCATGCTAATGCATTGATCCTCCAAGCATTGAATCTTTGGAGCTCGTTGTGCAATAATGTTATGATATTGTGCATGAATTCATTGAATTATGCATGTGTGTAATCCTTCATGCACGATTTCAATAGGAGCATTGGACATATTCCATTGATCATTGTTACATTCAAAGTTTCATATCAGATGGTATGTGCACTAATATATGATAAAATACAGAAGATTACATTTTATGTAAATGGAAGAAAACCACCTAATACAGAGCAGTTAGGATTCAAACGAGATCTCCTCCATGTAGATATTAATATGGCCTACATCCTAAAAATGGATATGGAATGAACAATTTTTTTTTTTTTTCACGTTGATTAAGAAATATTGCATATTTTGTTTATCCGAATAAGTATATTTATGGAAAAAATGCAGAATCCTATCGAGTGAAAATGGTTGACTAATGTTGATCCATATTCAACATGACAAAAGTCAAAGATGTTTATATGCTTCCGTTGTTGATTAATGTTCTACAGATTCAAGGTCACAAGGTTAAAGTGTCTCTCTTGATGCCCCATTGGGCTTGAAAATAATGAGTTATGGGTTGCAACATAATATTCTCTTGAATGTGTAAAAGTTAATTGTTCTCATATGCATGTGCTGCTGAATGCCTAGTTTCAAGTTTGAAAGTCTAGGGACTACAAAATGGGGTGTTAATCTGGTGGTAGCTATAGCATGTTGTGCCTATCCATGTGCAAAAACCTAAAAATGCCATTATTATCAAAATTATTAAAATGAATACATGGTTAGTACATAACTAAGTAAAAGTATGGGTATTGGATTAAAATTTTGATGAAATTTAGTGATATAGCCATCACATTATTCTACCCATATCAAAATCAAATTATGAGTTGTATGGGTTATAATTAAGGAAATAACTTAAGGAAATAAAGCTATCCTTAAAAGATCATAAGAAAGGATGAGATATGAAAGACAGGTCTCTGTATATAGTATGAAACTAGGTATCTTAAAATTGTCTTTCAATTTAATATTGCTATGTTGATCAATGCACATGCAGGTAAGGATGTATTTAAATTTGGATATGGTTTTCCAATGGATGAAGCATTTTAATAAGAAAATGTTCCAATTACACATTATTTGGGGAAACAAAACCTTATCGGGTTTTTATGCAAAGTTAATTAAACATGCATAGGTTGGAACCTATGGTTTCTGGGTGAGTAAAGCAATGTCATAATTGAGATATGCAAGAGGCATAAAGTACATTCCAATCTAGCCTAAACCAAGGTCAAGGTTATGAAGAGTGTGCATAAATGTAATACAACATACTGTATACATATTAAAGAATACATCATGCATTAAGAATGGTATGATTTTAATAAGAAGTTCAAGGGGACTGACCCAAAAATTACTCTGGTGTAAATACATAACGAGAAGTAGAAAGAGAACAAGACATAAAAACCAAATGAATAACAAAAAGTGTGCAGATGGTGCTTAAAAATTTAAACGGTGTGAAATTGTGAATATTGTAACTTTCATTTGTAACTCATATATGCGAAATGTATGCATGTGTGTACTGTTTACTCAATGGGGTTTAGACCTACACTGAATTGTAAATCATACGACATCAATTGTTTAAGTGTGGAGTATTTGTTGAGTACAAAACAATTGTTTTGGTTCTTGTTTAAATACAAGCTAAAATGGTTATTAGACTTTAAATATCTATGATAGACTAAGTATCATAGTCAATAGCCTGCTTTATGATCAAGTGGAAGTCAAATTTCATTGTTGTTAAAACCTTGTACACGTGATATTAATGGTTCCTTTCCCATTATGCCTCCTCTGGTGGGACAACGATTGGTTCTCCTCAGCTCCAATCATGAAAGCATCAGTTGAAAAAAATTAAGCTATGGAAGTTGACTGCCTACACATTCATGTCATTCCTTTGTTTAGTGAATCTTTGGTTAATGGAGACAAATCTTTGGTGGTTGTCTATATCATTTTAGAGTCAGTACCTTCCCTATATATCGAATACCTGGTCTCCCAACAATGCAATTGAGTTCTTGGATCACGCTGGTTTAGTTGTAGGATCTTCTTTCAATTCATGTCAGTTTCATTGGGTGCCTGTATTTGGCTCTGTAATGGCCAATTCTCACATCCCCTCTAATAACAATGAGGTATGTATGGTGTTAGACATGCTATTGGATGAAACACATGCATTACTTGTCTCCATCTCCAATATTATATGGACAAATCAATTGATGACCTCAAGGAGGAATTATGTGTTATTAGATAACGTTTAGTGGCTATAGAGATCACTGGGTTTGGTATTCCATCGAATATTGCGGATGTAGAAGCCATCGGTGTTGCAGTCGAAGGGAAGAGAGCTCGCTGACTTAGGGGCGACGACACTAATGGGATGAATTGAAGTTATCTTTGATACTTTGTTTTAGTCCTCTCATCTTTTGAATACATATTTTCCTATAATAAAAAGTAAATTTTGTTGTATTCTGGGATTTTTTTGTAGGATTTATATTGTCAATGTCTTTAGGATAATTTGGAACTTCAATCGCAAAGTCTGCAACTTCCTTGAATACTCTCTAGTCTACAGAAATTTTGCCTTGAAAAATCCATGTAAAGGTTGTGATCCCTAACCTAGATTTGTTAATATTAAGCCCTTAACCATTATGTTTAAAAAAAATGAATTCTATAAATTACTTAGACGGATGTTGGTAAAAGAGCGGGATCAAAATAAACTAACATGGCCTATAAAGTGTAAGAAAGAGAGAGAACTACTAAAGTAAGAAAGAGAGAGAAAAACTAAATAGTTCATATGAAATTAAAATTCCCATTTTTTTTTAATTAAAAATCTCTCATTTTAAAATCAAAGTTAACATTATTAAAATTAAAATTCATATATATTTTATTTCTAAACTATTATAAATTCGTACATTAAAGCACTTACGTTACTATTTTGTTTTAATATTCTAGACTTAACAAAATTAAAATTAATATGTCATAAAACAATTTGAGAATTATTAAATTATTTAGTAGTCTTCTATTCTAATACATTCCAAAATATGATGACCTTACCATAAGACACCAAATTTATATAAATAAATCAAGCTGTTATAGAAGAATTTGAAAATTATCAACTCATAATGTGAATACCTATTAGGTTATTTTTTTTCCAAATACATTTTATATTTAGTAAACTTGCAACGACACATTATATCTACATAATCCTTTTAGGTTATGCAGAACTTCCAACTGTCACATAATTACTATTCAAATTTCCAAATTGATTAGGTTTTATTTAGTTTCGAACTTGTGGCTTTTATGAAAGTTGATTCAAAAAAGTGTTTATTTAATAAGTAGTACACCTGGTTCCTAATAACTTCAACTTATTTATATCTTCACAACTGCGATATTTAGGTCACAGGTCAACATTGTAGGTAGTTGGCGTCATGATCGACTTACATAATTTGTTTCCTATGTAGATTATACAGCTCTCTGCATCTAATTTCCCGTTCGAGATTCGAGAACGCTGTACCGATGAAACTTATCCTATCGGAACCCATGGTGAATTTAGAGTACATATCAAATCGGACAAAACTTTACGGGACCACGATTTAAGATTATATATCCAACTGATAAGATGATCAAATGTCTCACTTTGGGCAGAAGTTCCTGCTATTCTAACAGAAGTTCATGCTGCAATTCCAATAAAAGAACAGCAGAACGATAACCCATGCTATATTTCCAATAAAAAAAAACAGCAAATGGACACGGTCCAAGTCCAGAGGCCACTACGACTTTGTTGCATTTTAAAAATACGCCAACAGACGTCGCGGTACACTGAATTGTTGCTTTCTAGAAAAAACCCGACAGATGTCGCGTTACGCTGAATAGTTATCACATTTTGGAGAAATTTTAGATTGACAAAGACCGGCTATTGAATTTCTGTCATAATGCTATTGGAAATAGTAATAGTAATGTAGTTTATATTAAGAGCGTGGGTTAACGGGTGTCAGTGTGATTAGTTGGAGTTCAGTTTTATATTTGGAAAAATTAAATTCAGTGTATGTTTGTATGTTAAAGTGAGTTTTAGTTGAGTTGTGAGTTAAAAAAGTATAAATACCTCTAATAAATATAATGTAATTAATTTTTGTGTGATAGAAGACTAATAGCTAACATTATTTAAAGTATAAATACCAATAGCTAAATTTAATGTAATCAATTTTTGTGTGATGGAAGACCAATAGCCAATATTATTTTTGTGTGTCTAAGTTATGCCTTTCCTCCTCTCCCTTTGAAACCAATGGGCAGCCTAAAATTTGCAGCCCGCAGAGTCGCCCGCTATATTCAAAAGATGTCGTAACCACCAATTGTCTGTCCGCTATATTCAAAAGATGTCGTAACGATACTGAGAAGGTGCCGTAACCACCGTCGTGAGCCGTAACCTCTACAGTTCGATTTGTAGAGTCGCATCTGTCATTTGGTTTTAAAACAAAGTGAGTGGCCGAAGCCCCAAGTGGATGAGCCACCGTAAATGAAGGTTTGAAAATTCAAAACGTGCATAAATTATTATTTTTGAAATGTAAGTTTTAAAAGGTCGTATCGAAAGTTTTTCTTTTAAGTGGCGAAGGTTTGAAAATTCAAAAAGTACCTACATTATTATTTTTGAAAAGTCAGTTTTGAAGGTCATTGGTGTGTTTTTAAAGTTTTTGGAAGAGGTTTATGTTTTCAATGTTAATATATCGTGAGGCTTCGAAGTTATTCGACCATAAATAAAGGGTTTTATTAAATTTTATTTCATAAAGGGAAAGCAGTTTATTGAAGGATTATCAAGGGTTTTTTCAAAAGTGAAATTTTTTTATTGGAGATTTTTCAAAAGTGAGAGATTTTTTATTGGAGATTTTTAAAGTGATTTTTTTTTAAAGATATTAAGAAAAAGGTTTTTAAGAGAATATAGGGCTTTTGAAAGCACGGTAGAATTGTGCTCCATTATTGAACTTTTTTTCTGAGACTTATCAATTGGCTAAAAAAAGTGTTGTTTTTTGTATCCTCATAATGTGCTATCAATTCTTTCGTAAAAATTGCCCAAGTGATAAATTATTTACGAGAGGAAAGCCATTGATACCATACAAACTGATTTGGTTCCATATATAAAGTTGCCATATGTACCTTTTGTGTGTTTTGCACATTATTGAGATCGAAGAATTGCTCCATCTGTAATATCCATGTGGCGGGATCCTTGCCATCAAACTTCCTCATATCAATTTTTGGAATATGGTGGGTCTTCAATCCTACATTAGAGTCTATGGAATCATGATTATTCTTTTGTTCACATCATGAGTTTCCTTTACAACCTTTTCACCATTAGTAAGTATTTCTTGTAGAAAATTTGTCAAATCTATCTTCAAATCTGCCATGTCTGTCTTCAAATCTGTCTTCAAATCTACCATGTATCTCTTCAAATCTTTCTTCGAATCATCCATCTTAGCTTCCATTCCCTTTATCTTAGATTCCACGCCATTTAACTTAGCTTCTGTTAGCTTTTGTGAGCGTGACATTTGTTGCACTTGTTCTTGTAATTTTGATATATCATGTAGCATTTCTTCCTCTTCTTCATGAGTCATGCTAGAGCTTTTAGGTTCCTTACTAGGTGTTTGCATTTTCTTTCCTGGGGGCATCAATTACCGATAATAATGCTTTACTATGCCCTTTGAATTCCTTCAAACCAAGCTTACGCAAAAATTAAAAAAAAAAACTACACACTTTTTTTCACTTTGTAGAAGCCTGATATTGAATCTGATGTATCTCTGTAATTTCAGATCATCCAGTTCTGAAATTGCGACCTGTAGTAGCCTTTTGCGTCCTATTTCCAATGCCACAAGTCTGACCCAAATTGGATTCTCCAAGGAAGAGTTATGCGAAATCTCCCACAGTGACTTAATTATAGACTAGTTCAGTAGAGCGAACTTGTATGACGTGCCACGAGTCACTGTTTCGACCTTTGGATCTGAAAAATGCATACAAGAAACTACAATCTGTCCTCCCTCTGTACCTTCTTACTAAATTTCATTCCGATCCCGAGAAAAAAACTTATGACGATTTTCCCCAGGTCACCCGTTTGGAATGTAGTTCAGGAGTCTGCAAAACGACAAACTTCCTCAGATCATATATCCGCAAATATAGCACGAAAAGCTCTGAAATTCGAACCCGAGGTTCTGCGCGATTTCTTCTCAAGTGGGTTTTTTTTGCAACTTCTGAAACATCGCAGAAAAAAGTTATAGCGAAAATGCCACAATGACCTATTTGAAGCAGCGAAACCCTAAAATCCAAAGCTTTGATACCAAATGTTATGAAACCAGCACAAGAAAATATAGAAAAGATAGATCAACGCCTTAGAATTCAGCCTCTTCGAGGGGCAACCTCCTTTACATTGCATAAATGAACAATTCTTGGATGATTCAAATGACAAAACCTCCTTTCTATATATAGGAGTCTAAGGAGCCACAATATAATATAGCCGACCTAACCATAATAATATAAAGTCACAAAAATAACAATAGAGAGATTCTATGGGGCACAGTAATAACAATATGGGGGCAATAGGGGCACAACAATATTAATAAGGGGTATAACTACAATAGTAATGGGGTAATCACTAGTATTATAGGGACCCAACAGTGTAGGTCCAAATATAGTAGGGAATGGATTCTTGATGAAGAAAATCCCATCTTGATGCAGGGAACTATTTCAAGTCCATAAATACCTCTTACATGCAAGTTGTTAACCTCTATTAGCACATCAAAACCTTAACGGGAGGGAACCTCATTAACAGGGGAAGTACATAGTAAGAACTGATCCTATGCATGGTAGAATTGGTTGAGAAAGTTGAAAAGATCAATATAAAATTCATACCTTTTTCAAAGAACCTGACAAACCTATACTTTTGATATTGTGACACTAACATAGAGACACAACCTTCAAGAAAATTGGTTATTTTAACTTTAAATTTTATCAAATATTATCGAAAAGAAATTATAATAAATATTATTATAAATAAGTTTATAATAAATATTAAGTAGGTATTTATAATAAATATCAAGTAGGTTTATAAATGGTTTATTTTAGATTTCTAGATTATTTTATAAATAGTTTATAATAACTCTATAATGGCTATTATCATAAATATGTAATTTTCTTTAAATAAAAATAATTATCAATAATCATAATAATAATATTCAAATTAAAATTAAAAACAATATTATTAATAATATTATTATTAAGAAAATTATTAATAACATCGTTAATACTCATATTTAAAATAAATAATGTTATTAATTATAATAATTTTTTGAAATTATTAACATTTAATGTTATTAAAATAACAACATTAAAATCAATAATATTATTTAAATTATAATGCTAGTAGTTAAAAAATATATATTTAATATTTAATATTATAAATATTAAATATTACTAAAGACATCACTTGTTTGATTAATAGTATAAAACCTTGAGATTAATATTATAAATCCAAAAAATTAATGTTATTAACATTATTTAAATTTTAACATTAATACTAATAGTAAAAAATATATGTATTTAATACTTAATTTTATAAATATTTAATATTTGCAAAACACATCCCTTATTTGATTAATTTTATAAACCAAAAAGCCAAGAGTTTAATGCTCTGGGTGTATAATATTAATCCCTCAAGTTTTTAATATTAATGCATTAGATTTATAATATTAATACCTTGGGTATATTAATCGAAAGAGTTGATAATATTAATCCTTTTGGTTTATTAATATTAACCCCTTGGGTTTATAATATTAATGTTAGAGTTCATAATCTTAGGTTTAATATGTTTATCTTAGGGTTTATAACCTTATGATTTATAATATTGCGCTTATGATCAAAAAGTTTATAATATTCATTTTAATATTAAGGTTTCATATTGTTATGTTGGAATGGTAACAAAATATGAGCAACTTCGTATGGTAACAAACATTATTTCCACGCGACAACCAAGCTAACAATGGTTGTTGCAATGTTACATTACATCAAAAAAATTTCGACGTCGCAATGCAAAATTATAGAATTAGCATTTAATATTAGGGTTTCTAGTATTGGGTTTATAATATTGGCATTTATGCATTAAATTTCAATTTATTCAATGTCGCATGATGACATTGCATAAATTAGCATTAATATTATGTTTTATGATATTGTGATTACGATTTAGTGTTTATGCTCATGTTTAAGACTAGGATTAGGGTTTATAATCCTAAGGTTTATAATTATGAGGTTTATAATATTAAACCTAGGGTTTTTAGTCTCTTGGTTTTATTAATAACAAGCAATTATAATAATAATCCATTGGGTTTATAATACTAATGTTAGGGATTATAATCCTAGGGTTTAATATATTAAACTCATGGTTTAATATATTTATCCTAGGGTTTACAATATTAATCTTAGGGATTATATAATATTGGGTTATGATGTTAGGCCTTTTAATATTTAGTTTAATATTAGGGCTTAATATCATGATGTAGGAATGGTACAAAAATCTGTCTGATATCACATTCTAACAAACATTGTTTCAATGTGACATTCAACCTCTCAATCTCAAAAACTCAATTTTACGTTGGGTTTATAATAGTTATCCCTTGGGTTTCATATTCTTTCCTTGGATTTATAACTCCTTGGAGTTTTAGTATTAATAGTTTTGGTCTATTATTCCCTTGGGTTTATAATGTCAATCCCTTCGGTTTATTAATGTAAGGGTTCTTATTCCCAGGTTATAATGTTATTCATATGGTTTATAATTAAAGAACAATTTTTTTTGGTAGAAATCAAATAGGAAATTTTTTTGCTGACATGTTTTGAACCATCTAGTGTGGTTCGTCGTCACGACAAGAGGAAGATGGAGATCATGGCAATATCTTAAATATGGATCGTTGTAGAGCTACCATAACGACTATAATTAATGGCCAATTTATTTATAATATTATTTAATTAATATCATTAATAATAGGAACAAATAATACTAACTAAATCACGAGCAAACAAAGTCAAACAACAAACAATGCATGAAGTCAAAATATATTTTTAATTATCAACCAAAATAAATGGCTAACTAAGAAAATAGTATTTATTTACATAATACCAATAAATAATAGTAACCAACTTTAATAATTAAGATTAGGAACTATATTAAGACTAGCACAACCACATTTACCAATGCGATTGATAAACGCCGATAAAAGTATATGAAACATATATACAACCACATTCTCCAATGTAGTTGATATACGCTGATAGGCTTATATCAACCACATTAATAATTATTATGGGTATTTAAGATTACTAACAACTATATAAATATTATCAACTAGATTTAGGATTATCAATAACTATATAAATATTAACCAGATTATTTCTATATATTATTATATAAATATTATATTAATATTATAATAATAATATAAACTCCTAATATGTATTAATTAATAATAACAACCGCTCATAATAATATTAGATTATCATTATATTATTTAAATAATATAATAATATAAAATTATAAAAAAGAAATAACAATTATATTTTATTATTATTATTATTTTAAAATATAATAATAATAGTATTAATATTTTTTTATTATAATATTATAATAATATTATATTATTATAATAATATACATATATAATTGTTATTATAATATTAAAGTAATATTTATATAATAATATATAGAAATAATATGGTTGTTAATATTTATCTAGCTATTAATAATCTTAAATCTAGTTGTTGATAATATTAATAATATAAATAAAAATTGTGAAAAAATATAAAAATTAACTATGGTCCAATGTTCCATTCTCACAAAGATTGCCTCAATATGAAATATTATTCATAGGGTTTATAATATTAATCCTACGGTTTAATATAAATCCATTGGGTTTATATCATGGTCAACCATTTTCCAATGTCACATTGTGGCAAAGATTATCTCAATATGAAAATCAAGCATTGTCAACCATAATCCAACGTCACATTGTGACAAACATTTTTTCATTATGAAAACCAACCATGATCAATCATAGTCAATCATGGTCAACCATGGTCCAATATCGCATTGTGACAAAGATTGTCTCAATATGAAAATCAACAATGGTAAACAATGGTGAACCATGTTTAATTTACGGTTTATAATATTTATCTTACTCTTTACGTACCTTGGGTTTATAGTATTTATCGATTGAGTTTTAAAATGTTCCCTTGGGATTTTAGTATTAATCCATTTGGTTTATTATTCCCTTGGGTTTATTAATCTAAGGGTCCTTATTTCTAGGGTTTAATATTATTCATAGGGTTTATAATATTAATCCTTGGGTCTAATATAAATCACTTTTATTTATAATCATGGTCAACTATGGTTCAACATCACATTGTGACAAATATTTTCTCAATATGAAAGTCAACCATGGTCCAACATTTCATTGTGACAAAGATTTTTTACACATGAAAATAAATAATGGTCAACCATGGTGCAACATATCATTGTCACAAATATTATCTCAATATGAAAAATAGTCATGCTAAATCATGGTCAACCATGCTAACTCTAGGGTTTATAATATTTATCTTACGGGTTATGATATTTATTAATCTAAGGGTTCTCATTCCTAGAGGATCATACTATTCATAAGATTTATAATATTAATCCTTGGGTCTAATATAAATCCCCTTAGTTTATAATCATGGTCAACCATGGTCCAAGGTCACATTGTGACAAATATTTTCTCAATACGGAAATCAACCATGGTCCAACGCCGCATTGTGACAAAGATTGTCTTGATATGAACATAAATCATGGTCAACCATGGTGCAATATCGAACCATGACAAAGATTGTGCCAATATGAAAGTCAACCATGGTCAACCATGGTCTAACATCACATTCTATCAAAACTTGTCTCAATATGAAATATTATTCATAGGGTTTATAATATTAATCCTATAGCTTAATATAAATCGCTTGGGTGTATAGTCATGGTCAACGATATTCCAATTTCACGCCGTGACAAAGATTGTCTCAATATGAAAATCAAGCATTTTCAACCATGGTCAACCATGCTCCAATGTCATTTTGTGACAAAGATTATTTCAATATGAAAATCAACCATGGTTAACGATGGTCCAACACCTCATTTTGACAAAGATCGTCTCCATATAAAAATGAAGCATGGTAAATCATAGTGAACCATATTTATGTTAAGGTTTATAATTTATCTTTGGTTTTATAGACTTGGGTTTAATATTATTCCCTTGTATTTACAATCTCTTTGACTTTTAATATTAATCCCTTTGTTTTATTATTCCCTTGGGTTTCTAATATCGATCCTTTGGGTTTATTAATATGAGGGTTCTTATTCCTAGGGTTTAGTATTATTCATAGTTTTTATAATATTAATCCTTGTTCCTAATATAAATCCCCTCGGTTTATAATCATGGTCAACCATTGTCCAACGTCACATTGTGACAAATATTTTCTCAATATGAAAATCAACCCTACTCCAACATTGCATTGTGATAAAGATTTTATCCATATGAAACTCAATCATGGTAAACCATCGAAAATCATGGTACAACGTCACACTACCACAAAGATTGTCTCAATATGAAAATAAAGCATGGTCAATCAAGGTCAACCAAGATAATTCTAGGAATTACAATATTTATCTTAGATTTTATATACCTTGGGTTTATAATATTATTGCCTTGGATTTATAATCCGTGGGTTTTTACCATTAATCCCTTTAGTTTATTATTCCCTTGGGTTTATAATATTAATCCCAGGTATTTATAATATTAAAGAAATAGTGGGAGACCTTTTCTTAATATTTAATATTTTAAATATTAAATATCAATTTTTTTTAGCTATCAATATTATTAATATTAATGTTACAATTTAATGATATTAATAATTTTAATGAATTTCTATTAATTTTAATGTTATCATTAATGATCATTTTTATTTATATTTTCTTTAAGAGATATTATTGATTTATGATAATAACTATTATAAATTTACAAAAAAAAAATAATATAAAATCAACTACGGTAAACCATAATAATTCTAGGGTTTATAATTTATCTTAGTGTTTCTATATATTAGATTTATAATATTAATCCTTTAGGTGTAATATTATTCCCTTGGGTCTAATTAATTAATAGTAATTAATATAGATAAAAAACAATATTTTATATTTTTTAAGACATGTTTTTTAGCAATAATCGCATCAAAATTCATTTGACTACACGTTTCAAACCAGAAAGTGTGGTTCATCACTAGAACAAGATGAAGAGCCAGATCATGGCAACAAGTTAAATATAAAGACCGATCATTCAAACAACTAGAAAGAAACAACTACTTTTGACCAAAGGAAATGACTACAATGGTTTGGACCTCCGCTACAATTGACTCAACCAAGAATTAGGCAAAATTCTGTTAATTAATTAATTAAATAAATAATTAGTTAATTGTTAGATTTAATTATTTTATTTATATTTGTATGTAACTAAATATATATCCTAAATAATTGTTAAGGGACAACATAAGATATTCCTTTTTAATAAAAAATAAACTACAAATAAACGTATACTACTATATGAATAAGAATATGAATGTTTATTAATTAAATAATAAATTAGTTAATTAAGTTTATTTATATAAGTATACATGTAAAAATATATTATCCTCAATATTAATTTTAACTTTTTAAATTTAAAAATTATATATATATTTAAAAATTATATATATATATATATATATATATATATATAGATAGATAAATTTATGAAGTATCATATTAACATATCATTATTTAATTAATTAATAGACTATCCCATGACACTTCATAAATTTATAAATATTTTATTTTCAAATTAAAAAAAAAAATAATATATTTTTACAAATATACTTAAATAAATAAACTTAATAAAAAAATTAAATAATTGATTATCTAATTAATAAACATTCACATTTTTATTCATATAGTAGTATAAGTTTATTTGTAGTTTATTTTTAAATAAAAAAGGAATATCGTATATTGTCCCTTAACAATTATTTAGAATATATATTTAGTTACATATAGATTTAAATCAAATAAGTAAATCTAACAATTACCTAATTATTTAATTAATTAATTAATTAATTAATTAACAAACTTTTCCCCAATTCTTCATCTAATCAATTTTAGTTGAGGTCTAACCCATTGTAGTCATTTCCTTTGGTCAAAAGTAGTTGTTTCTTTCTAGCCATTTGAATGATCAGTGTCTTTAAATAACTTGTTACCATGATCTGGGTCTTCATCTTTTCCTCACGATGAACCACACTTGTTGGTTCGAAATGCATCGACAAATGAATTTGGATGTGATTATTGCCGAAAAACATGTTTCAAAAACTTGATATGGATCACAAAAGCCCTAATTCTATAATATTTTATATGTTTAATAATAATAACGAATCTTTCTTTCTTTCGTATTATTATTATTGATCCATTAATTATTATTATTATTTAATATCAATTAATCAAATAATTATTAATAATACATTATTATTAGATTAACAATATTATTGCTACTACTATTATTATTATTATTATGGTGTAGTCTAATTTAAACACAAATGACCTTTTTCATGACATTTTTTCTAGTTAAGTTAAATCAAAATCTGGTAGAGAGTTTTAAAAAGATGAGTTTAAGATTTTTAATCTATAGAATTCGAGTGCCCCAAGGGGATTTTCAGGGTTCTCAGACAATTTATGCATTCAGAAAATGCATTTTAAACAACAAAAAAACACATTTTTCTATTCTGGTAAAAAAGTCTATTCCATCTATAAGTTAGATTAAGTTGTATTATTATTATTAACTAGAAATAATATAAATTATATTTGTCAAAAAAATATTTATATTTTTTAATAAATAATAATAATAAGTAGATAATTATTGTTAATAAATTAATGAATAAATACATATTATTATTATTAATTTATTATTATTAATATTTAATTATATGAATTAATTATTTATTTTTAATATTTATTAATTAATAATTATACTAAATTTAATAATAATAATAATAATAATAATAATAAATAATTTTGAATTATTTTAAAATGATTATAACAATAATTTATCAACCTTATAAATAATTATTAATATAAATTAATAGTTATTACTAATTATTATAACAATTTTTTTTAATATTATTATTATAAATTTATGAATACGAATATTGATTTTATGGTTAATATTTGATTTATACTAGTAATGTTTATTGACGTTTTTCAACCACATTTACTAATGTGGTTGGGTTTATAACATTAATAATCACTAGGGGTTATTAATCGCTTGGGTTTATAATATTAATAATCATGTGGGTTTAAAATATCAATTCTGTGGGTTTAAAATATTAAATCTTCGGGTTATCAATCCCTTTTGTTTTTAATATTGATCTCATAAGTTTGTTGATCACTTAGAATTATAATATTGATCATTTGGGTTTACTAATTATTTGGGTGTATAATATTAAACAATTGGGTTTATTAGTCCTTCGTGTTTACAATATTAATAAATCCTTGGGTTTATAATTTAATCCCTTGGATTTATAACATTAATAATCCGTTGAATTTAGAATATTAATTACTAGGATTTATTAATCCCTTAGGTTTATAATGTTGATCGTTGGATTTTATTAATCCTATGCGTTTTTAATATTGATTCCTTGGGTTTGTTGATTCTTTAGGTTTATAATATCTATCCCTTGGGTTTACTAATTCATTGGGTTTATAATATTAAACCCTTGAGTTTATTAGTCACTTAGGTTTATAATATTAATAATTCCTTTGGTCTATAATTTAGTCCCTTAGGTTTATTCATCAATTGTCTTTAAAGTATTAATTCCTAGAGGTTATTAATATCTTGGGATTAATATTTGAAACACAACGGATTAATAAACCCCAAAAATTAATAAATCGTAGGGTTTCAATTTTTTAATATATTATTATTACCTATTATATTATTAAATAATATATTTTTATATAAAATATTTTTATATATATTATTATATTATATTAAATTGTTAGATATATATATATTATATTTTATTTCCAAATAATACTATAATATATTTTAGTTTAATATATAGTTTATAGTATTGATATACTAAATGTAAATATATAATAATTATTGACTATAACATAATGGTAAAGAGAAATACATAATAATAATAATAACTAAATGTTGTTATTATTATGTTATATGTGAATTATATTATAGTTTTAAATATAAATATTAATATATTCGCAAAATTTTATGTAATAACTAATATTATATTAATATACAAAATAATGTTAATATAATATGTATAATTATATAAATAAAAAACATTATGGATGTTATTATTTACATAGTTATTATTAGTGAGAAATAGTTAGTCTTTAACAAAATACACCTAATAGTTATTAATGTGGTAGGTAGTGGATATATCTGGTAAATGTAGTTGTAGATGTATTTCATATCCGCCTATGACTTATATCAACCACATTGGTAAATATGATTATGTTAATATTATAATTTATTATTTTATTGTTTGTGTTTAAATATTTTTTATAAAATTAATAAATTCCAGAAAAGAAAATCTATATTCATTTTCTTAATTTCTAGACATAAAACTCATCATATATCATATTTCTTTACATATGCCTCCTAGCACATAAAAATAATTGAAATAGACATTTTTCACTTGTATATTTTATTTGTTTTTCACTTTGTTCATATTTATGTGTTTGATAAAATAATATGTATTTGAATACATATATTAGTGCAGATGGTTTCAAATCATTTTATGGTTAATGGTAAATCCTCCTATCCTTGTTTTTCCTCACAGGAATATAGAATTCCACGAGGATGTGGACACTTTGGGTATTGAGCTACGAGTTGTTCCTTTCGCTTCAGAGTCCGCCTTTTCCATGATGTCGTCTCCCCAACCCTTCTCCTCTCTTTTGTCTTTCCCCTAATCGGGGGTTGCTGAAGCCCGTGAATGTTCTTGTTTAGTGAAGATCCCTCCATTGATAGAATATGATAGGTCAGAATCGAGTTTATTTTACTCTCATACCGTCCCTGTGGATGATTTCATATCTTTTTAATATTTTTCTAATTAAGCCGAAGGATTTTTTTTATGGTGAGGCTTTGCCTCACAACAATGTTCATAGATTCTCCGGCCTCCACCTCATATTCCTAGATTTGTTTTCTCCTCGCTTTCGGTGCGAATGTTGCTACTTCTTGTGATCCTTCCCACCTCCGATCTTTCCCGTCGCTACCCGCCTCCGAAAATTACTCAAATTTTGGGAGTTTGACACAGGCCACGTTGTCTTGCTTGGCCCTGACCTTGATCATGGTGGATTCCACGTTCTCCCTGACGATGTGCTTGATATTCCCCCCGCGGTGTACATAGCAACCACCATCTCACTTCAGAGGAATACCATCGTTTCCAAAAATTTAAAGTTTCTTTAGTTTCCCAAAATTGAGAGTTTCTTTAGTTTCCACTTGTCGGAGCCATCGAGAGATTCTCAATGATTTTCCTCAACATCGAGCTGCACGTGTCTAGTCTGGAGGCTTCCTGTAATAAGCCCATGAAATTTGCGCCTCTTTCTTGACGATGAATTCCTTACAATTAGTAAGCATCATCCGGGCCCTCTAAAGTTGCCTCACGAAGATGGGTTTATCCAAAAATCCCACCGACCCACCGACGATCATCTACAGTGATGGGTGGTATTCCTTGATATCACATATCGTCTCTTTCAGCGCATTGCAAATTTCCATGAGCTTCACCGTGGCATACAGTTGCTCGTCTACCCACTTTCAATTTTTGCCTGAAATGGCCTTCTGGATGTGGGGAAAGAGCTCGTCTACCCGAGAATGGATAGGTAGGAATATTTTTAGAGCTTTCTCGAGCCACTCCGTGCTTAGATTTGAATTGTTCCTTTCTTATAGCTGATAAAGATCGAAATTGAAGCGGGCCTAGAAGGTGTCTACAAGGGGATGCATGTAAGTTGCGGGATATACTGTCGACAAGGAGGTTCTATAGAACGATTGATGACAACACATTCAGAGGTGGTTTATTTATAAGCTTCCCGAGCTATCCACGAACAACAACCTTCACGCAGACCTTCAAGAATCACAACGAATGAATTGTTCTGGGCAAAGATAAAGTATTGGAATATCTAATTATAAAGCATTTGAGACAGGCATTTGCAAGGTATGATTTCTATAAACGCATGTAATTCAGGTTCCAACTTCACTTGGTCATACATGCACCGTGCGAATGATTCGTGACACCAATTTTTGCATGCCATCTAACTTCCACTTTCGTCTTTCGTCTTTTGTGGGCAAACGACACGACCGTGAAACGAAGGTTGGAACCGGAGGTCGTAGAGTTGGGCAAGCGGTACTACATGCTGTTCACACGATTCGGGCATTTGCCAAGAGTCGGCAAGTGGGACTGCGTGTGGGCGGGTGTACACGGTTTGGGCGTTTGCGAC
This sequence comes from Pinus tabuliformis, assembly GCA_031772625.1. NCBI lineage: Eukaryota > Viridiplantae > Streptophyta > Pinopsida > Pinales > Pinaceae > Pinus > Pinus tabuliformis. Next base: position 799,823,148 of record CM062814.1, on the reverse strand, counting down.
CAAACGAAGAGCGAACCGGCAAAGACGTGTGACGAGGTGAATGACGGGTTGGTAAGTCGTGTGGCGACCGTGCGGAGGTGCCGACGAGCTGGGCAACCGAGTTTGCCGAAGTTGTGAAAATTGACTAACTGTAAATTTGGGGTTTCCCAAGATTTAACTTATATATAGTAAAAGTGAAGATTGTATAATATATTGATTCGGGCAGACTCATATTAAAGGGAGTTGCCCCTCCCTTTATACTGTTGTGCATTTCTCTTGTATAATGTTGTTGATAATGAATGTGTATGGGTATTCATTGGTATAAAGGAACACATTAATAACACTTGGTTGCGAAACACAAACTAAGTAGGAAAAGTGGAATGTTAGGCGTAGTCCACGAACATAAGTATTGGTGAAAAGAAAGTGTTCGGTGGTGCCGCACCTCGCTATAAGCGGTCGAAAGGCTACCGCAGGTGTAGGGGTGTGACAGTTGGTATCGAAGCAGCTGATTCGGGTATTGAAGGTTGAAGCTGCTACACAACTTCACTGAAGTGAGGTTGGTAGCAGAGCTCGGTTGGAGCTGGTATTAGAGCAAGGTTGCTCGTGAAGAAATGACAATGAAAGCAGGTACTTGCAGGTGAAGGAAGTTGGTTTCAATTACAAGTGGAACAATGGCTGGTTCATGGTTGTAGGGAACTTGGTGAAGCTGGTGAATGGTGAAACAGGTTTAGCAGAGGTGAAGCATTCTGCTCAGACCAAGCTAAACGACAAGGCATGGCAGGTTTGGAAGAATGCAAAGGGAAGCTCTTGCTTACCTTATATAGGTTGAAGAAGTGGATAAAAGAAGAGAACCCCCGGATTTGAAAGGAACTTGAAGTCTTGGAAAAGATTGTTGAAGATGAACTTCTTCAACTTGGTTGGACAATGGAACAAGATGAAGTTGCAGATTGTGCCGATAAGGAAGAGGAAGTCGTGATGATCGAGGATGTTGCAGATGTGACAACGATGGAGGATGAACTTGAGATTGATCAAGTTGAACCAGGATCATGCAGTTTGTAGACATGGATGGATGAGGAGACTCACATGGAGGAGCCTCATGATGATGATGAAGAAGAAGTAAGTATTGATGCTTGTGTTTCACTTGAGCATTTGGTAGATGGGCCGTATGCAGGTAAGGGAAAAATCAGTTTGCCAATGCTAGGGAGCATCTTACCATGGATGTCTATGATGAGAACTTGTATGGAGAAGCAAGGATTGTTGACTATTGTGGGACTTGTTGGGGTTGTTTGTGGCCTTATGGTAGAAGGTACAAAGGCTCGTGACAAGGGAGGAACATGATGATCGCTGTGGAGCAGGGAAAATATTAAGAACCTCCCCTAAATTTATAAATATAATAAATGGGCGAATCTGCATGGTATATAGGAAAAATGGAAGGCGATTTTATCAATAATATAATATGTATATATAATTTTTTGGCGAATCTCTCACCAGGCATGGCGAATATTTTACTCAATTATAAAATCTTGTAAGATCTTGGCGAGTCTTTCACTAAATAATAAAACTTTATAAAGTCCTAGTGAATCTTAGCATAGGCTACATGCTGGTTTAATTCCCCCATTTAAATAGGCTACATTCCAGGTGAATACCATGCGTCATTTTGGTGAATACCATGGGTCAATACCATGTGCCATTTTTATTTTTATTAATTCTAATATTAGGGTTAATAATGGCTTTTTGCATGGTATTAATAACAATCTAGTCCATGGTATTTGTCCCATAGTATTTTCGCCATAGGTTTCACCTAAATATAACCCATTTTTGAGTGTTCGTAAATATAAGGTGACTTATGGAGTAAATATAAAAAAATGTTTTATTTGTTTACCATACCTCTCGTTTATTTATATTTTTATTAATTTACCATACCTCTTTTACAAATATGGTATTTGGCCCATAGGATTCACTTAAATAAAACCTCTTTCTTGATAGAATGAGAGTTATGGACTAAATATAAAAAGAGGTTTTATTTATTTACGATACGTATAGTTTATTTATATTTTTATCTATTTACCATACCTTTTGAGTAAGTATAAAAAGACGTTTTATTTATTTACCATACCTCCACTTTACTTATATTTTTATTTGTTTACACCCTTACATGTATATAACGTGACTTACGAAGTAAATATAAAAAATGTTTTATTTATTTACCATACCTCTCATTTATTTATATTTTTATTAATTTACCATACCTCTTTTATAAATATGGTATTTGGCCCATAGGATTCACTTAAATAAAACTTATTCTTGAAAATGGGCGAATGGATTCACTTAAATAAAACCTATTCTTGAAAATGGGCGAATGGAAGGTTGTAAGTCCTAATTTCAAGGGCTAAATTTACCTTTTTTACCCTCTCCCTTAAAATAAGGTGGGCTATTTGAGGTGATTTGTAAAAATGTACTATGCTACAAAATATTCGCCCACTAAAAATTTAAAACCCCTTAATTTCGCTAAAGGGCGAACATTCGCCCCTAAAATTATCCTTGCTGTGGAGGATTGGGTCATGCTTTAGCCACTTTGGCTAAGTGCCCGGCATGACTCATGGACAGATTGAAGGGCACACACTTGAGGTATGATGATGCTTGGGTGGACTTCTCATGGCCGAGACCAAGAGATAGTCTTGGTGAAACCTTTAGTGGGGAAGCTATGATGGAAGGAACTCGTGATGATGATGATATGGTTGGGTGACCGAGTTCACTAGATCGAAGATTGCAGACTTGGGTGAGGATGACCAATTTTTGTGATGGGTCTACTTGGTTGGACTACATGGACAACTTAGTCATGGACATCAGGTTGGAGACATGGAGCATGGCAGTGTTATGTAGGGACATTGTGCAGGAGCACTTATAGAGGTGTCACTTATGGATATCCAATGAGGAGTTCCAAGGCAGGGATGTTGTGCAGGTGGATTTGCTGATGTGACATGGAGACTTATTATGAGCCGATGGAGAGGTTGTGCACTTATGTACAATAAGGCCATGGACTTGGATGGAGTTGTGAGCAGACTATGGAGCATTCCTACTACATGGAGAGCTGAGGCATATTGCAGAGACCTTTGGGCCAAGACTTGTATACTTGCTAGGATGTTGGTTGGGGATGACTTATGGAGCTCATGATGACATGAGATTGTTGTGACTTTTGGGGACTTCATATATGGTGGACTTGGGGACACTTTGGAGCAATGGAGTTACAATGATGATGATGCCTTGGTGGCAACACTTGGGCATGGGTTGAGCCGAGACTCAACTACTTTTGACACATGGGAGCTGATTGATCTATGATCATGGGCAGCACATGGATAGATGAGACAGGTGTATACTTGTTTCTATGGCAAAGTTTAGGGATGACACATTGCAGATATGATGGAGGTTGCTTCATGGACCTGGATGTGGCACACCGAGAGTTGGAGATTGATGGGATGATCTCTTCATATGGAGGAGATACACATATGGATGATGTTGTGATAGATGTGGCTAATTTCATGTAGCACATTGACACTAAACATCATGGACAACATGTTGCAGATGAGATGAGGGCTACTTCATGGACCTGAGCATGGCTTACACTTGTATGGAGATGGATTCTTGATCGAGTTGAGGATGTGACAGGATGTTATGAGAAACAACTGATGGTGGCATGAGGATGTGCATTCCCATGGTTTGGGCGTGACAGTTAGATTAGCTACCCAACCAGTTCAAGCATGTGTGAGCTCAGTGTACAGAATGATGTTGCTGTTGGGTTGACATGTTGACACATGGCAGAGATGTGTTAGCATTGTGTTGGAGTATCATGGTAGAGGTTCACATGATGACACATGATGAGGTCGACACGAGATGTTGCAGTGAGCATGTAGCTGAGATGGAGGGACCAGCCTTCCATGATGGAGAGCAGCATGTGGAGATTGTGACAGGGTGGTCGATGATCATGGATTGAGATGATCTCTGATGTATGACATACCGATGTGGTGCATACCTTGGTATGGTTATCTTGGTGACAGATGGTTGCCGAGGCGAGACATGATGGAGACGGTGGTTCTACATATGTTGCAAAGATGTTTGCAGTATGTGGAGGAGTTGACATCATGGATATTGATGATCTTGGTGGATGGCTACCAGGATGGTATGTTGTCGAGGACGACAATGACTTCAGGTGGAGGAGGATGTAAGGTCCTGCAGCTCCGGCATGAAGTGCGACGGTTAAAAGTGCGAGCTCCTTCGAGATATGCGATGGACAATGCGCATAAGGAGGGAAGGCAAGCACGTTTATATGGCGGTGGACATGTGTTAACACATATGGAGGCCGACATGATAACTTAGGGGCTTTTGCGATGGAGCAAGGGCATGGGAGAGGTCGGTTGGGCAAGCTACGACCTCCCCCTTCAACGCATATATATTGTAAGGCGTTGGAACTGTTTTGGACATCATTCGATCATCCAACACTCGCTCAACAAAAGAAGAAGTGCGTAGGACAAGTGAAGGCGCAACAAAGGAAGGAGGGCGCAGATTTGGAGATGCGCCCGTTCTTGGGCGAAGCCGCACGGAAGTGAAACGTACCTCTTGGTTTTGGGTGAAGGGCGCGGGCAGGGTCGCCCGCCGGTTGGAGAAGGGCGTGCACGGGTGTGTGGCACCCGCATTGTGCGACGACTTGGCACGGGTTCTTGGGTGGCTTGGGTGAGCGCCCGCCCATCGTGCAAGTGTGCATGGTGACTTGGTGAAGTGTTGAGATTGTGAACGGAGGTGTGTCTCGGGTAGAGGCGCCCGTGTGTGGTGACTTGGAGGCACGCCCAAGTTGGGCAAACGACACGATCGTGAAACGAAGGTTGGAACTGGAGGTCATAGAGTTGGGCAGGTGGTACTATGTGTTGTTCACACGATTTGGGCATTTGCCAAGAGTCGGCAAGTGGGACTACGTGTGGGCGGGTGTACACAGTTTGGGTGTTTGCGACCAAACGAAGAGTGAACCGGCGAAGATGTGCGACGAGGTGAACGACAGATTGGTAAGTTGTGCGGTGACCGTGCGAAGGTGCCGACGAGGTGGGCAAGCGAGTTTGCCGAAGTTGTGAAAATTGTCTAAGTGTAAATTTGGGGTTTCCCAAGATTTAACTTGTACATTGTAAAAGTGAAGATTGTATAATATATTGATTCGGGCAGACTCATATTAAAGGGAGTTGCCCCTCCCTTTATACTATTGTGCATTTCTCTTGTATAATTTTGTTGATAATGAATGTGTATGGGTATTCATTGGTATAAAGGAACACATTAATAATACTTGGTTGCGAAACACAAACTAAGTAGGAAAAGTGAAATGTTAGGCGTAGTCCACGAACATAAGTATTGGTGAAAAGAAAGTGTTCAGTGGTGCCGCACCTCGCTATAAGTGGTTGAAAGACTACCCCGGCTGTAGGGGCTTGACAACCAGTGTGGGGGTTAATATCAGGTCCTTCTATTTCATGGGCAAGCCTGTAGTGCTGCTGTCAAATGTCCCTCACATGTGTATGTCCCTCCCTCTCCATTTAACGCCAAAAGAGTTTCTTTGGACATTTGCACAAATGCTAGTCTATATATGAAGTCTTTTACTTATCTTTATTCTTTATTCAAGTAAGAAAACGTAATTTTAAAGTAACAATATTCATTTCTATCTCGATGTTTGAAGTAAACTATCTCCATCCAATAATTGTCTACACTAAGCATTTTTTCAAAAGTGATTTCATCATAATTTTCTTTTTCTAAAAATGTATCATTAGTAGTTCCCATCATAAGCCTAATTAATTTGAAAGAGTGATCATAAAAATTTCTTATTTCTAAATATATAATATAAAATATAATATACTATTAGCAGTTCCCTTATAACAATTTTTTATTTCTAAAAATATACTAGTTGTAGTTCCCTTCATATAGTTAATTGATTGGATGTCGTGTTGTTTTTTTAACTTGGTACTTCCTTATGTTACTTGAAAATATTGAAGTTGGAAACAATGGATGTAGGCACAACAGTTAGTTTGATTGACTTACGTTCACTGGGATAGAATAACAGTCATATAATAGTGATGAAAATGGCATAAAAGATAAGTTATCCTACATATTAATTATGCATCGTTGATATATATTTCATATTCATGATGATGATGTTTGGTGTGATAGGTCATTAGTTGAGAGCCATTATATATATATTTCATATTCATGATGATGATGTTTGCTGTGATATGTCATTAGTTGAGAGCCATGATAGTAGCAAGGTAAGTAATTAGCTTTAAAATTTTAGGATTTTTGTGTAAATGGCATAAAAATGGAATTGGTATTTTCCATGCTTGGAGCTATGTAGTAAAGTTATTTAACGATTATATGTTACTAGAAATACCCATTGAGTAAGTGTAAAAGGGAACCCATTGTTGTTAATTACCATTTTTTATGTGCTTAGATTAATGTCTTGATTCTTGTTGGGTGCATGAATGAAAGTGGATAGCATTTGCTTAGCATGAATAATGACATAAGGGAATTGAATGTGAATTTTAGATATGAACAAATTTTATTGTGGAATCGAGTTGACACTCAAATTAAAGTGCAAAGGAAGCACCTCAACCTGGAGAAGGCCACATGGGAGATGCAAGAAAAAAATGTGAGAGACATCTCCCTCACTTTGTAAAAGTGATAAAGGCATACGGAACACTAAGAATGATTTTTAATTTTAGGGGGGAAGATGTAGTAACCTAGTGAAATTGTTTTGTTGCAAATGTTATTTTATTAAGTTTTTTGAATCATTGAACTTCAGAACGTTGGCAATGGGGCCAAGGCTGAGTTTGGTTGACCTGTGTAAATAAAATTTGTAATAATAAGTAAACATTTTTCTCTTGTAAATAATATAGTAAACAATACATGATTATTATGGAATTTGTTATCGTTTGAATAATTTTTCTTTCTAAGTGTGGTAGAATCCATTTTGTAGAAAAACAAAATAAAAGTGACAGTGGTCATAGTTTAAACCTTCAAGAATTCTCCCAAAATTACAGAGAGAATGATTTCCTCATCGAACAAGATAACTCGAGATAAATATTTTGTTGGGTGGAAAGATAGGCATAACTAGAGAAAAATGTTATGTTGGGTGAAAATATACGGATAAGAATAGCTAGAGAGAAATGCATGCTTATGAAGGAAAAATGAAATATTTTTCCTATTTTTGAAAAAATATTAGGTAAAGCAAAAAGGTGGGTAGACCTTAAAAGTATGACATTTCTAAAAATATACTAAGGAGGAAAATAATAAATGGCATTAATAGAAAACAATTAGGAACAACTTAAGGATCATATAGAAAAGAGAAGACTAAACATAGGAGGAGTTGTTAGGAGTGAAACTCATTCATTGGGTGGAACTTGTTGGCTCCTACTTTATTTATGAGGGATGAGATAAGTAGATGTGTGTTATATTGTGTTTAAGTAATATTTTTTATTTAAGTAAATGAGTATTGTACTATGTTTAACTAATATGTTTCCTTAAATGGATTAAGATTGTAAAGGTACTAACTAATTGTTGTTAAAATAACTCTACCTATAGTAATATATATTTTCGAGGTACCCAGGAATGTAACATGTTTTTTGATAAATAAACTGAGTAGTATTACATGCTATAACTAGTAAATACATTCCCCTGATTATTTGCATAATGAACATATAAATAAGTTAATAGTCTATGGAATAGAGAAAAAGACTTGCACGAGAAAGAACTAAGAAATATATCCATGCATAGACATGTAAGATAAATTTTTGTAATTACTTATCTGAATTGAGTAAGAATAGTTGGAATAACACATAATAGAGAATTGAATGGAAATTTTCATATACTCATAATTCTAATAAATAAGGAAAAATATAGGATGTCTAATTTTCAAACTATCTAAAGTACTATTGTTGGATATTGGTACGAAGAATAGGGATCAATAGATATGTTTTTGCCATAATTTAAAAGGTTCACATAGGAAAATTTTTCCTAGAGGGTTTAAATTTCATGGTATATTGGTTACTTGTTGGTGATAAGAATGCTTTTATACTAATGGAATTTTGGAGACTATGTGTTATATGAAATTTAATCCTAAGAGGTACTCCTAGTGTTTGTACGATCAATTTAACTTGCACAAAATGCTTCTAGCACATAAATTATAGAAGTGATATGTTTATATGTCTTACGCTAGATAGCTATTACAAGCTACCTAGAAGGAAGGAACAATTTACGAATTAAACAACTGGAAATTTTGAAAATCTATGAGGATAAGAAGTATTAAGTATAACAATTAAATTACTATGCACAAGGAAGAATGGTTACACTCGAGTAAGCTATAAATGAAAATAAGGAATAAGTCTTAAGTAATGTATAAAATAAACAAAAACATGAAATTACTTGTTAGAAGTTATATATATATATATATATATATATATATATATATATATATATATATATATATATATATATATATATATATATATATATATATATATATATATATATATATACATATATATATATAGATATAGATATATAGATAGATAGAGAGAGAGAGAGATGATGTCAACCAGACAAGCTTGGATGCTTGTTGCAGCAGATGCTGGTAATAATGGCTCAGGAAGAATCTCATGGTAGTTTCAGGCTTCATATATAGAAGCTATCAAATGATGATTATATTGATGTCATTGGAGGAAGTCCATGGTTGTTGTAGGCCTGAAGAAAAGGATTACCATTGTGGGTGTGATTCCTAGCTATCTGGAGTGACAAAAATTATATGATTGGCACTGAGGTTGGAGCCATATTTTGAGGCATTAGATGGATGCAATGGCTAATAAGGCTCCTTCCATTGGAAATTCCTTTGGAAGAGCTTTCCAACGGTATGCGAAAGTCAAGAAATGGACTTGCGATTCAAAATTTAGGGCATGATGAAGTTTAGGGTGATTAAAGCCTTAATCGGGGAGGAAGATCGGAGATCAGACGTCCCGCATATCAGAACCCCCACATATCGAAGATCAGAGATCAGAGGCCAAGACATATCGGCAGTAGGAGATCAGATCCTAAGCCATATCGGCAATTAGCAATCGGATGGCAGTGAAATCAACAATTAGATATCATGCATATCAAAAGTCTCGTCGATATCAACGATCCCGCATATTGGAAGTCCTGGTGAATCACAATCAACGATTACAGGGTTAGTGGTGCAACACAACAACATTGTGAGATATTCAATTTTAATTATCACATAACATAGATCCCAACAGTTGATGCATAGTGGTGCATCGGAGATCGACGATTGGTGGTTTCATATGTGATAACAATGGGAATTTGCCTATTACAGAACACCGACTGAGTTAAAATGCCGAGAATTTAGGCATGATTTATTAAATAGATGGGAAGGCCAAAAGGAAAAATAAAAATGAATTTGATGCAAAATAAGGATAGGCGGGCCTTTTTCTCTCTCCTCTACGAGGATAGGTGGAGGCATCTGATTGGGTCCAATAAATGACACATGGCCGGTAGTGATGGGATATAATGAGGACACATGGTAGAGTCTGGTTGGTTCCGGTAAGGATAGATGGAAACATTGGAGTAGCTTTGATGAGGACAAGTAGGAGGATCTAATTGCCTCTGATAAGGATGGATGGAAACATCAAAGGAGCTTTGATGAGGACAAGTGGTAGGATCTTATTGGTTTTGATAAGGGACACGTGGTCACTTACGTCAGCATGACATCACGGTACAAAGGGACACATGGCAGGTTTTTTCAATCTTTATGGATGACCTAATGGGCTATATATGAGTGACATGTGTCAATGGTCATAAATTTCCACATGGCATGAGATGACGTCACTTTGGCTATCAACGATTGAAGGCTTCCGATGGTTTGCACATTGGCAACATTTGGAAATTGTCGATTAGAGCACTCTGACATGGGGGCTAGCACGTGGTTGCGAAATGTTAAGGATCCAAGGGCTAAGGCTGAATAGAGGGGCCTATCGGAAATCGATGATCGAAGGTTTTGTAATGGTTGGCTCATGTGCCACAATGAAATTTCATCGATATGTTGGATATTAGGTGATCGCAAAGGCTTAAAGAAACAAAGGGTGGAGTGCTATATAAAGGGAAATTTGAAAAAGGGGATAGAAAAAAAATGACAAAGAATGATTGGAATTCACTAGTTTCACATGTATGTTTGTGAATAAAGTTTCGATAGAGGAACATATTTGATGGTTCTCTATAGTTTAAATTCTCTGATAATGTAACAGTACAAAAATGTATTAATGGCATATGGGTTAATAACTACATGAGTGAATGTGAGGAACAGAGGCTTAGTCACAAGATGAAGGTCAACTGTTGAAGATATTTTAAAACTAGGAAACAAGGAAAATGGTCCATAGAAAGACCCTGCCTTGGTACAGAGGTGTCATCGTGGAGTATTGACAAGCTCTATGATTCTTGAATAGGCATGGAGAGTCTCGGTGATGGGAAAGTTGTAGACATAGAGGACTGTACCTGGCTTGAGTAAGCAAGTGGACTCAGAATTAATTCTCAATGTGGAGAAGATAGTAAGGTCAGTCAGGTGCTTATTCTTAAGTGAATGGAGTGGCAGAGACCAAGTCCAATGTGGACAGTAGAATTGAGGGACATGCCTAAGTACAACACACAGTGTTGAACAAGGACAGTGCAACAACAACGATTGGGGTGAACAATAGAGGAACAAAACCTAGGAGCTCGATTGAGCATCAAAGGGGAATGCAACAATGTTGTCTGAGAGGCTAAGAGGAAAAATTTCTCAGTGAGTGCATTGCTATGAAAGGCTAGGTGAGAGTGAGTTTTGTGTCAAAAGGCCAACAGTACCTAACCAGAAGAAAAGAGACCTTGAGAGCTATGTGCTCTGTATGTAAAAGATGATAGGTGCCTATGTGCTTTACTAAGACTTAAAAGTTCATGTGAGCTATGAGACAAGGCTAAAGTGCCTGAGTTGTGTGTATAAGGCTATGAGTGTGTCGTAGACAATAGATTGTGAGTTGTGGAAAGTAGTGACGTAAAGAGCAGAGTGACTGTTGTTGAGAGAAGAGGGCAGAGGGATGAGAGTGACTGTTGTTGACCAGATCACAGGCTTGCTGATGAATGACTCAAAGATCTGCAAAGTGTAGTAGAGTGAGCAGAGATAAAAGTTGAGATCACGCATATTTTCTACCAAATCACAGAGGACTACCAGCTCTTAATTTAGGGTGGGTTGGTGCCTATAAACAGGAAGTTGGTGGTTCGATCTCTAGTGGAGCTTGGGAAGGCTTGGGGGTCAGTGCCTCCTGCAAGTTGGTGCTTGCATAAAGCGAAGGAGCTGCAAGTTGGTGCTTGCGATAAATCCATGATGTTGGTTCCTCATGTGGTGCTTCTGGTAAGCTGGATAGGTGTCTACAAACAAAGGGAGTTGGTGCTTCCTGTTAGTTGGATATGGTAAGTAAATCAAAGGTTTTTGGTGCTTCCTATGAGTGGGTACTCACAAATAGATTGATGTAATAGAGTATGCTCTTCTATTTACATCAATAACAACAAAAATATTTTTTGTTTTTTCCTGAAAGGGTTTCCATGTGAAACAATTGTGTCTAATGTGTATGATGCTTATGGTTTGCATTATTGTGTTTTCAGTTAATGTTGCTGATAAATTATAGATTGTTTCTAGTTATATTGATGAATGCCATGTTTAAATAAGGGAAGTAAACTGGCATAAAGAGGTAAAAATTAGCCTTAATAGTAATTCACTCCCCCTCTCAGTATTAACATTGTTTCCAACAACTGGTATCAGAGCGAGGTTCCTTCAGAAATAGCTTAGTATCTAGAAGGTAGATCAAAGGGAAACAATGGTTAATAGAGTTTTTTCTAGGAGCAGAAGAAGTTCCATTCTTAGATAGATCATGCCATGAGCTCCGGTATGAAATTTGGATGGTTAGAATGGAATCCTACTTGATGTCCGTGAATTGTCATATATGGCTCTCTATTTTGAATGGAGAGAACAAAGAGAAAGCCAACGTGGTCATCCTGAGAAGGCTATCTAACTCAGATGCTAATGAAGTAAGGCATTGTGAGTCAGCAAAGGAATTGTTGAACATACTTCAATGTTTGTATGGTGGTGATAGCCATGAGGTTCAAGTAGAGGCTGAGGAGCCCTACTGCTATGGAATTGAAATAGAATAGGGTAATGTTGTTGCTCAACACATTTTTGTTGATGAGGAAGAAGTCTCATAAGAGAGACTATGCTGCTCATAATATATCACCTCTAGTGGTGAAGAAAAGGATCGAGATGAAAGGATATTTTGTTGAAATAGGTTCTCCTTGTCTCTAAAGGAGGTCAAGCACCTATCAAAGGAAATTCTTAAGCAAGAGGAGAAATTGAAATTCTATGAGCTTGAGAATGGAAAGTTGAGAAAATCATTAGTTGAACTAAATGCTCAACAAGAAGAGGCTAGCAGACTAATTGGGATGTTAACCTATCAGTTGAGTGAAAAGGATTCTTGATGTGTGAGACCAAAAAATGAGGTAGTCTCATTGAGACATGACTCAGATAAGTCAAATAAAGAGTTGTCTCAATATCAAAAGCTCAAAGGTTCCAACAAAAATGAAATAAAGGTTTTTGGACAACATAAATAGTAAGGAAGGCAGCAACAACAAGAGAACAAAGAGCAGCAACAACAACAAGAGCAACGGAAGCCCAAGAAGAAGCAGCACCAAGTCCAATAGAAGACCAAGTAGCAACAACAACAAGTGGAGTAGAAGAGGGGAAGGTAGTTGTAAGGAAGAGCACAAGATAGTAATTCAAACTGTCATAAAAGAAACATGAGGAAATAGCAGAGGACCCCTCCTCCTCAACGACAGAGCCTTCAGAGAAAAGGTAACTTCTATTAGAAAATGCCTTTTTATGGTTTTTTTTCTCTTGCAATAATTATGGACATAAATCCATAGACTGTAGATGGCATGCAAGGAAAAAAAATCTGGTTGGTAGCAGCAACCCATTGATGGATAGAAAGGCTAGAAGAAGGCATGCTTGCCTAGAGAGGATTTTTGACAAAAGGGATGTCAAAAAGGGTAACTCCTCTTTCCCAGTATAAATCCAAATCATATGTTATGATTGTGGCAATCTCAGGCACAAGAGAGTTGACTGCAAAAATGAGAAGAGACGGAATGCTTCTCAACATATGCATGTCAATGCAAGAACTCAAAATTTGAAGACAATGAGAAAGAATAGAGTAGAAACATACTCATATGTCTTCAATGCTATGTGTTAATAGAGAAAGGTGCATAGAGGAGGAAGAATTCAAAAGAGTAATCCTCCTACTCTTCTAGAAAACCCTTCTGAAAGGAAGAGAGGATCCAAGTGGATTTTGGTGAAGAAACAGGATTTGAATGAAAAAAGTCCTCTACCTAAGTGCAGTCGAGAGATGACCCAAACAGGCGTAAAGAAGAACCAAGAAGGGAGTTATTTTGGAAGAAATTGACCTTTAAAGGTCTGGAGGAAGAATGAGGATGTTATTCTTAGGGGGAGTAGATCCTATGTTTCTCTTTAGTGAAGGAAGAGAAGGGACTCAAGGGAGGTTGGGTAAGTCAAATGCAGGAAGCCATGAAGGATGAACAAAATAGCACATCTGATTAATGAAGGAGCAATGCAGCCAGGATAAGGAGGACACAACGATAACTTTTGTTGTGTGAAGAAGATGGGCTATAGTGGAAGTGTCGAATGACAGGAAGCTCGGAGTCTTGTCAGGTGCACAAGACAAGTTCCCAGCAAAAGGCGAGATAGATTTGTAGGATATTAGGGAGAATTGGATCAAGGGCAGTTGCTTTGATAATTTGCAGAAAGCAACATGGGAAGCCCCAGAAAGGAGGATTTTTGAGCAAATGCAAGGTTTTCATCTTTGGTCAAATACTCTTATTTTAGTTAAATTGTAAGTTGAATTAAGCTTTTAATGTCCATTGACCCTCAATTGGTATAACTATGTCAATTGGTTGTGTTCAGCTCATGTTGAGTAACCTTACATGCAAATGGACATTTCTTTTTTCGAAAGAAATAGAAGAAATTGCCTGGTAGGGTGTTCCATTTGTATCATTTCTTTTGATGAAATTGGTATGAGCTATGAAGCATTCCTGATAGTATGACAATGATATCAATGGGAGAAGTGGATATACTTAATAATAAGAGAAGTCTGATAAGAAAAAACAACAACAAAGAAGGGCAAGTCAAAATGCATCATTGTACCTTGGTATTTGCAGTAATAGCAATACCATGTGCAGTTTAATGGGTACCACTTTTTTTTTTTATTAAATAGATGCATTCGTAGATAGAGTGCCCAACTAGTAGCCATAAGGTGTCCAAAACTGGAAGGAAAAATTAGAGGTAATATATGTTTAGGAGGAGCATATAAATTTTCCTAGTTTATGGAGTAGCAGCAGTAAAAGTACTGGTGAAAGGTCTGTGAGGTAGAATACACACCTCAATGACTGGGCTCTAGTCCTTAGAGTCAGTGATTGCATGGGAGAGTAAGGCAACTTGTAACCTATTTCCATTCATGTCAAAGGGGGAGAAAATTTGTGTAGAAGTTGTGATGGTTATTATAAGTTCTGGAGCAGTTGTGATGGCCTAGGTAGAAGAAAGAAGACCATTGGTGTATCATGCGATGAGATGTGTGGAAGAATCTTGAGGTTGGCCATCACTTGGAGAGAAGGATGGTGTGTTTCCATTAATTCCAAAGGGGGATATTATTTCGCAGTTGGAATTTTGTGCATGGCTAGTGACCTAGAGAATGAATCTGCAAGTGTGCTTGCATTGATGTCATCAGTCATGCTTTGGAGATGTGTTGGGAAACTAGCATGCCTAATAGTTGGTAGGAGTGTTGGCATTGATGTCAATCAGACAATATTAGATGCTTGTTGTAGCAAATGCTGGTAGTAATGGCTCAGGAAGAATTTGATGGTAGTTGCAGGCTTAATGTAGAGAAGCTATCAAATGATTATTACAGTGAGGGCCTAGGAGGAATTCCATGGTTGTTGCATGCCTAAGGCAAAGGATTACCATTGTGGGTGTGATTCCTAGATGTCAGGAGTGACAAGGAGAAAATGATTGGCAGCGAGTTTGGAGCCATATTTTGAGGCATCTTATGGTCTCAATGGATAATCAATCTTCTTCCATTGGAAAGTGATCTAAAAGATATTTCCAATGGTATGTAGAAGTCCATAAATGGAATTGTGGTTCAAACGTTATGGCTTGCTGAAGATTAGGTTGATTAAATCCTTAAGGAGGGAGGAACGTCAGAGATTAGAGGTCCTGCATATCGGAACCCATACATATCATAGAATGGAGATTAGAGGTCAAGCCATATCAGTAGTCGAAGATCAGAGTCCAAGCCATATCAGTAATCGGTAATTCGATGGCATCGAAATCAATGATTAGAGATCTTGCATATGGAAAGTCCCATCGATATCAGTGAACCCACATATTGAAAGTCCAGGATAATCGCAATCGATGATTGGAGGATTAGTGGTGCAGTGCAACAGTAATGTGTGATATGCGATTTGTGATATTTCATATCAAAGGTCCCAACAGTCAATGCATAGTGGTGCATTAGAGATTGGTGATAGATGGTTTCATATGTAACATCAATGGAAATTCATCGATCAACGAATGTGAACTG
Source organism: Pinus tabuliformis (assembly GCA_031772625.1). Lineage (NCBI taxonomy): Eukaryota > Viridiplantae > Streptophyta > Pinopsida > Pinales > Pinaceae > Pinus > Pinus tabuliformis. The sequence continues at coordinate 799,807,432 of CM062814.1, read as the reverse complement.
AGTTAAAATGTTGGTAATTGAGGCATCATTTGTTAAATCGTCGTGAAGGAGAAAAGGCAAAACACAAATGGATTTTATGAAAAAAAAGGATAGAAGGGCCTCTTTATCTTTCCTCTAGGAGGACACGTAGAGGCATCTAATTGGGTCTGATAAAGTACACATGGCAGCTAGCGATAGGCTTTGATGAGGACAAATGATAGAGTCTGGTTTTCTCCAATAAGGACAAATGGTAGAATTGAAGGACCTCTGATGAGGACAAGTGGCAGGATCTGACTAGCTCTAATAATGACAAATGGCAACATCACAGTTGCTTCGATGAGGAGAAGTGGCAGGATCTGATTTCTTCCAATAAGGGACATGAGGGACATGTGGTAGGTTGTTTCAGTGTTTATGGATGGCCTAATGGGAAATATCTGAGTGACACGTGTCATTTGTTAGAATATTCCACTTGGCATGAGATGGAATCACTTTGGAAACTGACAGTTGGAGGTTTGCGATAGTTGGTAAATTAGGCACATTTCGAAATTGCGAATTAGAAGGCTCCAACATGGTGCTAGCACGCGATCATGAACTGTTAAGGAACTAGGGCTAGGGCTAAATAGAGGGGCCTATCGACAATCGATGATCAAAGGTTTATAATGATTGGCTCATGTGCAGGATAGAAAGTGGTTTTGAAGGCTTAAAGAAACCAAGGTCATGGTGCTTTATAAAGGGAAATTCGAAAAAGAGGCTAGAATGAAAAGGGCCAAGAATGACCGGAATTGACTCGTTTCACATATCTATTTGAGAATAAAGTTAAGATAGAGGAAAATATTTGATGGTGCTCTGTAGTGTAAATCCTCCAATAATCCAGTAGTAGAAAGGTGTATTAATGGCATATGGGTCAATAGATGTATGAGTGAATGTGTGGAATAGAGGTTTAGTCATAGGATGAAGGTCGATTATCGAATATATCTAAGAATAAGTAAACAAGAACAAAGATCCATAGAAATACTTGATCTGGATTTAAACAAGATTGCAACAAATTACAGATATAGCCATAAATACAGACATGCGGTATAAATAACACTTCATTTCATTAATATCAAATACTAAAATATGCTTACAAACAGAATGGAAATAAGACTAGATCAAGCGATTGTAGCTTGTATCTGAGAAGAGATGTGGCGGCTACATGCCTCTGAATTGTGTTACAATGAGGTTCAAAGGCCTATTTATTATTGAGAAACAATGTAATACCCTAAACATCCAAAAACCTAAACTTAGGAGATCAAGCACCAAACTATGGGCTCTGTTTGCGTAAATTGGTACATCAACTTCTCGAGGTCGTAACTTTGGCACACAATCTCCGTTTGATGCTCACAATACCTCGATAGAAAGATCTATTCAAAGACTACAACTTTTGAAGGGAAATCATCATCTACAAACTGATATGGCCTTGGTTTTACCAAATAAACTCATTTAGGGCCTCAAAACGGCTCTGGAATTCCAGGACCTGAAAAACTGCCAAAAATACTAAATTGTGCTACAAATAAGGAGACTGAAAAAATGAAAGAAATAATGGTGGGGGTCCAAGTGGAATAGGCAGGTGGCCAACAATATCCACCTGGATCATTCCTCCTCCCTTAGGAAGAAATGGTCCCCATTGTGTTGAGTTCCTCCATGAGATGAGGAAACTTCTATTGAACTTGGTCCCTAGTGAGCCACTTTCCTTGGTGAAGGAGTTGGCATGCTTTGACAACTCGATATAGTTGGATACTTTGTTATTGGTTGTTATTGATTTGTGTGTCCATGATCTGATCAGTTGTGGCTTGTTCCAAGCAATTTGGATTTAACTTTGTTGGTGTGAGTTGTTATGCAATGTTTGATGTGTCTAGAAATGGTGGGAAGTATGGTCAAAGGTAGTCCACATTTAACATTGGGTGCAGGCCAAGGAAAAGGGGAACATCGAGCTCAACTTCATTATATCCAAAATATTTTGTAATGGTGTAAGGACCATATCGGAGTGGACTGAGTTTCTGATAGGCTCTGTAAGGCGTTCCTTCTACAAACACAAGTAGACTTTGACGCCCACTTGAAACTCGTGTGGCACCCAATGCTGATCATGTCGCTGCTTGTACTCGGAATTCAATTTCTCCATAATGTTGTGGACCTGCTAATGGATATGTTGGATGTGCTTAATGAAGTTGTTTGTCTTATCGACTTCGGACTAGACAGGAGATGAATCTGCCAGAGCAGCTACAAATGGTATTGCCACATCAATGGGACATAGTGGCTGGAATCCCAAGCCCACCTACAAAGGGATGTGGCCAGTCCAGATGCAGAGAGCCTGGTTATACGTGTGATGGACATAGGGGAGGCTCTCATCCCATGTGCGTGCATTCTTTGAGTTGTACATGTGCAGAATGTGTACAATCATCATGTTGATGACCTCTTTCTGGCCATCAGTTTCGGGATGGAATGTTATGGACTTAGTGAGCTTGGTGTTGAGCATCAACCAAAGAGTAGATCAAAATGTACTAAGGAACCTGTTGTCCCGATCTAAGATGACAGACTGTGGCATCTATTGAGCCCCAAACTACCTCTCTTCCAAGAATTTTCTTAAACCCTTTCTCTTTAATTTTCCCATGTCAGTGCATCCTAAGCTATCAAAAGTTGTCACATGTTGATTTTAGGAGTGTATTTGAGTGATTTTCAAATTATATCATTGTGTGTGCTATTTGATATAGGTTTTTTTTATTAGCTACGGAATGTAGCCACTTTCCATAGCTAACTGGAAATTTCGCAACCATTTCCATTGTTTTATAGGTTACAGGTGCCAGGAGGAGGAATGAGACACATGGGCAGCTTAGGAATTGTCCACACATGGATGAGGTCCTATTCACTTAGCCAGATTTAGAAGGAAATGTCTCGGTCAAAGGGAGGTCAACAGAGAATTCTATGTCAGCTAGAACTCTGTTCTTGCATGTAAAAGAAGCCCGAAGCTGTTCGTGAAATCGTGGAATTGTTTTTGCCACCTGCATCCCATCTACATAATGAAATCCAACATCCACCTCACATAGATTTACTGCTCATGGAAACTGGGAGGCTGAATCCTTAGATTTTGCCCTGTTCACGTATCTATCGTTGAAGAAATTCCTTTGAGATACAGTTATCCATTTTCTCTATAAATACAAGCGTTTCAATGCAGATAGGATGTTCCGGATATTTTTGTTATAGTGTTATTTTGTTGTTCTGTAACCGAGAGACACTTTACTCTGTTTCTCATAATACAAACACTGATTTAACATGTCTGTTTGAGCATATTTTGAAGTAACAGCGTGCTAGTCCAAAGCTATGTATAGGGCCCCTACGTAGTTGAGGTCCTTCTTTTCTTTTTGTATATATTTCATGTATATTTTCTCTCATTAAAATTGTATATTTCGCATGTTTTTCTTATGATCTTAATCCTTCTAACCTTCTATATGTTTTTGTAGCTTGTCATGTTTCTTACTAACATTCATACGTGCATTTCAGAATAGGTATTTAAGTCTAGTTATGCTCGAGCTTCTTAGTGTAATTTTTGCATCAAGTGGTGTTATTGAGACTTACTTCCTATGTTGAAACTCAGTTTTCAATTTTAGTTGTTTATGCTTTTACTTCGTGAGATTTGTTTACTGTTTAAGATAGTTTAGATGTCAGTTATTTCATGCTATATGATGATATTTCCAGAGCCTTTAGCTTAACCATGTTTTAGAAGTTAATTGGTGAAATATTGTGATTATAGCTGAAGGAATTGGCTTTTCTTTCATTAGTGTGCAATTAGATAATTTAGATGTCATTTCTTTCATGCTATATGATGATATTTCTGGAGCCTTTAGCTTAACCCCAGTTTAGAAGTTAATTGACGAAATATTGTGATTATATATGAGGTAATTGGCTTTTCTTTCATTAGTGTGAAATTAGATAATTTAGATGTCATTTCTTTCATGCTATATGATGATATTTTCGAAGCCTTTAGCTTAACCCCATTCTAGAAGTTAATTGGTGAAATATTGTGATTATAGATGAAGTAATTGGCTTTGCTTTCATTAATGTGCAATTAGATAATTTAGATGTCATTTCTTTCATGCCATATGATGATATTTCCAGAGCCTTTATCTTAAACCCGTTTTAGACGTTGATTGGTGAAATGTTGTGATTATGGATGAAATCATTGACTAATCATTAGTTTCCAGTTTCTTTACTTTTTTTGGTTTAAGTTGCAGTAGTTTATTAGATTTCAATTTTTCAATTAGGATGAACAACAAAGATAATAATCTCATTTTCAGTACTTCATTTTTAGTTTGGTTTATATAGCTACATATTCACACTCTCATTCAACTTCTGATTTTGTAGGCAGTATGTTTTAAGATCTCGTAAGTTCAAAGTTTGGAAATTATCACAAGAAGCAAGAGGATAAGCCTTGTCTTCAACTCTACTTCCGCACTTGATCTTTAAAAAGTATTCTTAAACTTTTACCTCAACAGCAGATTAGGATTTCCATTACATTAAACCACTTTAGGAGATCAATAGAACAAAACCCCAAAACAAGATAAAACTAAAAACAATGAGCTAAGAAAAGGGTTGTCTTGCACATACAGTGCACTGCACTTCATCAGTTTACGACTCCTGGATTGATAACTTATGTAGCAATTTAGGACATACTAAATTGACTAAACATTTTGGCACCGTTGCCAGGGAAGTGTAACTAGGTAGCCTATCTCTTACATTCAAAAAAAAAGGGGGAAATTAATAATTTCTTGAGTATGCTCTCCTCTTGCACCTAGTGTGATCTGGAGGATCAGAAAAAGAATTATTAGCCCTATAATTTCTTGAGTATGCTCTCCTCTTGTACCTAGTGTAATTTGGAGGATCAGAAAAAGAATTATTAGCCCAATTAAAATCACCAAAAACAAAAAATGACATGCATAGAGAAAGAGATTCTAGGGGAAGGTTTATAGCTAGGGGAAAAAGTTCGATTTTTACAACTCCAACTACTTCAAGGAATAGACAAGATACACCTCCATCCCAGACTCATACTCCTAGCCTTAGGATTCCTGGAATTCAAGGGGCAGCAACTGAATTAGAAGATTCTCCCACTCCATCTACTAAATCTAACCTAGGAGAAGAACCCTTCTTCACCTCCATAGGGGATCCTATTGCAGTTGAAGAAGTAGAATTACCTAGAGAAGAAGAGGAAGTAGAAACTCTCTCTCATTAGCCATTAATAGAAGAGCCAGAAGATTATGAGGAAACTATAATGGTAGACGAAGAGCTAGACGGAGAATTTTCACTATTTGGAGGAGGGGTTAGAGGTAGAGGTAGAGGAAATAATGGAGGAGGTAGAAGTAACAATGGAGGAGGTAAATGAAATAGGGAAGAAGACAATTCATTTGGATTCCCTATCGTAAATGAAGAGACCCATGCACCAATGAAAAACATTTCACCATCCGTCCTCCCAAACTTTTATGGATTGTGAAGTGAGGATCTTGAAACATTTCTACTTAAGTTTGAAGTCTTCTGCCGAACCTATGACTATTTAGAAGACTCTCAAAAACTCAAATTGTTCCCTTCAACATTCAAAGGGGCTGCTCTGAAATGGTTTATGGGATTAGTCACTCAATCTATTAGGACATGGAATGATATGAGGCAGGCATTTTGGATAGATACTTGGATTATTGTATGCTTACCAATCATAAGGATGAGATATTCAAAAGGATGCAAAAAGAAGATGAGAACTTAGATGATTTTCTTGAGAGGTTTCAATACAACTTAAAGAGGGCGAAGATGAACAATTTAGATGAGAAAACCTTGAAAGCCCTTTTATTGAAAGCCATTAGGGATGAATGGATAGATATTTTAAACATGATGGGGAAGGGAGACATCTCTCAACTTCCATTAAGTGACATAGCAGAACTATGTGTCCATCTCTCAAGAGGAAAATCTAAAACTAGAAAAGGGCCTATAGATCCTTCTTTTATTAGAGCAAACAAATCTGCAACTGGGACAGTAAGTAGGGTAGAAATTGGCAATATGCTTGATGAGTTCAAAACTGACATTCTAGGGAGCCTTAGTGAACAACTAGACACCCTCAAAATTAAAAAAAAAGCAGAAAATAGAAGTTGATGCCTTAGCCATCTTTTGCCCAAAATGTAGAAAGTAACATGCTCTAAGAGAATGTCCCTTAGATGCAAAAGTTGTAGAAACATGTATGATTTGCTGGGAAAGTCATAAGACCAAGGATTGTCCTTCAATCCCAGGTCTAAAAGCTGTCTTTCAGGAGGAAGTAGTTCTAAATTCTATAGAACCTCTTTGCCTTGTTTCAAGAAGACCTTGGCAAGGGCAACAAAATCAAGGATTTAACAATCCAAATTTTTAGCCCTCATCAAATTGGAATTCTTGGCAACAACCTTGGCCTCAACCTCAAAATCAATATCAATCTCAATCATGGGTACAAGGGGTACAAAATCCTTATGGGAGATTTGCTCAATATTATCAATATCCTCCATCTTATCAGAGCTGTCCTCCCCCACAAAACCAACAACAAAGTCCACAACCACAACTTCCAAATCAAAGCCCTCACCTTTCATTTCCATTTCCACAACAACAACCTCCTCAACAAAATCAAAATCCTCAACTCTTGCTTCCATTTCAACAGAAGCCAAATCAACTACCAGCCCAACCATTACCAAATCCCAACAACAAAAACCCTCAGAATACTTACATGGTAGAAGGAAAACCATTTCCTACCTACATGATTATTCCTCTAGATCTTAATGATGTTCAGCTTAGATCTGGTAGTATTTTAGAAAAGGAAAAACCTTCGATAGATATTCAAGAGAAGTATGCTTTTGAGGAGGATTCTCTAAAAGTCAGTGAAAGTTTTGAAGAAACATCCATTCCAAACCCAACCATTCAAAAAGAAAAACAAAAAGAGTCAATCCACACAACTCCTATAGTTGAGCAACTTGTATCTACATCAACACCTCCTTTTCCTAAGAGATTACAAATTGACAGGGGGTGGAAAAAAAAATCTTGTTGCCTAACTATGATTTCCTAGATGAATTAAAGAATGTTTGTATCAAGATTCCCTTGCTGCAAGCCATTAGAGAAATTCCTATTCTAGCAAAAGAAATAAAGGAGTTGAGTATCAAAAGACCAAGTAGAAAACCAAGAGACACAAAAAGAATCCACCTATTAGGAAAAATAGCAGATATCATGATGGGAAAGATTACCATACAAAAATATGTGGATCCAGGAAGTCCAATTGTCAAGACACACATAAATGGAATGGAAATTCCAAATACATTGATTGACTTAGGGGTTGCTATAAACATTATGAGTAGACAGACTATGGAACAACTTAAACTTCCTAATCTTCTTTTCACACCTACCTTACTACAACTTGCAGATAGATCAGTGATCAAACCAGATGGTGTACTAGAAGATATTTTGGTCTCCTTGTATTCTTGGGAATATCGGGTGGATTTCATGTTTTTGACTCCCAAGAATAATCTAGGAGGACACCCACTCATCTTAGGAAGACCTTGGCTAGCCACAGCTTATGCTTTTATTAGTTGTAGATTTAGTGACATGTACATTTCTGATGGTAGTTCAACAAAGAAATTTACTTTGTATCCTACAGCAAAAGAAATTACAGAAGTAGGAGGCAATGAATGGGTCGATGATGAAGATGCTATACAACCCATCTTTACTCTTTGTGAATTTAGTGAGGATAGTCAAATCCTGAACACATTAGAAAATTTTGAAACATCTTCAGAATATGATCACACACAATTTTAGTTAGATTCTGGTATTGAATATTTGTCATCAGGACAAATGTCTCTCTACTCTATGGAAGAGTTTGGCAGCTCTGCAATTGAAAGCTTTCCAAGTGGAACATAGAATATCAACAAAAACTTGGGAAAGTTACAACAAGAAGAGCTAACCAAAATCTTACAAAAACATTATGTTGCATTTGCATGGGAGTATACTGATATGGAAGGTATTGACCCTAAGACTTGCATCCATCATATCTATATTGAGGAAAACAGTAGACTAATCAGACAACCTCAGAGAAGGATGAATCCAAATCTTACGGAGATTGTGAAAGAAGAGCTCCAAAAATTACTCAATATAAACTTCATTTACCCAATCTCAGATAGCCAATGGGTTTCTCCCTTGGTGATAGTGCCAAAAAAGAATGGTAAATTGAAGGTGGGCATTGATTATAGAGAATTTAATAAAGCAAAATTGAAGGATCACTTTCCTTTGCCCTTTATAGATCAAGTATTAGATACATTAGCAGGCAAAAAGTACTTTTCATTTTTGGATGGTTTTAGTGGTTATAATCAAATTCAGGTAGCATCTGAAGATCAGGATAAAACCACATTTACTTGTCCATTGGGAAATTTTACTTACTAAATGCTTTCCTTTGGATTATGTAATGCACCTGCAACATTTCAAAAAGCAATACTAGGCATTTTTTCTGATCTAATCTATGATTGTGTAGAGGTATATATAGATGATTTTACAGTCTATGGTAATACATTTGAAGAAGCCTTGGAAAATTTGGAAAAAGTCCTCAAAATATGTAGAGAAACAAACCTTTCATTAAGCCATGAAAAATGCTTTATGATGCTTACTGAAGGTATTGTTTTGGGACATCATATTTTAGGGGATGGGATTAAAGTAGACAATCCAAAGTTGAAGTCATCTCCAAGTTACCTATTCCAAATTGTCAAAAAGATGTTAGAAGTTTTCTAGGATTTACTAGATATTATAGAAGATTTATAGAAAAATTTACCAAAATAGCATCTCCACTCTTCAAATTGCTTACAAAAGGCTGTGAATTCAAGTGGAATCCTGATTGCCAATCAGCATTTGAAGCCTTGAAAACAAGAATATCTAAAGCACTTATCTTAAGAGGACTGAATTGGAAACTTCCTTTCCATATTTCCATCGATGCTTCAGATACAGTTCTAGGAGTTGTACTGAAACAAAAAGACTCGATTCCTTATGCCATTACTATACAAGTAAAAATTTGACTCCCACTGAGTTAAATTATACTGTTACTGAAAAAGAGTTCCTAGTTGTCGTTCATGCAATTAATAAGTTCAGACATTATATAACAGGATATGAAACTTTTATTCATACTGATCATTTTGCAATTAGATATTTGATGAACAAACATATTACTAATGGCAGAGTTACAATATGGCTCTTACTTTTACAGGAATTCAATATTACTATGTTAAATGGACCTGGGAAACAAAACACAATTGTTGATTTCTTGTCTAGGATTCAGAATATCAAAGAAGACTCTACTGTAGAGGATAAGGTTCCTGATGAATACTTATTTGCAATAACTACTAAACCTCCTTGGTTTGCAGATATGACTAACTATTTGGTTGTAGGGAAACTACCTCCACATTTATTTCCTAGAGAAAGAAGAAAGGTTATTCAGGATAGATCAAGGTATTCATGGGTTTCTAACGAATTGTATAAAACAGGGCCAGACTTTGTGATCAGAAGATGTGTCAGGGAAGATGAAATGCCTGATATTTTCAAAGCATGTCATGATGAACCATGTGGTGGACACTTTTCTGACAAGAGGACAGCTTATAAAATCCTTTCTTTAGGATATTATTGGACGTCCCTCTTCAAAGATGCAAAATAATATGTCAAAAAGTGTGACAGCTCCCAAAGGGTAGGGAAACCTACCCCTTCAAATGAGATGCCATTACAACCTCAGGTACCCATCGAACCCGTTGAGAAATGGGCTTTAGACTTTATTGGACCTATTAATCCTCCGTCCAAGTAGAAAAAAATATATTGGTATGTATTGATTATGTCACTAAATGGGTAGAAGCCAAAGCATTATTTTCTACTAGTAAACATATAGTAGTTAATTTTCTTTATGAGGATATTTTTACTCACTTTGGTGTTCCAAGGGAAATTGTGATAGATCAGAGAACTCAATTCACATCCAAACTAATGGAGAAGCTTATGGAAGAGTACAAGGTCGAGCATAGGAAATCCACTCCTTAACATCTGCAAGAAGATGATCAAGTGGAGTCCAAAAATAAAGTAATTGAAGGAATCATTAGCAAGACTGTGCATCTACATAAAAGAGATTGGGAAAAAAGGCTTCTTGAAGCCTTATCGGCCTACAGAACTACATGGAGGAACAAAACGAGACACATTCCTTATGAACTTGTTTATGGGAAGGAAGTTCTGCTCTCCATTGAGTTCCAAGTTAAAACCTTCAAGATGGCAGTTCAGTTGGAAATGGATCTATCAGAAGCTCAAAAGCATAGACTGGAGCAGTTGAATGAACTAGATGAGATCAGAGAAGAAGCAATTCAAAGAACTGATCTAGTTCAATAGCAAAGAGCTAAGTGGCATGACAAATACATCAAGGACAAAAGAATTCAAGAAGGATATTTGGAATTTCTATTTGATTCAAAGTTCAAAGATTTTCAAGGTAAGTTTCAGACTCATTGGCTTGGGCCAGATGAGATTGAAAAAGTTTTTAGCAATGGAGCAGTAAGAATCAGAATAATTGATGAGCACCAAACTCTTCTCTTTATGAATGGTCATAGATTGAAGATCTATTAGAAGCCAATCTCAAAGGAGGAGTTTATCAAAATATTTCAAGATAACTCTGCAATGAGGCTAGTGAAGAAGAATCATTCTTCTCCACCAACCTAGTCTTTGTTTTTTTCATCATCATCTAAAATAAATAAATAAATAAATAAATAAGACAAAAATAATGTATAAGCTTGAAAACCAATCACTGATTGGCATTCTTATACATAAAATACACGGCGAAAATTAGAAGATTCTGACGTCTTATATTTTCCAAAAAAATATCTCATTTCACTCATAGTTTGTTTCATTCCATTTCATTTCATTTCGCTCCATCTCGCCACCACATACCATCAATAAAATTTATTTCAGTTTTCTTCATATTCACTTTTCCATGTCTCATCCATCCAATCATTTTCCATTTCCATTCATTTGCCAAGTTATATTTTGTTTACAATGTTACATTCTGCAACTATTTTCCAATTCTACAGCTGATTTCCAATTCCGCAGCTATTTTCCAATTCTGCAGCTGATTTCCAATTCCACAGCTGATTTCTGATTCCGCAACTAATTTGCAGTGACAGTCAAGTGACTAGCCAAAAGTATGCAGGTATGGAAGGAGAAGATCTTTGGAGACATCAACACCTGAAAAGCACCTACAAAGGCAGGCAATTAAAAGTTAGCGAAAAAAAAGAGGTATGATTCCAAGGTATGGACAAAACCATTTCAAATAGCATTTCAAAAGCATAATTCGTGTAGTTTGTAAAATCACAGCTCCTTGACGTGTAATGATTTAACTTGGTGGCTACCTTAACTCCACCATATCCTTCACATTAATCCTAACGGTCTCATAATATATTCCCGAGTTTAACTCGTACTTAGTCATACACCCTCATTACATTTGTTAAAATGGAAAATTATGCAGACATGAGCTGATTGAATACAGCTCTCCTCCACCGACGTTCCACTCCGCAACCTTTTTATGAACTCAAAATCATAAACTCCATTCAGTCTCGAAAATTTTCACGAGTGACACTCTGTCTCCACGCTGCACACCAGGTTTTACAGTCTTCGGTCCATTTTTCGTTTACGCAAGTTTCTACTCCGTAAACCCTCTTTCATCTCATGCTTAGTGTTTTTCCCATTTTGTAACCATCGACTTTCTCCATTGTCTTATTTTATATCATTGTTTTTCTCTCGCAAGACTGTCATTTACAGAGGTGTTTTCACAGTGAAAGAAAGGAATGGCTCTTATTGTGAGAACAGAGCCCGAAGGAGTTAAATTCATGGAAGGATACCCACAACTTAAGGGAACATTGAAGAAGGTTGGACGGTTGAAATTCATCAAGCAGTTTAAAGGCGATCACAAGGAGGTTACAAAAATGTTTGGCAGATCTTTCAATGGTGCGGAAGTTCAAATTGGGGACATAAAATTTCCAGCGACAGAATCAACAATTGCAGCAGCCACAGAAATTACACAAGAGGGAGAGAGATGGTTTAAGAACAAGGATTTTGATGAAAAAGTCTGGAGCGTCATTCTTTGTAATCCAGGTATAGATATATCAATCTTTAAACGAGGGATTCCTATTTCAGCCTTAAAAGATAAGCGAAGTAGTCTGCGTTTAATCATTCAGAAATTCATTACATGTGAGGGCAGGTATGGCTCCATGTATATGTATCATATCATATTATTAATGAATTTCTTGGAGAATGAAACTATCAACCTCCCTTACATCTTATTGAATACTTTAAGAAAAATGTCTGCTACTGTTCAAAAGAACATAGATGATGTAGAACCCCATCTCTACCATCATGGCCTCACCAAGATCTTGATTGAAAATCATTTGAAAGAGAGGGAAGACACACGGGAAAATTTCCTAGTTAAGAACTTTTTCCAAGACCCTCCTGAAGTGCCTGAGGGGAGTTCAGAAAAGAGAAGTAGGAGGAAAAGAACAACTTTAACAATCCAAGATACTCCTACTAGTGTGACAAAGGAAAACAATGAAGAAGAATTACCTTCTGAAACATTGACTGAAATTATGAAACAAACAAAACAGAAAGAAAGAGGAAGACATTTACCAGACTCCCAGGCCTTCTTCAGAGGAAGAGCAAGTGCTTTCTGAAATATTAGAACAGTCAACTAAAGCAAAACAAACAGGAAAGGAGAAACGGGTCATAGAAAAAGGAGATATAAGCTCACAAAGTCTAAGAAGAAGCTCTAGATTAAAGGGAATGTTGAGGAAAACAAAAATCAAAGGATCTCAATTCATAGACCTGGGGGTGAAATTCCTGATCAATCACCAGAAAACACTCCACTTGATCAAATTCCACAGTATTCTCCTTCCTCAGTTAGACTTTGAAACTAGTCCAAGGAAAACAACTACAGAAATTGATCAATCCCAGCAGCAGATATATGATTTCATTGAATCATTGGAACAACAAAAAACTACAGCAAAACAAGGAACTTCATCAAATCAGCCAGGTACAACCTAGGAAACTTTGATTCAGTCATTGAAGCAAGAAATTTATGAGCTAGAAGTCTTAAAGAGACATATGCAAAGGGAGAATGAAACCTTAAAAGAGAAAAACAAATTGGACAAAGTTATCCATGACAATGCCATGCTGCATTTAGGATTATGGCATAAGAAAAATAAAAAACTAAAGAAGAAGAATAGGAGGTTGAGTAGAGCCCTCATCAATCTCAAGTACAGATGTCTTATGATGAAGCCTAGAATGATAGTGACAGCAAGAAAGAAGAAGAAGAGGTTGGATGTCTTAGTAGAATTTTCAAAACAGATGAATTGATGGGAGGATTGTTACAATTTTGGTTGCATGACGACATGCAACATCTTCATAGTAGGGGTATGTTGAGCCCCAAAAATACCTCTCTTCCAAGCATTTTCTTAAAGCCTTTCTCTTCTATTTTCCCATGTCAGTGCATCGTAAGCTATCAAAATTTTTTACATGTTGATTTCAGGAGTGTCTTTGAGTGATTTTAAAATTATATCATTGTGTGTGCTATTTGATCTAGGTTTTGTTTATCAGCTACGGAATGTAGCCACTTTCCGTAGCTAACTGGCAATTCCACAACCATTTCCATTATTTTATAGGTTATAGGTGTCACGAGGAGGAATGCGACACATGGGCAGCTCAGGAATTTTCCACACATGGATGAGGTCCTTTTCACTTAGCCAGATTTGGAAGGAAAGGTCCCGGTCAAAGGGAGGTCAACGAAGAATTCTATGCCAGCTAGAATTCTATTCTTTCATGTAAAAGAAGCTCGAAGCCGTTCCTGAACTCGTGGATTCGTTTTTTCCACCTGCATGACATCATGGATTCATTTTTTCCACCTGCATGCCATCTACATAATGCAATCCAACATCCTCCTCGCATAGATTTATTGCTCATGGCAACGAGGAGGCTGAATCCTTGGATTTTGACTTGTTCACGTGTCTATCATTGAAGAAATTCCTCTGAGATATAATTATCCATTTTCTTTATAAATACAAGCGTTTGCAACGCAGATAGGACATTCTGGATATTGTTGTTATAGTGTTATTTTGCCTTTCTGAAACCGAGAGACACATTACTCTGTTTTTCATAATACAAACTCCATTTTCACATGTCCGTTTGAGTGTATTTTGAAGTAACAGTGTGCTAGTCCGAAGTTGTTCTGAGGTCCTTCTTTTGTTTTTGTATAGTTTTCATGTATATTTTATCTCATTCTAATTGTATATTTCTCATGTTTTGCTTATGATCTTAATCCTTCTAACCTCGTATATGTTTTTCCAGCTTGTCATGCTTCTTACTAACTTTCATAGGTGCATTTCAGAATAGGTCTTTAAGTCTGGTTATGCTCGAGCTTCTTAGTGTAATTTTTGCATCAAGTGGTGTTATTGAGACTTACTTCCTCTTCTGAAACTTAATTTTCAATTTCATTTGTTTATGATTTTACTTTGTGAGATTTGTTTACTGTTCAAGATAGTTTAGATGTCAGTTCTTTCATGCTATATGATGATATTTCCGGAGCCTTTAGCTTAACCCCATTTTAGAAGTTAATTGGCGAAATATTGTGATTATAGATCAAGTAATTGGTTTTGCTTTCATTAGTGTGAAATTAGATAATTTAGATGTCATTTCTTTCATGCTATATGATGATATTTCTGGAGCCTTTAGCTTAACCCCATTTTAGAAGTTAATTGGTGAAATATTGTGATTATAGATGATGTAATTGGCTTTGCTTTCATTAGTGTGCAATTAGATAATTTAGGTGTCATTTCTTTTATGCTATATGATGATATTTCTAGAGCCTTTAGCTTAACTCCGTTTTAGAATTTAATTGGCCAAATATTATGATTATAGATGAAGTAATTGGCTTTTCTTTCATTAGTGTACATTTAGATAATTTATATGTCATTTCTTTCATGCCATATGATGATATTTCTAGAGCCTTTATATTAACCCCATTTTTGAAGTTAATTGGCGAAATGTTGTGATTATGGATGAAATCATTGACTAATCATTAGTTTCCAATTTCTTTACTTTTTTTTGTTTAAGTTTCAGCAGTTTATTAGATTTCAATTTCGCAATTAGGATGAACAGCAGAGATAGTAATTTCATTTTCAGTACTTCATTTTAGTTTGGTTTATATAGTTGCATATTCACACTCTCATTCAAGTTCTGATTTTGTACACAACATGTTTTAAGATCTCCCAAGTTCAAAGTTTGGAAACTATCACAAGAAGCAAGAGGATAAGCCTTGTCTTCAACTCTACATTCACACTTGATCTATAAAAGGTATTCTTAAACTTTTGCTTTAACAACAGATTAGGATTTCCATTACATTAAACCCTTTTAGGAGACCAACAGAACAAAACAACAAAATAATATAAAACTGAAAACAGTGAGGTAAGAAAAGGGTTGTCTAGCACATACAGTGCACTACACTTCATCAATTTACGACTCGTGGATTGATAACTTATGTAGAAATTTAGGACATACTAAATTGACAAAATAGCATCACAAAGTGTACGCACACTCTTTCAAAGAATATTTTAGTAGTTGCTTTTGTTGTGATATTCTTCCTGGAGATGGATTCCCAAGGTTGACTTGGGGTAGGAAATGGAGTATCTAGGCCTTGCTTCTTGATGGTTAGTTTGGAAATGGCACAAGAAGTGCTGGATCTGATCTACTTCCCATCCTATCGAAGATTCGGCTAATAGAAATACTTCTATAGTACTACCACCATTTTCTCGACCCCAAAATTCCCAGTGGCCCAACTATAGTGCAATTCCCATATAATATTGGCACAGTCGCTTGAGGGAACATAAAGGTGTCCCCAGTGGCATAACAGGGCATCTTGGAGATGAAAATATGGAACTTGCTGACCCTCCAAGAGTGTTTGGTATATGTGGCCAAATTATGGGTCACTTTTGTAAAGAGGTGGCCAATCATAATTCTTGTGCCCACAATATTTGAGCATGGTGGTTAATGCCATGATCGGTGGTTGACTCAAGCAGTCTGAAACATTATTGGTGCTACCCTTCTTATACTTGATATTCAAATGGAACTATTGCAAGTATGTGGGCCACTTCTAATGGCCACTATTCTGCAACTTCCCTTGTGTCTGTATAAATTGTAGGGGTCGGTGGTCTATGTGGATGACCATTTCCTTCCCCAAAACATAATGCTTCCATTGTTGACAGGCCGACACAATGGAATACATCTCTTTGTCCTAAGTGGAATACTTTCAAATTGTGTCTGAAAGTGTCTCCTTGTGATATGCCACTGGATGCCCCTGTTTAGTAAGGACTGCCCCAATAACATAGTCAGAGGCATATGTCTCAACCTCAAATGGATGTTGCAAGTCTGGTAATGTGAGAACTAATGCATAGCAGAGGTGATGTTTCAACTGTGCGAATGCCTTGTATTGAGATTTAGGCAAAAAATATTTTTCCTTCGCTCCTCCTTTAGTTACTTGAATCAAGGAACAAGTGATATGAGACAATCCCAACACAAACCTGCAGTAGAAATTGGAAAGACCCAGAAAGCTACATAGATCTATCAAAGTGGTTGGGGTTGGTCAATCTTGAATAACTTGGATCTTGGCTGGATCCATGTTCACCCCCCATTCGTCAATAATGTATCCCAAATACTGAAGCTGGGTCATGCCAAAAGTGCATTTATGCAAATTGGCACACAACTCGTGTTGCCGCAGTGTTTGGAGAACCTGTCGAATGTGGTGGAGGTGCTCTTCACAACTTGGGAAGAAGATCAGGATGGCATCCAAGTATACCACTACAAATGAGTTGGTGAATGGTTGCAAGATGTCATCCATCAACTTCATGAAGGTTTCAGGAGCATTTGTCAATCCGAAAGGCATAACCAACCATTCGAAAAGGCCCTCCTTGGCTTTGAAGGCAATATTCCACACATCGGAGGGTTCGATTAGTACCTGTTGATATTAGTACTTCAAGTCGATCTTGCTGAAATATTTTACCCCCTTGAGTTGGTCAAAAAGTTCATCAGTCTGGGGGATCAGGTATCTATTCCGGACAATTATCTTGTTCAATGCCTGATAGTCAATACAGAGTCTCCAAGCCCCATCCTTCTTCTATACCAACATGATCAGGCTCCCATAGGGGGATGAACTCAGCCAGATGTGACATTTCTATAGCAGCTCCTGAATTTCCCTCTTGATTTGTCATTCTCTAGAATGGAGCACCAAAAGATTGGTCCATTGAGAAACTGTGCACCTGGGGTCATATCAATGGAGTGCTTAACCTGACAGTGCAAAGGCACTGCTACGAGAGAGGTGAAGATGTCCTTGTAGTCCTCCACGACCTTGTCCATCTGTAGTTGTCGTGCAGAGGAACTCTATTTGGAGGTCATGGCCACCGTCTTCTTCTTTCCCTGAGGGCATATCATCAGAAAAAAAAAAAAAAAAAAATCATTGTTTTGGAAATGAGCTTACTGCATTGTTTTGCGGTAACCAAAGAGATGATGGTAGGTGGTGCTACCTTTGGTATCCTACATAATGTATTTTCCAAAGTAACAATAACAACATGAGGCCTTGACTCAAACACAACATGTCGCTTCCATAAGTATGGTTGGCCTAATAATAAATCACAAACATCAAGGGCAGGAAATTCACATAATACCTCATCAATGAAGGGCTTGATGATGTATGGAAGTCGGCACTTATTGCTCATGCGAAGATCTCGTCCTTGGTGAAGCCACCTGATGGTGTATGGTTGTGGGTGTGATGTGGTCGATAAGCCCAACCACTTCACGAACTCTACTGAAATGAGGTTCTTTTGGCTCCCCTTATCGGTAATGAACTGTAGCCGGGAATCCTTTACTCACATTTGGGAGTGGAAGAGGTGCTCCTCCTCCTCTCGATCTTTGGGTTCCTCCTTATGGATCTTCGTGGTGGCAATGGTGTCGTTGGTCTCCCCATCAATAATATTATTCCCTTTTTCGTTCCCCTTGTTGAGTTTTGACTCTGAGTTGGAACATGCATCTATTTCCAAAGCCTTCACCTCAGCCACTAGTGATTTTTGGCCCGACACTCACTTTTGTTGCGAGCGGAGATCTTATCAAACTCACACCACTTTCCTATGTCCTTCTTCGGCTTCGTGGTGTTGTTCTTTGCTTGCATCTTTGGCAGGTTGTCCTGGGTCACCCCCCCCCCTAGCTTTGTCCTTTGTTCTGCAGTCTGGGGGTACCTTTCCCTTGTTTTAGATTCGCAGATCCAAAGTATCACTTCTTCTGTTTAAACTTCTACCCGATATTGATGGCATATCTTTACGTCGTTCTGAGTGAGGAGATTTCTAGGAACTCCATCTCTTCCTCGATGTGCCTGTGTAGGCAGCCACAGTACTTGAGTACCAAATGTTTGTTAGAATCCTTGATACCCAACTTCATGCGAAGGGTATGAAAAACATTGGTAAACTCTGACACATCTTGGTCCCTTACTTGCCACAATGTTTTCCAATTTATATATTTATCGTCATAGCCCCTAAAAGGGTAGTACTGCTCCTTGATGGCATCCCGGAATGAATTCCAAGTGGGTGCAACTGAAAATAGTGAGGTCATACCTTCATCCTTCTACTCATAGTAGGTTTCCCACTAGTCCTTGACATGGTGGGTTCCTTTGAGGAGAGACAAATTAATCTTTTCTCAACCAGAAAAATCATGAATAGGAAAATATCCTTCTCGAAGCTTTAACCATTTATCTACATCGTTTGCATCTATTTGTCCCTCAAATATGGGAATGTAAAAGCTTACTTGTACCTTAAAAGGAGTGGAGCCTCCAGAGTGGCTGCTGGATGTGGGTGTGCCAATTGTGGGCAACCATTGAAACATCTAGACAAAGTTATCCATCATCACACTCTTTTATTTACGGAGGGCTTCCTCAAGAAATATTTTGATAGGATATCCTAACCCTTCTTCTTTATTTTCATCCCCCATGGGCGGCCCTCATGGTTTGTGGGAATGATCTCGGAAATGTTCAATGAGATCGAGCCCTAACTCCTTATATCCCAACCTCATTAGGGACATGCAAAGAAAAATAGAGAAAGAGTAGACTATTCTGATACAACTAATCTGGATTTAAAAAAGAACACAACAAATTACAGATATAACCATAAATACAAAGATGCAGTAGAAATAACACTTCATTTCGTTAATATCGAATACTGAAATATGCTTACAAACAGAATGGGAATAATATTAGATCGGGCGATGGTAGCTTATCTATTAGATGAGATGTGGTGGTTAAATGCCTTTGAACTATGTTACAATGAGTCTCAAAGGCCTATATTTTATTTATAAACAATGTAAAACCCTAAACATCCAAAAACCTAACCCTAGGAGATGAAGCGCCAAACTATGGGCCCCGTTTGGGTAAATTGGTACATCAACTTCCTAGGGTCGTAACTTTGGAATACGATCTCCATTTGATGCACACAATACCTCATTAGAAAGACTTATTTGGGGCATGTACCCATGTTTGTCTCAGCTTTCCCAAAAAATGTTGTTTAGCGCCTCAAAATGGCTTAGGAATTTCAGGACCCGAAAAAATGTCAAAAATAGTAAATTGTGCTACAAATAAGGAGAGTGAAAACTGAAAGGAACAATCAAGGGGGTCCAAGTGGAATAGGTAGGTAGCCAAAAATCTCCACATGGATCAATACGATACCTAGGTATAGAGGTGCCATGTTGGAGTACTGAAAAGCTCTGTGAGTCTTGAATAGGCATAAAGAGTCCCAGTGATGGGAAAGTTGCAAACAGAGAGGACTGTGCCTAGCTCGAGTAAGAAGGTGGACTGATAATTTATTCTAAGTGTGGAGAAGACAATAAGGTTGCCTAGGTTCTCATTCTCAAGTGAATGAAGTGGGACAGACCAAGTCCAATGCAGACATCAAAATGCAAGGCCATACATAAATACAATGTGTAGTGTTGAACAAGGAGAGTGTGGAAACATCAATTGGGGTGAACAACAGCGGAATAAAACCTAGGAGCTCGATTGAGCATCAGAGGAATAAAACCTAGGAGCTCGATTGAGCATCAGAGGGAAATGCAACATTGTTGTCAGAGAGGCTAAAAGGAAAACTCTTTGAGTGAGTGCACTGCTATGAAAGGCTAGGTGAGAGCTAGTCCTATGTGAAAAGGATGGCAGTGCCTAAGAAGAAGAAAAGAGACCCCAAGAGCTATGTTATCTATGTGTAAAGGCTGATAGGTGCCTATGTGCTTAAGTAAGGTCTGAAGTGCATGTGAGTTGTGAAAAAATACTGAAGTGCCTGCACTCTGTGTTTAAGGTGAAACTTTCCTAAGCTATGTGTATAAGGCTATGAGTGTGCCTTAGAGAGTAGATTGTGTGTTGTGGAAAGTAGTGAGGCTGAGAGCTGAGTGATTTTTGTTGAGAATAGAGAGCTGAAAAGTGCAGCAAAGTGAGCAGAGATAATATATGATGTCAGGCAGATTTTCTTCCAAATCAAAGAGGACTTCCAGTTCTTAATTGAGTGTGGGTTGGTGCTTACAGACAGGAATTTGGTGCTTCCATCTCTAGTGGAGCTCGGGAAGGCTCCTGGATCGGTACGTCTTGTAAGTTAGTGCTTGCAGAAATCGAAGGAGATGCAAGTTGGTTCTTGCCACAAATCCATGAATTCGGTGCCTCGTTTGGTGCTTCTGGTAAGATGGATAGGTGTCTATAAACAAAGGGAGTTGGTACTTCTCCTAGTTTATGCTAAAAAAAAATTGGCGATGTGAGACCTACCAACATGTCAGGGGATCTCCCCGATAAGAAGTCCAAACTAGACATTAGACTGTTTTGTGTAGGAGTCCTAGCAGTGGGTCATACGGTATCCTGTTGACCATGGTTGCACATAGAGGTAAGTGAGATGTCCTTGTTGGTAGCAAGGATTTGACATGCGCAAGAATCCAAGGAAGGTGCATGAATGGTTCTAACACACGAAAGGTGGAATGAGTGCACCCCTTGGAAACCTATGTAAACATAGAGCATGGAAGAGAATGCATGAGAAAAGATGCATCACAAACTAGAAGGAAGGTGAACCAAAAATCCAAAGTGATGGTTAAACCAGCAACACATTTCAGTAGGATTCATACATAGATATACAGAAATATTCTGTACATACATGCGTAAGAAAAAAAATATATATATCACTAGAGTAACCAAGGTAACTGAAATATAATAACAACACATGCATGAAACGCACTGGCTTTGTTATATTAATAAGTGAAAGTTCCAATCATACAGTACAACCATGACCAACCACTAGTCCCGATAATGGAACGTTACAGTCACTACTGCCTGCTCCTCTAAAGAGATGTACTAGCTCTGCACTGTTGAGAAGTCAAGGCTTGTTACAATACTCTCCAATATTTCTCTAAGATACTCCTATCGGAAGCTTGGCTTCCCAAAAGCCCTTACAATGAGTTATGATACTCTATAAATAGAAAGGGTGGGGTGACCCTTGACATTCCCCTTTGTGACTCTTCACCTACCCTCATGAATCTTCAACTACTACACGGATATTACATTTAACTATCAACACTTGGAATTTCACTTTACGAGAAGTTAAATACAATTTTCAAATGTACCCATATGAGACAAAATAGGCTTGAGAAAGCCATGAAATACATCATTAAGACTCAGATAATTTTGGGAGACCAACTCTTTGACATCCTTGCGATGATCGATCGTGGCGACTGTGCCAAGCTTGGTCACCTTTGATGGTGTCCATGTGCTCAATGGTGACATCCTGCTGAAAGTGACCTCTTGCCTCCATTACATCCGCGTACATTGATATGGCTCATTTTTCCAACTCGTGTAATAACATGTGCATAATCGTCATGAGTGCAGCCAAACCAACAACATATTGATGCATAATGTCTGTGTTGATCTTCAAGTGTGTGCTCTTGACTATGCGCATCAACCTGTCGAAATACATGTTTATCTCCAGTCGGACTTGGTTCTTATCTTCGCCTCAGTGACTGTGCCAATGGGTGGGATCACATCCGTGTGTATAATGACATCCATGATCCTAAACAACCTTGCATGTGATGGATGACACTTCTCACACTGTCTTCTCCATGCCAGCTGCTGGACTACGTCTATAACCTATATGGGCATTGTTTCATCAGTCTGTGCATGTTGGGCCTCCTCTTGTAACTGTTCTTGTTGCAACTCCTTCTCTCATCTATGCCACTCCTATTCTTCCTTGAGTTGCCGCTTCAGCACCTGCAGATCCTTCTCTGTTTCTCTCTCTTGCTTTGTGCGATCCTCCTGTCACGTTGTCATCTCATAGCCTCAATTTCCAAGGCTTCTTTCATTACAAGTGGATCCGCTTGAACTTGAAACCTTGCTCCGCCTCTGCGTTGTCGACAACCTTCCTCTTTAATTTGTCACACACATGTGTGCTACCTTCTACTGCTGCTGATGGTGCTACTCGCTATGATGTTGCTACCATTTCATCTTGATATCCTTTTCCATGAACAACTTGATCTCTTCATAGACAGGAAAGTTCATAGACACTTGATCAACTGCATCCCCAAGTGCACTCTCAACGTTGTCTTTGACTCTCCTCTCTTGGAAACCATTATACATGTGCTATTAAGAGGAAGAAGAAGAACTGTGATACTTGGAGACATAGAAAAAATCATGGCAAGAAATTTGTGAGTTGAAAACCAAAACAAACTAGAGGAGTGACATGCAACATACCTGTGTGACTGTCTATAAAGATTGCGCAATTTTCATTGGGAGGGTGGGTGACTGACTACCAAAACTACATAAGGCACAATTTTGGCTACCGAGAAGTTGATTGACTATTTGAATTGCGCAATGCACTATCCAGCGTGGCTTGCTGAGGACTGAAACTGTGCAATGCGCAATTCCAACCATCAGTGACATGCAAACTAACAAACTATATTGCGCAATTTCTGGGGCCAACAAGGCACTACCTCCCAGAATTGTGCAATGCAATTCTGGAGGTGAGTGTTGGGTGAGACTTGCATAGTTTCTAGATGAATGGAAGAGCCTTCACTTCCATCAATGTTCAATGGTAGCCAGGCAAGGCAAGGTCCAAGCTAAGGAAGCCCGAACCCACCGATGGGTGACTAAAAACATGAGAAGTTTGAATGCATGGTGAAACTAAATATAAACAAGAGTGGATGATCATGCATGAAAATAGTAAGTGGAGGATTCAGCAAATGAGAAAGCATGCATGTGTGTGAAGAGGGTCACTGCAACGGCAACCATCGGTGCAAAAACAGTGTCATGCATGTGACAATAGTGAGATGAAAATGAAAACTGAAACATTGCTTCTACAAGCTAACATACATTAAAATGACAACAAGCGCTCATTGAAATCAAGCAAACAACACTCACACAAATCAAAACACAAAAAGTGACAGAAACATAGTGCAAGACATGAAAAGTAGACTTACCTTAAAACATATAGGATGAAAGTGCCGAAGACTCCTGGATGCGATGTGGGACATCAAAAATGCAAGGTTGATGTGAGGAATGAGCTCTGTAGCGTCTGGTTCATAAGTTTTGATAAGATCGAGGTTATGACGCGCATGCCACAAATCTAGGAAAAAGCGACAGTTGGCGAGAGGTTTCTAAAATGACCTTTGCATGTAACCTCCAGCTGCTAAAATAGATCCCTCAAATCTAGGGATGCCTTTTACATGCAACCTTTTCTATTTCGGGAAGAGCATCCCATGCATGAAAATCCATTTTTCTCGGTCCTAGAGGGAACTGGTCAACCTGAAGACACATGCATCGGTCTGCAAGCCTAGGACGAAAATTTGTGCAGTTTCTAGGCTGACAAGAGCTGAGGAATTTCTAGGTAGAGGCCTAGTGCTAGGTTAGATTGCACAGTTTTCTGATGGAGGACTGCATGATTGTTCTGCACAATTCTGGAACCTAGCAGGTTGCCCAGTTGATTTTCACAATTTCTGGAGGGAAAATTGTTTCCCCTCCAGAATTGCACAATTGTCTGGGGGAGTGTCTCAGCCAGGAAATAGCCTAAGTCTAGAATATTGGCTTGCAGAAGGGAGACAAACAAATTGGCATGCACAGGCGAGCAAGCCACTGAAACTCAGTTGAATCCTATGTATTTTAGAAAATAATCTTTCAGATTAATTGACATTGCAAGGCATGCTGCTAAGGATGGTTGGTAGGGAGGCTCCAAAATGAAGCTAAGGAAAAATTTTGGAGGGTGGTTGTAACTGCTACAACACTTGGCGACACTAGTAGAACTCCATCTCTCTGAACGAACCTTGTTTGTGAAAAGTAAGTCTAACACCTTAGGAATTATTGTTTAGTTCTCTGTTTGTCTTGGTTTCCATACATGCTCGATTGTAAGATGTAGCATCTACCAAGCTCTTGGTCGATCGACCCACATTCCAAGCCAAGCCAACATGGTTATTTCCATTGGGGATGAGGGGTATATTGGTTCACAAGCCATATGGTTGTCATAGTTTTAGTTTCATCTCTGGTGTTGCTACACTACCAGCAGGCATAGATAATACCCTAGAGGAATCACACAGGAACATAAGTATCACTCTGCTACCAGTGAGACTGGTCAATACCTCGACGGTGTTACTTTCATCACCTCTTTGTGTAGGAAGCCTTTCTCTTCTTTCACCTTATTCATTTTCATTTTCATAACTGTGCATAACACTTATTCATTTCAGAGGTGAAAGAACGATCCTGACTTATTGAGAGCATAAGAGGTTGTTCCTTTAGAGAAGTAGTTTTTATATACCTCTGATGTGCTTGTTAATCAGCTTACTCTACTTGACTGATCTGACAAGGATTAACTGAAAACAACTGACTCGAGTAGGTGATACAAGTTAGCGCGCAAGCATTGTGTTTTCAATAAGACTTACTTCAATCATAATGTGTTTTCCGTTGATGTATCATGGATTGGAGACAACAATTTCTTCATGCAGAGGCAGGATGATAGATAACCAAGTATTAATAATTGCACCCATCCTTTGTTACTTTACCTTGCTTGTTTCAAGAGTCGCACACAGTTTCATGTGAAACTAATCTACAAACATGAACAAGAAAAAACAACAAAACAAAACAAAAGTAGAAGTAAATGCATAAGTGGAGCGAGTAAGAAAACAAGGAGGCAAGCAAGAAAATGAACAAAGTAAGAAGAAAACATGCATGCAAGAAAATAAACCAAAAGAAAACACTACTACTCCTAAGCTAATGGTGCATGGGTATTCTCACATGAAGTGATACTTCCAATGCAACCACCGATGCATTGGTCAACCCATGTTGGTGAAGGTATGGTTTGCGAACAACAAAATTGTATGAACAAGCAAACATGAAATATATAACAATGAAGACACACACACTCCGAGTTTAAATGTGTCCACAGAATATAAGTGAGTGAAAGCGCATGACATGCAATCCATGGACTTACCATGATGTTGTGTGACACTACATGTGTCTGTTAATAATACACATACTCTTGACCATGACATGCAAGAAAATGAAAGAAACAAAGACAACTTGTGTCGTGCGAGTGTTCTTGTTATTTAAGATTCCTCCAATACATGATCCGTGGGATCATGTAGTACGAGTGGAGGAATCATGATCTGTGTGTGAGATTGATCTTCAATGTATACATATGAGTGATGAGGAGCATTAGGTGTTTCAACAATTTCCTAACTATAAGTGAAATGAACCTCAGGATAGCGAGGGTCTGAAATAACCATTAGCTCAGGCTGAACTGCCTTGACAGTCTGTGGGGTTTCAACTTTGTTGACAGATA
Organism: Pinus tabuliformis; assembly: GCA_031772625.1. Classification (NCBI taxonomy): domain Eukaryota; kingdom Viridiplantae; phylum Streptophyta; class Pinopsida; order Pinales; family Pinaceae; genus Pinus; species Pinus tabuliformis. Next base: position 799,781,501 of record CM062814.1, on the reverse strand, counting down.
GATAATCATAAAAATGTAGCTTCAAAAAATCAACTGCGATAGAATCATCGTCATGATCGTATACAGGTGTAAATAGATCACGACAACTACGATCAACAAAATCAATGATTTCATCAAGATCCTCATGATTTAATGAATGAAACTGAGGGGTAGATCAGAAGCGAAAAAATTCACCCTCTGTGTTTCCGGAAAAGGTAGATGAAAATTCAAGTGGATCTCCAAAGAATTATTTGTCATCTCCATTTTCAGATGATGGAATGACATCCAATGTGTTCTGCAAATGATCAATAATGGGTGCATTCATAGACAGAGATAAACATGCAAAACCAAGGATGGGAGAATCACCAAAGATGTCAGGAAAAACAGAGGAGGCAGACATAAGGGAATCATCCTTCGCCGCGGGTTGATGCTCTAGTTCCCAAACATACGCTTCCTGAATGATAGCGCAGGTTGATTTTGAAACAAAAACTCCTTCAATAGCTTGATCCTTGTTCACAACAGGTGTAGAGTCCAGAATGGAAGAACATAGGACAGTGAAATCCATATGATTAACAAAACACGAAGACAAAGGTTGAGGTAAGACATGCGTGTGACAACCCATGGGCTTCGCAACCAAATCTGTGTGAAAAATGAGAGAAGTGATGTTGGGAGGATGTGACATTTGAATGGATGTGTGTGCATGATCTCCCACATCACTCTGTAGTGGTGGAGTTGTTTGATGAGGTTACGGAGGATAGTCACTTGTGACGGCGATCGTTTCTATCTGTGATTGCACAACTCCATCACTGAAGTATGCTGAGTGGGGCTTGAGCTTGAACTTATTTTTAGGATTGAGATATTTGGTAAGGTGATATTCAAATCTGTCCATGAGATACTTGAATTTCAACTGACTTTTCAAAGCTTGAAAGTGATTCTTGCGGGGTCTTCCGTTATTGTAACAATTTTTTGTCAAGAGGTTATGGATAAAAATGATGGAAAGTAGATTCAATGAGATAACATAACTTCTTAAGTGAGTGCACATTGTCGGGTGGCAGACTCCAGCACCATTGTTGTGGGGATTTGTGAAGTTTGTATGCAAGCAGCAGGATGGCCTCTTCTTCAAAGTATTCATCTTCATTGTCAAGAAATTCATAGAATTCTTATAAGCACGTAGGCCAAGCCACTTACCCTTCAACATCATATGTGAATTGGGATAAGAGATCAGAAAGCTCCATCGTGATGTTGAGAGGTTCGGCATGCGAAAAACATCGTAGAGGGATGAGTTTGAAAGTATCCATGATAGATGTGTGAAGATTCAAAAAAGGATGAGAGGACACAACTTGTCATCTATCCCTCCTTCCGCGCAAGAAATTTTGAAGGTGTTGAACCCGCCAACATGTCAGGTCATCTCCTCGGTAAGAAGTCCCAACTAGACCTCATGCCATTTGATGTAGGACTTCCAACAATGTGTCATATGGTATCACCTTGACCATGGTTGCATGCAGAGGTAAGTGAGATGTCCTTGTTGGTAGCAAGGGTGTGACATGCGCAGTGGGCCAAGGAAGGTGCATGAATGGTTCTAACACATGGAAGGTGGAATGAGTGTGCCCCTTGAAAACCTCTATAAACAAGCAGCTTGTAAGGGAACACATGAGCAAAGATGCATTACAAACTGGAGGGAAGGTGAACCAACAATCCAAAGTGATGGTTAAACCAATAACACATTTTAGTAAGATTCATACATACATATACAGAAAGAGTGTATACAAAAATGTGTAAGAAAACATATACATATAACATTAAAGCAACCAAGATAATTAAAATATAGTAACAACACATGCATGAAACATGCTAGCTATTTTATATTAATAAGTGAAAGTTCCAATCATATAGTACAACCATTAAAAACCACTAGTCCCAATAACAGAACGTTACAGTCACTGTCGCCTTCTCCTCCAAATAGATGTACTAGCTCTGCACTGTGGAGAAGTCAAGGCTCGTTACAATACTCTCCAAGATTTCTCTAAGACACTCCTATTGGAAGCTTTGCTGCCCAAAATCCCTTACAATGAGTTATGATGTTCTATAAATAGAAAAGGATCAGGTGATCCTTGACATTTCCCTTTGTGACTTTTCACCTACCCTCATGACTCTTCAACTACTACATCACTGTTACATTCAACTATCGACACATGGACTTTCACTTTAAGAGATGTTACATACAATCTGCACATGTACCCATGTGAGACAAATAGGCTTGAGAAAGCCATTCAAGACATCACTAAGACTCAGACAGTTGTGGGAGACTAACTCTTTGACATCCTTGTGATGATCGATGGTGGCAAACGATGCTAATATTGGTTGTTTGTGATGGTGTTCACGGACTCAATGGTTACATCTTGCTGAAAGTGAACTCTTGCCTTCGTTACATTCGGGTACACTGATATGGCTCCTTTGTCCAAATTGTTTGATAACATGTGCATCATCGTCTTGAGTCCAGTCATACCAACAACATATTGATGCATAGTGTCTCCGCTGATCTTCAAGTGTGTGTTGGTGGCTATGTGTATCAAGCTGTCGAAATACATGTTCATCTTCAGTTGGACTTGGTTCTTGTCTTTGCCTTGGTGAGTGTGTCAATGGGTGGGATCACATGCGTGCGCATAATGATATCCATGCTCCTGAAAAAAATTTCATGTGATCGACAACAATACTCACCCTGTCTGCTCCATGTCAGCTATTGGGTTGGTTCTATAACTTATATGGGCGCAGTTTCATCAGTTTATGCATGTTGTACCTCCTTCTGTACCTATTCCTCCTACAACTCCTTCTCTCATCTTTGCAACTCCTATTCTTCCTTGAGTTGCTACTTCAACACCTTCAACTCCTCCATTTCTTCTCTGCCTTCACACAATCTTCTTGTTGCAATGCCATCTCATAGCCTCAATTTCCAAGGCTTATTTCATCACAAGTGGATCTTCTTGAACTTCCAACCTTGCTCCGCCTCTACACTATCGACAACCTTCCTCTTGCATTTGTTGCACACAAGTGTGCTATGTTCTATTGCTACTCACTGTTATGCCGCTTCCATTTCATTTTGATATCATTGTCCATCAAAAACCTGATGTCTTTATAGATAGGAAAGTTCATAAACACTTCATCGACTGCATCCCCAGTTGCGCTCTCAACGATGTCTTTGACTCTACTCTCCTAGAAACAAGTATACCTGTGCTGCTGAGAGGCAGACAAACACATATGATACAAGGAGACATAACAACACTCATGGTAAGAAATTTGTGAGTTGAAAACCAAAACAAACTAGAGGACTGACATGCAACATACCTGTGTGACTATGTGTGAATATTGCACAATTTTCACCGGGAGGCCGGGAGACTGATTGCCAAAACTATGCAAGGCATAATTTGGGCTATCAAGAGGCTGACTAATTGTTGGAACAACAGAATGCATAGTCCAGCCTGGCCTATTCAGGGCTGAAATTGTGAAATGCATAATTTCAGTCATCAATGACATGCAAAACAACAAAATCTATTGCGCATTTTCTAGGGCTAGCAAGGCACTTCCTCCCAGAATTGCGAAATGCAAGCCTGGAGGTCAATGCTAGGCCAGACTTGTGTAGTTTCGGGAGGGAAGGAAGAGCCCTCACTACCAAAAATGTGCAATGGTAGCCAGGTAAGGCAAGTTCAGGGCTAAGGTAGCCCAAACCCACCGACGAGCGACTGAAAACATGAGAATTCTGAATGCAAACATTAAGTGTAGGATTCAGAAAATGGGAAAACATGCATGTGTGTGAAGTGGGTCACCACAATAGAAACCCTCGGTGAAAAAAGAATATCATGCATGCAACAGTAGTGAGATGCAAATGAAAACTAAAAGGGTGCTTATGCAAGTTAACATACATTAAAATGACAACAATCTCTCATTGAAATCAAGCAGACAACACTCACACAAAGCAAAACACAAAAAGTGACAAAAACGCAGTGCAACACATGAAAAGCATAGTTACTACAAAACAACTAAGCTAAAAGTGCCAAAGGCTCTTGGATGTGATGTGGGATGTCAGAGCTGCAAGCTTGATGTGAGGAATGAGCTCTCCATTGTCTGGTTCATAAGTTTTGATAAGATAGAGGTTATGATGCACACACCACAAATCTAGGAAAGAGTGACACTTGGCGATAGGTTTCTAAAATGATCTTTTCATGTAACCTCTAACTGCTAAAATAGATCGCTCAAATCTAGGTATTCCTCTTACATGTTTCCTTTTCTATTTCGGGAAGAGAATCCCATGTATGAAAATCAATTTTGCTCGGTCCCAGAGGGAACTAGTCAACCTGAGGGCACATGCATTAGCTTGCGAACCTGGGATGAAAATTTGCTCATTTTCTGGGCTGAGCAGAGCTGGCTGCTTGATAGGCATTGTACAATTTTTGGGCTGTGCAGGCCACTGCCTCCCAGAATTGCTCAATTTATGGGTTGAGGCCTAGTCCTGGGTCAGATTGTGCAATTTTCTAAAGGAGGATTGCCTGATTGTTCTACACAATTCTGGAACCCAACAGGTTTCCTAACTGATTTGTGCAATTTTTGGAGGGAAGGATGGTTCCCCTCCAAAATTGCCCATTTTTTGGGGGGAGCGTCTCAACCAGCAAATAGCCTAATTCTAGAATTCTAGCCTGCAGAAGGGAGACCAACAAGATGACATGCACAGACCAGCAGGCCACTGAAACTCAGCTGAAGCCTATGTACTTGACAGTGAAAGACATTTTACTAAGGATGGTTGGTAGGGAGGCTCCAAAATGAAGCTAGGGAAAAATTTTGGAGGGTGGGTGTAGTCTCTACAGCACAGGTGCTTCCAGTGAGTGACTTCTCACAAAACATAATTATATCATAAAGTAGGTGCTTCTATTCACATCAATAACAACAACAAGCTCTGTGGTTTTTTCCCGAAATGGTTTCCACTTGAATAAGATGTGTCTAATGTGTATGATGCTTATGGTTTGTTTTCTTGTGTGCTGTATTAATGTTACTACTACATTATAGATTTTTGTTGGTTATATGGATGAATGCCATGTTTAAATAAGGAAATTAAAATGGCATAAAGAAGTAAAAATTAGCCTTAATTGATTCACCATCCTCTTAGTATTGACATTGTTTCGAGCAATATATATCTATATATATATATATATATATATATATATATATATATATATATATATATATATATATATATATATATACAGAGAGAGAGAGAGAGAGAGAGAGAGAGATTCAATTAAGGAACAAAATGAGTGGACTATACATATTCATTGATAAAATATCAATGGTAGTCGTACTATGTATACAGGACCCAAATTAAACATTGAAGATATTGTTATAAGTGATTATAAAACAAAAATTAGATTAAGTAATTAGTATTGAATACATATGTAGACTTGACCATGAAAAGCTTAGTCTCAATACTGTGACATAAAATTGGATGTAGTATGCAAACAATTGTAGACTCAATATCTAAGGTCGTAAAAGGCTATTTAGAAATGTCATGCAACACTACAATGAAGGGAGAGTCATTCTTAGGGGGTTATGCAACTAGGGTGAAGGATTGGTATATGAATAAAAAATGGTTTTTGTAGCATTGTAAGCCAATTTTAAAGGTTGAAGTAGAGAAATAAAATAGATGCCCAATTAGCTAGTCACTATTAAAATTATACTAGCCACGGAAATGAAATTAATATATTTGGGTCTTTGAATTACTTAGAAGGGGGTTTTACCAAAATTTATATGACAACCAAGGCGTGTACATACCAAAAAGGAATTTATAGTTTGTGCTTTCACAAGTGAAGATAAGATGAAGAGAATACATTTATACTTAAAATATTAACTCTAAGTATTCAATTGAAATTAGGAATGAAATTAACCATACATAAACCCAAGAAACATTGCCATACCTAATAATAACTAGCATTATTCATGGATATTATGTTGTTGAGCCCTCAAGCATCTAGCTAATATATACTTACGTCTGAGAAAACCCTACCAAGGAATCATCGCAAAAAGGGTAAGAAATGGAAAAGACATAATGACCTTGGGGTTTGCAACTGACTAATGGGAGTTATTATTAGTATTCCAGAGTAGAGGGTGATAATCCCTACTAACAATCATTATAGATACACCCATAACACCAACAAGTGAAGAAATAAAACAAACATACCTTGATGGAAATTCCCATGCCCACCTTGAGGACTATGATGAAAAAACATTTCATTCTAGGAAAATAAATTTTGTACAAGAATCAGGAGGGTATAGGTTAGAAAACCATTGATTGTTCCAAATAAAATAATTGTGAGCAGATTATAGAAAAAGGAACAAACACCATTTTGTATAAAAAAGGAGAATAATTGTAATAACCAAAATTTTGAATTTAATTGAGGCAATTCAAGGGTGTACCTATAAAATTAATGATACCCCGAAAAGGGCTAGGGTCCATATAGAGAAATGTATAAGAAAATCACCACTTAGGACTCTCAGGAAATTTTAATATAGTCTCGTGTTGACGGTGCTAGACTCGCAAACATGTCAAGGGTATCTCCACTGTAAGAAGTCCTAATTAGACTTCAGACCATTTGGTGTAGGAGTCCTAGTAGTGGGTCGTAAGGTAAAGCCTTGACCATGATGTTGTACAGAGGCAAGTAAGATAACTCTATCAGTAGCAAGGGTGTGACTCATGCAGTCAGTCAAGGAATGAGTATGAGATGTTCCAACACTTCAGAGGGAGAGGAACATGACACTGAGTTCCAGGTTGAAGGGGATCAGTCCCAACTCAGCTAGGAACACACAACACAAAGGACATGCACAAATTCCAGCAGAGTAGTCGACATAGATGCAGCAATCCCAACATATAAGGTAAGATAACACGAACAACACTCACGGATCGGTCTGTGATGAGTGTGACGGTTGATATAACAAGGTTTTGGGAAAGGTCTGTCTGATGTCCAGTAGAGCAGTCAACACAGATTGTGACAACATTAACAACATATGAAACACATTAACAACAAGATTCATATAATTGCATACAAATAAGTTCATATACAAGCACGTAAGTTAAACAACATATATCATTAATGCAACCAAAACATTCCAACTACAATAACAACATATGCATGAAAATGTGTTGGCTTTTATTATATAAAGAAGTTTAAGTCGCAATCATACAATACACCATGTAAACCTGCTAGCCCTATCAGTAGAATGTTACAGCCACATCTGCCTACTCCTCCAAAGAGATGTACTAGCTCTGTGTAGTGGAGAAGCCAAGGCACATTACAATATTGTCATAGCCTTCTTCAAGATAGTCTTAGTAGAAGCTTGGCTGACCAAAATCCCATACAATGAGTTATGAGGGACTATTTATAGCAAAGGGTGGGGTGACCCCTAACATTCCCCTTTGTGATAGTTCAACTTCCCTCATGACTCTTCACCTACTCTATGACTGTTACATCCACCTATTGATACTTGACTTACACTTGACATGACCCAACATTACAATGCACATGTATTCATGTGAGACAACATGGCTTGAGCAAGCCTTGCAAGACATCACTGACACTCAGTCCATTGTGGTGAGACCAACTCTTTGACATGCTTGTGATGGTGAAGTTGGTTAGCTAATGCCAAGCTTGGTCATCCGTGATGGTATGCATCCACCTCATGGTGATATCACACTGAAGTGAACTCTTGCCTTCGTTGCAATTGGTGCATTGGTTCGGCCCCTTCATCCAACGTGTCTGCTAACATGTGCATGGTCTTCTTAGATACAGTTGAACCGGAAACACATTTTTGCATAGCATCCATGGCGATCTTCAAGTGTGTGTTGGTGGTCATGCACATCAAGTTTCCAAAGTGCATGTTCAGCCCCAGTTGGAGTTGCTTCTTGTCTTTGCCTTTGTGAGTGTGTTGAATGGGTTGGATTGCATGCATGTGCTCAACGCTATGCATTTGGTATGCTGCCTTCAGCTGCTATTCATGATGCTTCTCATTATGATGTTGTTGCTTGATTTCCTTGTCTACGAACATTTTGATAGGCTAGTGCTCGGCCAAAATGTGCAAATCTGGAGAGCTAGGTGAGCCTTCCTTCTCCATATTGCGCAATGTACCCTTCGTGAAGGCAGAGACTGGGCCAATGTTGGCTCGACTCACCAACGGGCAACTGGAAGAAAGTAAGTCAATGAAATGAATGGTGACACTAAGTGATACAAGAAGTGATAAACAGTGCATGCAAAACATGAATAGACGATTGAGTAAATAGATCAACATGCATGTGGGTGAGGCCATTCGCCGGTTGGGCGAACGTCTGCACAAAATAGTTTCATGCATGCGACAAAAGCGAGATAGCAATGAAAACTTAAATAGAGATATAATAAGCTAGTGTACATGTAAACAACAACAAGTGTTTGAAGAAATCAGGAAAACAAAACTCATACAAGCGAATACACAAAAAGCGACAGAAATGCAGCACAACGCATTGGAAGCAAGCTTACCCAAAAACAGTTGAGCTAAGTGTGTCGTATGCTCTTAGATGTGATGTGGGATGTTAGACCTACAAGGTTGATGTGAGGAATGAGCTCAACAGTGTCTGGTTGATGATTTTTGATAACATCGAAGTTATGACGCACATGCCACAAATTTAGGGGAAGCGACACTTGGAGGGAGTTTTCAAAATTACTCCTTGCATGTAACCTCTAACTGCTAAACATAGATCCTTGAAACAAGGGATGCCCTTGCATGTTGCCTTGGGAGAAGCAACATGTGCGTGCAAGTTTGTTTTTCTCGGTCATAGAGGGAACCGATCAACTCAGCTGCACATGCAAGCGACTGCTCGACTGCTGGAGAAAAATGCGCATTTCTAACTATGAGCTACATTGACTACCCAAGGTGATTGCACAATTTCTAGGCCCAGCAACTAAATACTACCTATATTTGCACAAATTCTAGGGTGAACTTCCTGTTGATGGGAAAAACTACACAAATCCTTCTCGGAGGGTTATCTGGAAGGATTGCGCAATCCTGGAGCCCAGCAGACTGTCAAAGGGAATTTTGCAACTCCTAGAGGGAAGGTTGGTTTCCCTCCAAAAATGTGCAAATTTCACTGGGAAGCTGCTTAGCCTGCAGCTAGACCAAATCTTGATGAGTAGCCTGTGAGGGAAATGGATCGACTGTGATCGACAGGTTGCCTTTGAGCGAGAAAGACACTGAACCTTGACGACTTGACAAAGCAAGGAAAGTTGCTATGAAGGATGGTAGGGAAGCTCCAAAAAAGACTAAGGAAAAATTTTGGAGGGTGGTTATAGCCGCTACAACACTTAGCAACACACTAGTAGAACTCCATCTCTCTAAATGAACCTTGTTCATGAAAAGCAAGTCTAACACCTCTGGAGGTATTGTTTAATTCTTATCTCATCTTGGCTTCACACTAGCTTGATGTAAGATGTAGCATTTGCCAGAATCTTGGTGATTGACACACATTGCAAGCCAAGGTAACACAGTGGTTTCGATCGGGGTTGACGGGTATATATGTGCACAAGCAATATAGTCGTCAGAGTCTTAGTTTCATCTCTGGTGTTTCTCCAATGCTAGCAGGCTTGGACAGTACCCCGGTGGAGTCACTTAGGAACACAAGTATGGCTCCACTACCAGTGAACTTGGTCAGTAGCCCAGCGGAGTTACTTGCATAACCTCCCTTCGCAGTAAGCCTTTCTCTTCTATCACCTTATCCATTTTGAATTTTGAATTTTTTTTACTTTTTTTTTCATTTTTTCATTTTTACTATGCATAACACTTATTCATTTCAGAGGCAGAAGGGGGATCCTAACTTATTGAGAGTAGAGGAGGTTGTTCTAGAGGAGAAGTAGTTTATTATATCTCTGACGTGCCTATTAAGGTCCCCCCCTCACCTCACTCTACTTGCTGATTTGATAAGGGTTAACCCAAAAACGATCGACTAGAGAAGGTGACACTAGTTAGCGCACAAGGGTTGTGTTTACACCAAGGTTCACTTTGAAGAGTACATATTTTCCTTCGACGTATCATGGACTAAGAGTAACAAGTTCATCATACAGAGGAAAGATGACATATAACCAAGTAGCGATAGGTGTACAAACCCTCTTGTACTTTACCCAGCTCATTTCATGAGTCACACATGGTTTCATGCAAACTAACCTACGAACGAACGAAAAAAACAATAAAGAAAAGCAAGAGCAAAAGTAAAAGTGAAAGAAAAACAAGTAAGAAAACAAGCAATCACACAAGCAAGCAAGCAAAGCATGTAAGCAAACAAGGATGCAAACAAACAACTAAAAGAAAACACTACTCCTACTCCTATACTAACAATGCATGGGCCTGATCACATGAAGTGATACATCTAGTGTAGCCACCAGTGCATTGGTAGACCCACGTCAATGGAGGCTTGGCCATGAGTAACCCAGTTGTGTGGACTAAAATACAAGAAAGATATGACAGTGAAGACAACCACACTTCATGTTTCAAAGTGCCCATAGGACATAAGTGAGTGCATGTGCATGATGCACAATCCGTGGACTTATCATGGTGCTGTGTGACACTATGCGCAATTTTGAAGCAAAAGCACACTCTTGACTAAGACATCCAAGCAAACGAAAGAAACAAATAAAAATTGCATTGTGAACGAGAGCTTGCAATGTAAGACTCCTCTAATGCATGAGAAATGGGATCATGCAATTCAAGTGGAGCAAGTGTGATCTGTGTGTGAGATGGATCTTTAATGCATATAGATGAGTGATGAGGATCCTCGGGTAATTGAATAGTTTCATGATCAAAAGTGAGATTGACCCTAAGAGAGCGAGGGCCAAACATAACCATTAGCTCGGGCTAAAGTGCCTTGATGGTCTTGGGTGTCTCAACTTCATCATCAGGTATATCATCATAAACTAGTGGCTTCGAAAGATCAACTGTGATAGATTCATAACGTGATAAAAATGGAAGCAAAAGGATCACGACCGCCACGATCAGAAAAATCAATGAATTCTTTGGCATCCTCAAGATCAGATGAATCAAATAGAGGGGTAGATGAAAAGAGAACGAACTCATCCTCTATATTTCCAGAAAAGACAAATGAAGTATCAGGTGGATCTTCAATGAATAACTTATCCTCTCCATCATTGAATGATGGACTAGCATATAATAAGTCCTGCAAGTGATCGAAAATGGGTGCATCCGTAGATGAAGACACACATACAAAATCATTGATGGCAAGTTCACCAAAGAAGCTAGGAAGGAACAGAGGGGAGTCTGAAAGAAGGGAGTCATCCTTCGCCGAGTGTTGATGTTCAAGCTCGCACTCATAATCTTCATGAATGACATCGCATTTTGGTTGTGCAACATCAACTCTGTCAGTGGGTTGTTCCTCATTCACAATAAGTGAAGAGTCTGAAATGGATGAATACAAGACAACATCATCCGGAGGAACACCTAGGTGCGAAGAGGGAGGTTAAAGAAAATAATGCGTATGGGAACTCAAAGGACTAATAACCAACTCTACGCAAAAATTGAGTGGAGTGATGTTGGGAGGGTGTGAAGGCTAAACAGATGTGCGAATGTGATCCTCAGCATCAGTGGGCAATGGTGGAATAGTTGAATGAGAGGGAGTTCAATAGTCCATTAAGATAGTGCTTGCTCCCACATGGGATTGCGCAGCACCATCAATGAAGAAGGTTAAGTGAGGCTTGACATCAAGCTTTCTCTTGGGATGGGAAAATTTCTTAATATAGTACTCGAGATGGTCTTAGAGATAAGCAAACTCCATTTGGCTCTTCGGAGCTTGAAACTGTAAGTCACGGAAGCGCTACCAAAAATTAGTAATGGATTCATGTGGAGCCCTCCGTTGTTGTAACGGTTTCCGGACAAGATGGTCTGGATCAAAATGATGGAACATGTCTTCAATAAGATCATAGAAGTGTTAACATGAGTGCATGGTGTCAGGTGGTAGGCTGAGCACCCAATGAAATGGAGATTCACGAAGTGTGAATGCAAGCAGTAGATCACCTTGTTCGTTAGTCAAATCATCTTCCTCATAAATCATCGAAAGGAAGTTATGTAAGTGCTAGGACCAGGCCACTTCGCCTTCACCATCATACATGTGAGTGGACAAGAGATTGAAAAGCTTCCTTGAGATGGAGACATCTTCACGATTTGGAAAACACCTCGGGGCAAGAAGAATGCAAGATTCCATGGAAGATATGCAAAGGTTAAAAACTAGATGAGAGCACACTTCTTGTCATCACACCCTCCTTCAATCACCAGAAATGTTGATGGTGTTGGACTTGCCAACATGTCAAGGGGATCTCCCCAGTAAGAAGTCACAATTAGGCCTTAGACCATTTGGTGTAGGAGTCCCAGCAGTGGTTCGTAAGGTAATTCATTGACCATGATGTCGCACAGAGGCAAGTAAGATAACTCTATCAGTAGCAAGGGTGTGACTGATGCAGTGAGTCATGGAATGAGTATGAGAGGTTCCAAAAATTCAAAGGGAGAGGAAGGTGAAGGTGAGCTCCAGGTTTAATGGGATAATTCACAACTCGACTAGGAAGACACAACATAAACGACATGCACAGCTTCCGGCACAATAGTCGACACAGATGCGACAGTCCCAACATACAAGGTAAGATAACACGAACAACACTCATGGATCAGTATGAGACAAGTGTGATGGTTGATATAACAAGGTTCATAGAAAGGTCTATATGATGTCTGGAAAAGCAGTTGACGCGGACGGTGACAACATTAACAACATATGCAACACATTAAAAACAAGATTCATCTAATTGCATACAAATCAGTTCATATACATGTACGTAAGTTAAACAACATATATCATTAAGGAAACTAGAGCAGTCCAACTACAATAACAACATATGCATGAAAATGTGTTGTCTTTTATTATATAAAGAAGTGTAAGTCACAATCATACAATACACCATGTAAACTTGCTAGCCCTATCAGTAGAACGTTACAACCACATTCGCCTGCTCCTCCAAAGAGATGTACTAGCTCTATGCAGTGGATAAGCCAAGGTGTATTACAATAGTGTCCAAGCCTTCTTCAAGATAGTCTTAGTAGAAGCTTGGCTGACCAAAATCCCATACAATGAATTATGAGGGACTATTTATAGAAAAGGGTGGGGTGACCCCTAACATTCCCCTTTGTGACAGTTCAACTACGCTCATGACTCTTCACCTACTCTATGACTGTTACATCCAACTGTTGACACTTCAATTACACTTGACATGACTCAACATTACAATGCACATGTACTCATGTGAGACAACATGGCTTGAGCAAGCCTTGCAAGACATCACTGACACTCGGTCCATTGTGGTGAGACCAACTCTTTGACATGCCTGTGATGGTGAAGCTAATGAGATGATGCCAAGCTTGGTCATTTGTGCATGGTGTGCATGCACGTCATGGTGACATCTTGTTGAAGTGAACCCTTGCCTCTGTTACAACTGGTGCATTGGTTTAGCCCCTTCATCAGACTCGTCTGCTAACATGCACATGGTCTTCTTGGGTACAGTTGAACTGGAAAGAAACTGATCCATATTGTCTATTTTGATCTTCAAGTTTGTGTTAGTGGTCATGTGCATCAAGTTTTCGAAGTGCATGTTTAGCCCCAGTTGGACTTGCTTCTTATATTCACCTTAGTTAGTGTGTTGAATGGGTTGGATTGCATGTGTGCGCTCAACGCCATGCATGCTGTTAGATCCTTTGCATGCAATCAACAACACTTCTCACCATGTTTTCTCTGTGTCAGCTACTGGGATGGATCCTTAACTTGTACTAGCATAGTTTCATCCGTGAGTGCATGTTGCGCCCACTTCTATTCATGTTCTTGCTACAACTCATTGGTCTATCTGTGAAACTTGATGTTCTTCCTGAGTTGTTGGTTCAGCACATGCAACTCCTTCTTTGTTCCATCTTCTACCTTCACATGATCTTCATGTCACACTGTCACTTCATAGCCTGAGTCTCCAAATTTGCTTTCATTACCAGTGGATCTTCTTGATCTTGCAACTTCGCTCCTCCTCTATGCTGTCAACAACCTCCCTCTTGCATTTGCTACATTTGATTCATTCGCAGCATTCAATATGCTGCCTTCAGCTGTTGTTCATGGTGTTGTTCACTCGGATGCTGCTACTTGATGTCCCTCTCCATGAACAACTTGATGTCTTCGTGAGTAGGCAAGCCCATAGACACTTGATGGACTGCATCCCCAAGCATGCTCTAAACGGTGTCCTCATCTCTACTCTCCTTGAAACCATTGTCCATGTATAGTCAAAAGGTAGATGAACACTTGTGATACCTGGAGACATGGAAAGCTCATAGCAAGAAATTTGTTAGTCGAAAACCAGAATGAACATGAGAACTCGCTTGCAACATTCCTGGGTGAATGATCATGAAGGATGCACAATTTCGGTCTGGAGGTCGAGAGACCAACTGCCCAGACTGCATAAGGCACAGTCTTGGCTATTGAGAGATTGAATGACTACTAGAACTACATAATGCATAGTCCAGTCGGGTAGTTGGCTACTGGGATTGTGCAATGAGAAATCCCAGCTGGGAAGGACTGCTGGCGCAGGGTTAGATTTGCGCAAAATTTTGGGCCAAGTAGCCACTAACCTCCAGAAATGCATAATTCAGTCCAGGAGGCTAGTGGTAGGCTAGAATGCACAAATATGGAGAGGTAGGTGAGCCTTCCTTCTCCAGATTGCACAATGTAGACTTGGTGAAGGTAAAGACCGGGCCAAGGTTGGCCCGACTCGCCGATAGGAAACTGGAGGTAAGTAAGTCAATGTAATTCATGGCGACACTAAGTGATAGCAAAAGTGATAAACGGTGCATGAAAAACATGAATGGAGGATTCAACAAACATATTAACATGCATGTGGCTGCGGTCATTCATTGGTTGGGTGAACGTTTGTGCAAAATAGTTTCATGCATGTGACAACAATGACATAGCAAGGAAAACTAAAACAGAGCTAGAACAAGTGAGTGTAGATGTAAGCAACAACAATAATTCAAAGAAATCAAGAAAATAGTATTGACACAAGTGAATACACAAAAAGAAACAAAAATGCAATGCAAGGCATGAGAAGCAAGCTTACCCCAAAACAGCTGAAGTGAGTTTGTCAACTTCTCTTAGATGTGATGTGGGATGTCAGAGCTACAAGGTTTATGTGAAGAATGCTTTGCAGCATCTGGTTGATGAGTTTTGATAACATTGAGGTTATGATGGGCATGCCACAAATCTAGGGGAAGCAACACTTGGAGGGAGGTTTCGGAATTACTCCTTGCATGTAACCTCCAACTGCTAAACATAGATCTCTAAAACAAGGGATTCCTTTTCATGTTGCCTTGGGAGAAGTAGCCTATGCATGCAAGTTTTTTTTTCTTGATCCCGGAGGGAATCGATCAACTCAGCTACACATGCAAGCGACTGCTCAACTGCTGGAGAAAAATGTGCATTTCTAACTGAGAGTTGGGTTGGCTGCCCAAGGGGATTGCACAATTTATGGGAAATAGCTTTCTGCTACCCATATTTGTGCAAATCTTGGGCTGAACTAACTGTTGATGGGAAAAAATACGCAAATCCTACTAGGAGGGTTGGCTGGAAATATTGCACAATCCTGAAATCCAGCAGGTTGTTAGAGGGAATTCCATAATTCCTAGAGGGAAGGCTGGTTACCCTCCAAAAATGCACAAATTTCACTAGGAAGTTGCTCAGCCTGTAGCTGGACCAAGTGAGGATGAGCAGCCTATAAGGGAAATGGATCGACTGTGATTGACAGGCTACCTTTGAGCAAGAAAGACACTGAAGCTTGAGGACTTAACAAAGCAAGGCAAGCTATTGTGAAGGTTGGTAGGTAGGCTCCAGAAAAGGCTATGGAAAAATTTTAGAGGGTGGTTGTAGCTGCTACGACATCCCGTCCATGAAGTAAGATAAATAAGAACTCCTAAGGAGTGCCCATAGCCCAAAAATAGAGTTCTAAATTTTCTAATTAACCTACAATTTGAACAAAAAATATATTATCAATGAAAAGGAAGAAGAAACAACCAATAAATATTAGATTAGAGGATAATATTTTGCAAAATTAATAGTAGCAAACTAGTTGAAATAGGGACATTTCGAGAAAGGGAATTGAGTACCTATTGTGCGGTGGCTTGAAGTTAGTTTGCCATGTAATAAACAAACTCAATGAAGTAAATTTCCTGAAGTTCATATAGCATGATGATATTCCATACCCTAGGAATATTAGGGTGTTCCACTTGTGACCCTATAACATGGACATGTGTTGTGTCCCTCCTCAATATACTTCATCATTATGTCAAGTGTATGAATATTTGATTATGTGGAAGAAAAAAAATAATTGTGTTATACAAGATACATTACAAAGGGTATGAGCCTACTAATATAACTATGCTTCTTGTTTTTTGAAATCTAGCATCTAGGAACTTCTATAGTGCATATGGGATGGTGGAAAAAGTGAGTGGCTTGGCTACCTCCTAAAATAATACCATTGGAATTTAGAATCATCCAACACATGGATGATTCAAGTATTGTTTATCAAAGAAATAGAAAAACACCACAACTATATACTCAAGACATCACACTACCTTTTAATAGTGTAACACCCCTCCCTTGTGTGTAAAAATTTGCAAACCTAAGATGAGAAAAGCTAGGTATTATGTGTAATAATGAAAGTAAATACTTTATGAAATAAATAAAATAATTAATCACTTGGAAAAGCGAGACACCAAGAGATGAGATTCTCTCCAAGTCCCATTGGTGAATGGGAAGGGATAATTATCTCATGATAAAGCTTCTAGATTCGATTCTAGATCAGTTTGATGGATTGGAGATAAATATCCATTGAGAAGAACATAAAAGCTTTCCGAGAGAGAAAGGAAATCTTTTATGGGAAAAGCCTAGGAAAATAGATAAAAAGATCCACAAAAGTGGGACGCCGCTAATATAAACCATATCATGAAAGAGGGTAATAAATACCCAATATAGAGCTCAACAAGGGGTAGTTGATCCATGTCAAGAACTCTCAGCTCGGGGGTGAACTGGAAGAGTTAGTTCTAGGTTGGGTGGTGGTGCTCTGTTTTCCAAGTGGTGTTCTCTCTTCTAATATAGTTGGATTCACTTGCATGGGATATATTGTATATGTAGTCCTTAATTTTTATCATGTGGAATCATTCAATTCAGATGTATAGATGTTTGGGTTATCTTTATTATGAGAATGATTGAATTCTTATGCACGTGATTGTTATTGCATCCAAGTGTAGAGTTAGTAATGGAAACATAGCAGGTAGTTATTAATAATTGGGTCAAGGAGCTATCTGACACATGTTGCTCATGGTAGAATCTACATGCATAAGTAGAATTTCATGTACTAACTTTTTTTATGAGTGGATCATATATGGATGTGTGGGATATCTATTGAATCTAAATTTGATCACCATTAAATTTAGTGAAGGAACATAGTATGCCTCTAACCTTATTTGATATCTCTGTTTTAAGTGGGTGAATATTTATGCATGAGACATTGGTGCATGCAAAATAATTATGGCATAATGCTTTAAACTGTATAGTCTATGGTACCGAGTAGCTATGCCATGCATTATGCGTCATAGGAATTGCATTCAATGTGGCTAGTTTAGCTAATTCTGCCTGATTCTAGCTATAGTAGACTCAAGATAATGTCCCATTAATTGTTATGTGGAGTCAACAAAGAATTTTATGGGTTGCATGCCATGACTAATTCCTTTCTCCAAATTCTAAATTATTCTTAAGGGTTGATCTGATATATAAGTCTTATAAATTAATCTAAAAGACCACATCATGGATTCAATAAAGCATAGAAGGAGTATGTAGTATTATAGTTCATTACTTTGATGTTGTTCAATTGTTAAAGAATATGAGTATAGTTGCATGAGTAGTATTTGTTCATGTAATGTTGGAATAATCTTACTTGTGTTGGTGATTGAATCTTAACTTTAACTGAAGAAAAATTAAAGAAAAAAGGGTCTAGCAGGGAATTCTCAAAGTAGGTTGGGGGGGTATGTTACAAATGGTATCAGAGAATAAGTTCAAATACTATAGCCTATGGGCCAATCCACCTCTGTAATATAGGAATGAGGGCCTTAAATTAGGTACTAAACAAATAAGAGGTTTCAATGAAAAGTTTTTGTTATAAAATTTTTATAAGAAAAATAACCTAGAAGCGATAAAGGAGCCAACTTAAATAATTTGGAAACGGACTTCGAAGTATGCAAACATCATATTGATTCCTTAAGGTTGAATCCAATATTTAAAATGGTTTGTTTGAGGAATCAATAATATATATATGTTAATACACTATATATATAATATTATTATATCAAAGCATTTAAAATTGATGGGTGGTTTCCATTCATTTGAAAAAGTGTGGTCCTTGTAAGATCACACTTCTAATTGTTTCATTTTTCTGTCGTTGTGGGATATAATATTTTTAAATTGTACCCCATATAGGTGATATATCGAGATGTGTTTTTTTGAGGTTAGTATCTTGTCAAGGATTTAGTATTGACTCAATTATAAAGAAGTCTTCAAAGGAATTCAACCAACCCTACCTCAATTTGATATTAAATTAAAGTGCACCTATCCTAAGGCCTGCCTGTAAGGTTGCATATTTATCGTATATATATTAGTGTATATATTTATTATCTTGGAATCATTGCACTATTACAGCTAATTAGTCGTTATAAAGAGAGTCGTTATCTCAGGGGCTAAGCCATAAATATAGGCAGGCTTTAGGTCTAGTGGTAGACCCAAAGGCTTAAAGGGACACAAATACTAAAAGGGGGCTTCGATTAGAGTATAAAGGAAGGGATGGGGAAAATTTCCTATAGAAAGGAGAGTCAGAAGCTACCCGATCGTGATAAAGCCCTCCACTCTGAAAACCAAAAGCATCTATTTTCAAGCACTTTCAATCGGGAATACGGACCTGGGAACAAACATAGAGTGGTGGATCCTATCCGAGCACCTTTCTCCACTGGTGCGAGGAGAATACCTGACTATTTTGAGTCATTCCAGAATGACTGCCCAAAAGACTTTCCTTACAAAGATTAGTAGAATCAACATATATTTATAGAGTCACCCATACCTATCGAAGCCCAAAGGAAGCCAACCCAGAATGCCCCTTCCTTGTTGTGTAGGTGGAATCTTGCGATCTATTACTTTAAGCGCAATAATGAAGGTAGAAGTAGCAAAAAAAAGAGAGATAGTACATCACAGATAGAGGAACTTATTTTGGTCACGAAGAAAGCCAGGCTACTGATCTTAGGCCTTCAGTTCTTCCAATGCTACATAAGTGCCTACTTCTCTACTCTATGAAATCTCTCCACTTTCAGCTTGAGAGGGGGACCAACACCCAAGCGAGAAATATAAACAAAGAAAAGTGACACCTTTTCCATGGAAGGATTAGAGAAAAGCCCATAGCACTATTGTTTCCATTTTTTATGTCAACTACAGTTCTCCCTTTCGAATGCTTATCAGCTGATATGGAGGCATTCAAAAGCATATGGTGTGGGATAATTTTTATCCTTTCTTTGTGCTGGGGAAAACAACGTGAGTATCCACCTTATCTTAGAAAAAGTGATTTGTTCGCACCTGCATGCAGGAGTATCAAATGGCTATGTCAAATGAGCAAGTGAAGTTATCAGACTTGTAGCCAACAAATGGCAACTTGTTGCGAGTGGTTATTCCCTTGTCTTCTCATGTAATTGGATAGCGTTTATCCTTACTTACATGAGGATAAGTCACACTGGGAAAATCTCGCTAATCTTATCCTCTCTGGTCTTATCTTCTCCTTACATGGAGGTCACACAATGTCTACCTGACTATCATCTCTCTGATAGAAATACTCCTCCTACCCATACATTGGCATCAAATTACATCCTCTTTGGGGCTGAAAGTGTATTGCATACTTGCATGATTGTTTTTGGTCATGCAGGTATAACCATTGTGTCCTAACCATAAGAATTGCATACTTCATATAGTGATGGCACGAATTTTCATTAGTTATGCATAGGCTGCATGCATTTATTGAGTACCTTACACCTGATACGGAGTTTGATGAATGAGAAAGGTTGGATTATATACTTGCATTTTAGATTTAAATTCTCAAGTCTAAATTATAGTAGCATTATGGGGATGATAAACCTTGAAGGATTATATTGTAACAATAAGTCTGCCAGGTTGTATGGATCCCAAACAAAATTTGTGGTGGGCCTCTGAATCCAACGTAAATGTATTTTGTTTCATGACACTCCACTCTAACACTATAAAAAAAACTGGGGCATGGCCCTTGGAATTCCATGTGGGAATATTTCGTTATCACTCTAACACGTATTTTGCTAAATCATTGAATGTCAAGGGGAGTTAAATTGGACCTATAAATACAATTACAATATCAAGACAAAATTAACTGTAGCTGAGTCAAGGTCCATCGAGGTAGGAAATTAAGAAATGTTCCTCAGATAATGAGGCTATTCTTTTTCTACCATAAAAAAAAAAAAACAAAAAAAAAAATTACTATTGTCCTGCAAGTTACTCCAATGGACTTAAATTTGTTCCAAATTCAATCAACTTTCAACGTGTTAAGCATGTCATATGCTCTCGATGAACTATAGTAAAAGGATATAAAATATTTATTAATTTCAATTGGTTACTATCAGATGATGTGAAGAATTTAAAATTATATTTATTATATGTGTGGATGTTTTCAAAACCTAAGCTATTGATGAATGCTATCATGGGGGCCTAAATACTGTAAACCATAAGTTAAAAGTGATACTTTCATAGTTATAAATATGCATAGAAATTTGGTAATATTGGTGAAGTATGGTACCATACCCACAGTATTGGTGAGATATTCAATTAGATCACAGGCAGTATCTCTATCATGAAAATTATGGCAGTAAATAAGTAATTTTAAAATATGTTTATTGGATTAAAAGTTCGATTATGTAGTCATCATGTTATTTTACTCATAGTAAAAGAAAATTATGAGTTGTACGATTGCTATACAAGAGCATGGCTTAATAAAATTCCAACTAATACCTGAAAGGATAGTCCACTCAAGGACATAACTTAGTGGAATAAATTTTATATAAATCCTAAGAAAGGAGGATTATATAAAACAGGAAATGTTAAAATCTAGTAAGGTAACTCATAAACATAAAATATCAAGTGTTTCCTTTCATAGATCATGGAAAACATGAGGGAAAAAATCAAAAGTAAAAGTATATAAAAGGAAATTATATACCTCATCAGATAAGAGACCCAGGACATACTATACACATTAACAGAAGTTGATGGTTAATTAAGTGGGTTCCAACCTAGAATAAGTTCTAAGGTGTTATGGAAGGATATCTAATTTTAAAGGTTTCCATGAAATAATGTTAAGTTCATAAAGGACCTGTTATAGTATAAGACTATGTAATTGTACAATTGTCTTTCAATTTAATATCTTGACTAGTGCATCTATATGTAATGATGCAATTCATTTGGAATGTGATTTTTTTCTTCGGTTAGAGAAAAATGTTATTAAAGGGAACTTAACCTTATCAAGTTATTATATTTTGTGACATATGCATCTTTCATTGGATATGCATAGTCGGACCTACATGTGTCTTTGCGTAAAACAATATACAAACAAATGTAACTAATAAGAAGCACAAATTGTATGTTCAAATATGGATTGAACTAGGGTGAAAGTGTGAACAATAGAGACACATACAATACAAATTATTGTATGCATGAATACATCATACATTATTAATTGTATGACCACCATAAAAAATTCAATCGAACTCACACCAAATGTACATCTCATGTAAATACATAATGGGAGTATAGAAGCAACTCTTGGGCTAATAGCAGAAAGACAATTTTATGCTTAAGAGAAACTTCCCAATAGTTCACTCAAATTCTAATGTGTGAAAATTTTAAACTTAAGGTGTACCTTAATGTACATGTCCATCCAGATATAAATGGGGTTCTGTGGCTAACATTTGACAAACATGAACCTTTCCAACTTGCAAGAAGAATTGAGATCTTACAAATGTACTTCTTGTGGGAAGTGATAAGAGTAAAATGATATGTGTGCTTATACTTTATATAAACAAAGTATATATGGTGGTGCTTAGTGCATTAGAATAATCTCGAGTAGCCTGCTTTTATACACTAGATTTGGAACATGACTCCAAATTAGTAAACAAAGATTTGGTAAACCAAAAGGTTTTGCATAATTATGGCTCATGATGATCTAAAGATCTTATGTTAGTAGTAAAATAACACATGCATCAAGTAAGATAAGAGAAAGGATAAAAAATTGAGCAATAGATTGTGGTTAAAATAACATGATGACTTCACTATATTGATGCTAACTGATACTAGTAATTAAGGTTGTGTAGAAAATTGGTTTTATTAAATGATATCCAACAATCTATTCCAATATATTTGACAACCCTACAAATTGAACTACATATTTTGTATCACTAATTCCTACCAAGAAATATTTGGAAATACCCAACAGATTGCATTGATAATGTTGTCTGGGTTGAATAGGAAAACATAAGAATTGTTGCATAAATCACACGAGAATTCATGTTAATAAATTTGATAATTGATCTCTTTGTGTCAGGGGTGATTTAACGTTAAAAGGAGGTGTTAACATGTAAATACCCTAGGATCACACCCTAGTACACATAGTGCCTAAAACTTAAAGGTTATGGAATTGAAAAAATTTTAACTTTCATTATAACTCATGAAAGGGAAATGAGTTTATACCTAAAATTATTCATGGCCAACAAGATGTTGGAAGAGGTGTAAAAATAGCACATGACATGACTAGTTAAGTATGGAGTACTTTTAAGTACCAAACAATCATTTTCTTGGTTAAACATAAAGTAAGTATCATAGTCAATAATCTACTTTATGACTAAGTGGAAGGGATATTTTGTTGTTGTCAAAACCTTGTGGAGATGATAGATTTCCCAAAACTCAAATTTATGGGTATGATAAAGTTGTAATATGCAAATGATACTATTTTGATGATATTATATTGCAACCACATGACAAAGGAAAATGAATGGCTAAATAAATGCACTTGAATACTTTGACATAAAACAAATCCACTATTTGCAAAAGTTGAACAAGTCCATGAAATTCCTTATTCTCCTATCAATAAACTAAGCATGGTTTGTTCCACTTACCTAAAGGTAATATAAATAAATGAATGAATTTTTGGCATAAAACTAACATGGTTAGAAACAAGTGGATGAAGTATATGTTGTGCAGGTGATGTTATGGACATTGGTATGGTGTACGAGTTGTACAAATGGTATTGTGTACAAGCGGTACATATGGTACTAATATGAATACACGTATTTCATGATAATATATAACATGTATAGTTGTGTGTGTGTGTGTAATACACACTATGTGAAAGTACACATGAAGAGACTGGGTGATTCTATAGTATGGCAACCGACCTAGAATGTGTACAAAAGAATGAAGCTAAAATTGATTCAAGGATAAGTATTAGTGTTTTATTTAAATTTTGTATGCATGTGGTTATGTTGTCGTCAACAACAACCCCCCTCTTTGTTTAGTATTAGCAATAAAATCAAGCAAAGGGGGACCCTTAACAAAAATCCCAAAAATATTTTTATCCAAATTTTTGTATTTTAACTCCCTAAAAGCTATATCGCATCGCAGAGAGAGAGAGTGAAGAGTTTTCCTATGCGCATAAATAAGCTACAAAGAAGGGATGCGAAATTCATCACATCGCATATTCTGAAAGCGCCCTTAAAAGAAAATGAGAAGGAATCGCCGACGGCCGATGTGCGATGTCGCATATCGCAAACGTCGCAAAAGCAGCACACAATGAGCAAATGAAAATTGCGATATTGCGATTTGCGATCTGCGATACTACAAATTGCGATTTTGCGATTTGCGATCTGCGACGAATGAAACTATTAATTGATGCAATACAAATCGTAGAAACCACTCATCGCAAAGTTTCTTCGGCATGATTTGTAAACCCAAAATCGAGCGCTCACCTTAAGAGAAATTAATGATGGCACACCTGAGTATCCAAAGATGATCATGTTGCGTTTTCCGAAGAGTCAAGTCCTTATGAGTGTCATGATTATGCATTCATTAGAGTTTAAAGCTTTCATGTCAATCTTTTCATATATCTTTTCCTTTGCGTAAACTGCAAGGCAGCAACTAATATAAATCTATATGCAGGAAACATCCAAGGAAAAGGGGAAGCGCCTATACTTGAAGAACAGAGAGGAGATGCCTTCGCAAATGAATGCCGCATGCAGCAGAGCCGCGGAGTCTAGAGTATCACTCCACAGACACTGATGAAAATAGACTATCCAAGACTCAGAATCAAAGGCGCACAAAAGCAGCATGTTTGCAAAAGATCCTGAAGCTCAGATTGGGTAAAGCAAAAAGAAAAACGCTGAAAAGGGATGATGCTTCAGAAAAGCCTGGAACAAAGAATGGAAGCAATTTTCAATACGTAAGATTGTTCAGGCAATGAAATCCCTAGCTCATTGAGTCATTCACACGGCCGGAAACCGAAATAGCAACAGCACAATCAGTTTGAAAGAAATCTGGGTTATACTAAGTATACACACAGCAAAAAACACCCAGTCAAAGGGAGATTTTCAAAAATATCTTCTGAGTTGTCAGAAAGAGGTGCCAGCTTTTGTTATTTCTACTTTCATCGCCCGAGCAAAAGGAAAAGACAACCAGCCGACTCTTTCCAGGCAAACCTCACATTGCTTACAGCACTAAGGAGCAGATACAGAAACGGTTAGAAATTAGATTCAATTTTTAGAAATAAATTTACTTTAGTAAAAGGGCGGTCATTTGAAGCCGTTCCCTAAATTTGTGTAATTAAAATTAGTTAGTTAGTAGTATTTAACCCTTCTCATGGCATTTGGAGAAGGGTCCGGAAATTTGTCAAAAAACTTGTCCTCAGAACATGCACTTTTGCACCCTCGGAGGGGGTTTTTGATGAATGGATGGATCGAGATTTATTTATGTTTGCATTTTAATGTCTGCTACTGATGTTGCACTTCTGTACTCTTAGTAGATGTTAGAAGTAAGTAGAGATAAATCGTTATTGCTTGAAGTTTGTGGGTGAAATCAGTCATAAATGGTACTTTTATCTCTTGATTAATTTCTTCTCATATTCTTAGAGTGATATACAGCTGATTTGTTTATATGTTAATGTATGAATGTCTGGATTACCATTTGGCACTTTTGTACGGTGGAATCATTTGTTTGTGCTTAACATATGAATAACTAATTATGCGATATGCTGTTCACAACTGTTTTGCCTAACTCCTTATGCAGAACGGTTCATCTTAAATTGTTTATATTCTTATGATAGCTGAATGATCTTTATTACCAGTTGTTGTATGAAATCTTTTTAGATCGCATAATGAAAGAATTTTACCCCGGGTTAGTATAGATTAGATGTGTTGTTTTTGTTAGATTACAGTAGCATAGAGTCAGTTTAGAGTCTAGAATTAAATTAGTTTAAAATTACCTTTAGATTAGCGTCTTCAAAATCTACACACACACACACACATCTTTTAGATTGGGAAGCTGGCCCCATCATCCCCAGTCGGACCCGGTACACCAAACGGGCAAGGAGCCGCCAACCAGGTTCCCGACCGGGTGGGTATCCCCCTTGTTGTTGACCCGATTTCGGGGCCCTCAACATATTTGGCGCTAGAAGGAGGGCACGAACTATGAATGGCAACTAAGTCAAAATCTAAATGCCATTCTAAGAGTAAATCACCCTCACCAACTCCCCCGACTTCTCCACTACGGTTAAACCCGGAGTTACAAGTCGCTCGAGTATCCACCGCTGCTACCTACTCCCATATATCAGACCAACTCATTATCGAACCCCCTGAAATTCAAACTTTGATTCGTAAACTCCAGGTATTCTCTATTTTTTCTCATAGGTCTGATAAATCTAACAGCAGCGTGACTTCGCAGTACAATCCTGCTCACCCTCTGACCAGATTGAAGAGTGAAAAATTTGGTATTCAATCAAGTGAACTCCCTCTCCCTACTAGGAAAAGAGCAAGGAAAGCACCACCAGAGTCTGACCGTGACACTCTTTCATCCACTTCATCCATTTCAACACCCTGACCGCGAAGTCAACCACCCACATCCTCATCCCAAATCATTCATCCATCTTCCACACTTCCTCTTCAATCATCAACGATCATAATACCTTCATCTTCTCAGCATCAGGGACCGTCTTCTGCACTCTCATTAACTAGCGGCTCAACGATGGCCCAGTCTCCATGGAACAATCCTGGGGCGGTTTTAATGCCTCCACCCCTGAGCCCAATACCGGCCCATCCTGAGAAGTGGCTACCTAAATTCAATCCAGAAACAGGCATGCTAGCTGAAGAGCATATCAATAATTTCATGCTTTCTGTTAATCTCAACGGAGTTACCAACGAAGATGCTGTCGTCCTACTTTTTCCTTACACAATGCAAGGAACAGCCGGGTCATGGTACTTTTCGTTACCGTCTGGGTCCATCACAAGTTGGGACATTTTTCAAAGTCAGTTCCTCACCAAGTTCGGTGATGACAGATCAACAGCGACATTGATCAATGACCTATCTAATCTTAAAGCTGAGGCTAGAGAACCCATTAAAGATTTCAACTTACGGTTCAATAAGATCCTCAACAAGATTCCCGCTGCTTCTCAACCCAGCGAGGAAGTAAGATGTGAATGGTACATCACGGCCTTACCATCTAACTTGGCTATCTTCGCAGATAGGGCAAGCAAGACGACCTTAGTTGAAAACTTAACTGAGGCGCTAGCAGTAGAAAAACGCGTAGTTGCCCTAGAAAAGAGATCTGCAATAGAAGAACGCAAACCTAAGAAGATATCTTTCAAAGAAGACACCAAAAAGAAGCAAACGAAAGATCCTTTCGATATGGAAGGATCACAAAAGGTGTTAAAGGCCATGTCCAACGAGATGATTGACATAAGAAAGCAAGTAGCAGAAACTTCTTCAAAGAAGCCCTACAGATCTTTTAAAAGAAACCTTCCCATGGAGGTGAAACCACCCAATGCTATCTCAAATGTCGAATCTGAAGAAGAAGAAGAAGAAGAAGAGAATACCACTGAAGGGCAGACCGATGATGAAGAAGTTGTGGAACTACAAGGAATGTGGGATTTCATCCTCCCACAAGAAGAGGATCAAGAAGCATTTACGGTTAGCACACGAAGCAAAAATCGACTTGATCCTACCCAAACTACCCCTAAACAGAAGGGCGCAAGCCCTGCAACAAAAGATAAGGTCGCAACAAAGAAAACAACCACTAGAGCGACCCAACTTAGCCCAGTCCAATCAGATCAAGCACCTCCATCAAGAACACTGATAGTGTCGGATGAAATGGAGTATAACTTTATCGATGACATGAAAAAGACTAGGGCTAATATCACTCTTTACAAATTGAGCAAACTGAAACATCAACAGAAAATAATGATGAAAGAAATACATGCCGTGCCTACTACATCTTTACCTACAGCTGTAGCTTCCCACAACATGGGAAGACCTCCGACCAACGTGATCAATAAGATTGATCCAAATGACATTGCCTTGAATGGAGGAAGGTCAAGATCCCATACTCCTCCTTTTCTCCTCACTTATGAAATCTTCAATAAAAACGTGCACAATTGCCTGATTGATTCTGGTGCTTCAACGAATATTCTACCCAGATCAATATGTGCCAAATTGAATGTTCAACCTCAAAAATATGCAGTGCACATAGTTCAACTTAATCGATCTCAAGTCGAAGTGATTGGTGAACTTAACCAGGTGACCATAAGATTGTCATCTAACCCGAAAGTCTCTCAGGCTATCGACATTCTAGTAGCTGATATCCCTGAATTCTATGGTTTAATTCTTAGCAGGGATTGGTCCGAGAAACTCCACAGATATTTCTCAACCGACTGGTCGCACATGTGGTTACCCTACAACCGCAAACCCAATCAAATAAAGGTTGAACGAGAATTGCACCAAAAGTACATAGTGACAGAATTGGAGGGAGAAAACGAAGCAATAGCATACAACAACAGTATCATAGGCAATTACTCGGTAGATTCTTTCCTCGGCAATTTCAATGCTCACACTTCACCTTACTTAGAAAATTCAGTTGTGTCCCAAATTGAAAATTTTTCCCAAACTGATGATTCAAAGTGTTTTAATTTTTTAGATAGTTCTGTAAATACATCTTTATTTTGGAAATTATATTTTGATGGCTCTAAATCTAACGAGGGAGCAAGAGCAGGATGCGTTCTGGTTAACCCAGATGGGAACAAGACCATGCTTACATGCAGACTTGAGTTCGATTGCACAAACAATACAGTGGAATACAAAGCCTTGGTGCAAGGCCTATACAAAGCAATCGGCTTGAATGTTAAGTATCTTCAAGTCTTTGGAGATTCTGAAATTGTCTTCAAACAGGTACGTAACACCATACATTGCCTGTCAAGTCATTTAAAGCACTATCAATCTTTAGTACAAGATCTGACTTCACATTTCATAGCATTCAATATTTCGTCAATCCCAAGACTCCAAAATGCGAGCGCAGACCTGTTAGCTAACGTAGCCTCTAGACTGATTCCCTCCGAATATTTTAGTCCCGATAGGTTTTCAATAGAGTTAATCTTTAAACCATCCATCCCTGACAACATCACCAACTGGAGAGTATTCAATGACGATCCAGACATCGTAAATTTCCTCACTTCTGAAGGATCCTACTCAAATCAAATAATTGACGAAGACCATCATGATCACCAAATTCAGCAAAATAGCACTGATAACGCTATACCTAAATCGGTGGTTAAGTTAGAAGATTTATATGATTTAAAAAGTCAGTTTAAAAGGTCTGCCAATTCTAAACTCTACAGTTCAACTCTGAACTATGAATTAGTGAACCTAGGAACCGATCAGAAGCCGCAAAATGTTAATCTAGGCCACGGCCTAGCTCCTGCAGAAAAATCAGCATATATCCGTCTTCTAAGACAATTCAAAAACGTTTTCGCGTGGAATTACGATGAGCTGAAAACATACAACACTTCTATCATTCAACACACTATCCCTATGATTGACAATGAAAAACCTGTCCAGCAAAAGCTCAGAAAAATCCACCCCAACTTAGAAAATCAGGTAAAGACTGAGCTAAATAAATTGTTGAGAGCCAGAATAATTTTCCCCGTCAGACACTCCAAATGGGTATCCAATATGGTGCATGTTAGGAAGGAAAACAGAGATATTAGAATCTGTATTGATTTCTGGAATCTCATTAAAGCCTGTCAGAAAGACAATTTTCCCCTCCCACCTATGGAGCAAATACTACAGGCAATAGCGGGCTCAGAATTAATGTCTTTCCTGGATGGATTTTCAGGATACAATCAAGTGCTGGTGCATCCCGATGATCAGTTGAAAACCACATTCCGAACCAAGTGGGGCACATATGCATATCGGAAGATGCCATTTGGTCTGATCAATGTTGGCGCTACCTTTCAGAGAGCCATGGACATCGCATTTAAAGGTTTGGTCAATAAATCGGTAGTGATTTACCTGGATGATATAATAGTGTACTTCAAGAAGTGAAGCGACCATCTCAAAGATTTGAAACAGATCTTTCAAAGATGCTTAAGGTATGGAATTTCACTTAACCCAAAGAAATCTTTTTTCGCATTAAGTGAAGGGAAATTGCTCGGATTCATAGTGTCGAAATCTGGTATTCACATTGAACCTGACAGAATCAAAGAAATTTCCGAAATATCCATACCCCATAACAAAAAGGCCATGCAATCTTTCCTCGGACAAATCAATTTTGTAAAAAGATTTGTCCCCGATTTTTCACGTATTATTTCTCCTTTACAAAATATGATAAAAAAGAATTCAAGTTTTAAATGGGGCATAGATGAGCACGAAGCATTCAACTTGACCAAACAAGCTATCATCAACGCTCCATCTTTAGCTACCCCAAATTTTTCAAAATCCTTCATCTTATACACTTTTGCCTCAAAGAAATCTTATGCCGCGATTTTGACTCAAGTAAACCAAGAAAAGGCGGAAGCTCCAATCGCATTCTTTAGCTCGAACTTACAAGGTGCTGAACTCAATTACTCAGACGTGGAGAAACATGCTTATGCTGTTTTCAAAGCGATCAAATATTTCGGACCTTTCTTACTTAAAGCCCATACCAAAGTCGTAGTACCGTTTCCAGCGGCAAGAAACCTTTTGGTACAAAAGGATGTGGGTGAAAAGAGAGCAAATTGGATTACCGCACTACAAGAATATGATCTTGAGATCAAACCAGCAAACATCGTAAGAGGTCAAGGCTTCTGCAAGATGTTAGCTGGAGCATCGCAAATTCCAAAGAACTCATCTGAAGAGGTACACACGTATGAGGTAAGCCTAAACGACGCAGAATCATTATATGCGGACACCATTTATTATCTTAAGAACGGGTATGCTCCGTCACACCTGGATCACACCAAGAAAAGAGCACTGAGGTTGAAAGCTAAAGAATACCAGCTCGTAAATGATGTTCTGTTTAAAAGGAATTATGATTCTGTACTTCTTAGGTGTCTTGAGAAAACTGAAGCCGAAAAGGTTTTGCACGAACTCCACGATGGACCAGCAGGTGGACACTATGCTGGAGAGACTACTGCACATAAGATCTTACGTGTAGGATATTATTGGCCCACGCTGTTCAAAGACTCATACAATTACGTAAGGAAATGCCAAATCTGCCAGACTGCCGCGGGGAAACAAAGGAAATCGTCCATGCCACTACAGCCGGTCAACATCGAGCAACCATTCAACCAATGGGGCTTGGACATAATAGGTGAGATCGTTCCTCACTCTTCTAAGCAGCATAGGTATATCCTCACGGCAACAGATTATTTTACTAAATGGGTAGAAGCAGTTCCTCTCAAGACAATTAATTCTGAAAACATTATTGAATTCATAGATCAATTTATCATCACTAGGTTTGGATTGCCAACGGCCTTAATGTTTGATAATGCATCATACTTTTTTGGAAATGCAATGACTGAGTTTGCATTAAAAAGAGGGTTCAAATTGAAATATTCTGCTAATTACTATCCGCAAGGTAATGGGTTGGCTGAATCAACAAACAAAAACCTAATCAGGATTATCAAAAGAACAGCCGACCAAAACCAAAAGAATTGGCACAAAGCGCTGGTAAATGCTTTATGGGCAGATAGAATCACGAAGAAAGCTTCAATCGGCACTTCTCCCTTTAATTTAGTTTATGGGAAAGAAGTGGTTCTTCCAACTCACTTAGTCATTCCCTCTTTGTCTCTAGTACAACACATCGATGAAGTATCTACTTCCTCTTTGCAATTAAGACAAATGGAAATAATCAAACTAGAAGAACGCCGAGAACAAGCTAAGAAAACCCATGCTCACCACCAAGCGCTAATAAAATCCTCTTTTGATTCAGCCATCATAACCAGAAAGAACTTTCAGATGGGAGATTTAGTTTTGAAATGGGATAAGGCTCATGAAGAAAAGGGCAAACATACGAAATTTCAGAAGCTGTGGCTTGGTCCTTTTCAAATTGTAGAATTCATAGGCCCATCAACGTTTGTGTTGCAGGATTTGGCAGGTAGAAGAGATTCTTTGCCTATGAATGGACAGATTCTTAAAATTTATTTTCCATAGAAGATCACTCTTCTATTTTTTGTAGGATAGTTTTAGTTTCTTTTATTTTTGTTTTCTCTTTCTTATAAATAAAACCGGTTGTAAATGATCATTGAATAAGATTCATGAAAGAGCATACTAACTCTCTATCAGATTTTGATTTCACTTGTACAAATAGCAAAACTTTTCGAAAAATCTGATTTTTATTATTGACAAATAGAGTTAACTTTAGCCTGAATAATGATATTAGTTTCAACCTTTCGAAAGACTTTGATGAAATCAACCTTTGGTTAAAAATTGCTTTATCCCAGTACAATGAAAGGTATCATCAATAATAAAATAAATATTCTCTGCAAAGCTATGATTTTCAAAGCTCTATTATTGTCGTCCAGAGATTTCTTAAGGAAAAACAATGACTTCCTCCCTGCCAAAGGAAACCGCAGCATTCAGAGAAACAATCCGAGAAAGCACTATATCTCAAGGAATAAGAGGTCTCATCACGAGCCGGCTTATCATGATCACAGATATTATAACTTGCTGACTTTGCCAATAATGTCTATCAAAACAGGGCAACGACTCAAGATTGTTGCAATCAAAAGACAAGGGGTCTCATCACGAGCCAGCTTGTTCAGCAAAAGTGTAAATCAAGTGAATGACTGTGTCATAATTTGGCCACCAAACCAAGACATTGTTCTTTAAAGAGTAAAAAAAGGAAAAAGTGCCAAAAAAGGATTTTTCTCTGAAATGTTGTAAATAACCTTAAGCAGGAAAAAGGATCATTGCTGGATAACATGGTAACCCTGTCGAGGCTATGGACGCTTGCGGGCAGCAGAGGCTCTACCTACGACAAATGAGCATATTTTAAAGCCAACACGTAGAGAAGACCTTATTATATCTTTTAAAAAGGACCGAATAATGTCTGGTATGAATGCAAGAACTAAGCCTAAGGAAGCAGACAATTGGAATAAAAGAAGGGTTGAAACAAAGTATCATTGACAGGATGAGGGGTAATCTACTCTATCTGTCCATAACAAAATTTAGACATACGAAAACTTTTCTGTTTCGGAAGTGGAAATGTCAATAGAAAAGCAGAGATAACTGGTTCTCCACAGTGAATCGCCATTGTTGTGGTCAACAACAACCCCCCTCTTTGTTTAGTATTAGCAATAATATCAAGCAAAGGGGGACCCTTAACAAAAATCCAAAAAATATTTTTATCCAAATTTTTGTATTTTAACTCCCTAAAAGCTATATCCCATCACAGAGAGAGAGTGAAGAGTTTTCCTATGCGCATAAATAAGCTACAAAGAAGCGATGCGAAATTCATTGCATCGCATATTCTGAAAGCGCCCTTAAAAGAAAATGAGAAGGAATCGCCGACGGCCGATGTGCGATGTCGCATATCACAAACGTCGCAAAAGCAGCACACAATGAGCAAATGAAAATTGCGATATTGCGATTTGCGATCTGCGATCCTACAAACCGCGATTTTGCGATTTGCGATCTGCGACGAATGAAACTATTAATTGCTGTAATACAAGTCGCAGAAACCACTCATCGCAAAGTTTCTTCGGCATGATTTGTAAACCCAAAATCGAGCGCTCACCTTAAGCGAAATTAATGATGGCACACCTGAGTATCCAAAGATGATGATGTTGCGTTTTTCGAAGAGTCAAGTCCTTATGATTGTCATGATTATGCATTCATTAGAGTTTAAAGCTTTCATGTCAATCTTTTCATATCTCTTTTCCTTTGCGTAAACTGCAAGGCAACAACTAATATAAATCTATATGCAGGAAACATCCAAGGAAAAGGGGAAAGCGCCTATACTTGAAGAACAGAGAGGAGATGCCTTCGCAAATGAATGACGCATGCAGCAGAGCCGCGGAGTCTAGAGTATCACTCCACAGACACTGATGAAAATAGACTATCCAAGACTCAGAATCAAAGGCGCACAAAAGCAGCATGTTTGCAAAAGATCCTGAATCTCGGATTGGGTAAAGCAAAAAGAAAAACGCTGAAAAGGGATGATGCTTCAGAAAAGCCTGGAACAAAGAATGGAAGCAATTTTCAATACATAAGATTGTTCAGGCAATGAAATCCCTAACTCATTGAGTCATTCACACGGCCGGAAACCGAAATAGCAACAACACAATCAGTTTGAAAGAAATCTGGGTTATACTAAGTATACACACAGCAAAAAACACCCAATCAGAGGGAGATTTTCAAAAATATCTTCTAAGTTGTCAGAAAGAGGTGCCAGCTTTTGTTATTTCTACTTTCATCGCCCAAGAAAAAGGAAAAGACAACCAGCCGACTCTTTCCAGGCAAAACCTCACATTGCTTACAGCACTAAGGAGCAGATACAGAAACGGTTAGAAATTAGATTCAATTTTTAGAAATAAATTTGCTTTAGTAAAAGGGCGGTCATTTGAAGCCGTTCCCTAAATTTGTGTAATTAAAATTAGTTAGTTAGTAGTATTTAACCCTTCTCATGGAATTTGGAGAAGGGTCCGGAAATTTGTCAAAAAACTTGTCCTCAGAACATGCACTTTTGAACCCTCGGAGGGGGTTTTTGATGAATGGATGGATCGAGATTTATTTATGTTTGCATTTTAATGTCTGCTACTGATGTTGCACTTCTGTACTCTTAGTAGATGTTAGAAGTAGAGATAAATCGTTATTGCTTGAAGTTTGTGGGTGAAATCAGTCATAAATGGTACTTTTATCTCTTGATTAATTTCTGCTCATATTCTTAGAGAGATATACAGCTGATTTGTTTATATGTTAATGAATGAATGTCTGGATTACCATTTGGCACTTTTGTACGGTGGAATCATTTGTTTGTGCTTAACATATGAATAACTGATTATGCGATATGCTGTTCACAACTGTTTTGCCTAACTCCTTATGCAGAACGGTTCATCTTAAATTGATTTATATTCTTATGATAGCTGAATGATCTTTATTACCAGTTGTTGTATGAAATCTTTTTAGATCTCATAATGAAAGAATTTTACCCCGGGTTAGTATAGATTAGATGTGTTGTTTTTGTTAGATTACAGTAGCATAGAGTCAATTTAGAGTCTAGAATTAAATTAGTTTAAAATTACCTTTAGATTAGTATCTTCAAAATACACACACACACACACACACACATCTTTTAGATTGGGAAGCTGGTCCCATCATCCCCAGTCGGACCCGCTACACCAAACGGGCAAGGAGCCGCCAACCAGGTTCCCGACCGGGTGGGTATCCCCCTCGTTGTTGACCCGATTTCGGGGCCCTCAACAGGTTATGAGTTGGATCCAAGAGGATTAAATGTGATCTATAGTTGATGGGTACAGATGATTTTGATGGTTATGTGTGAGCTAACCCGATATGATATTTTGTACATATTGATTTGGAAAATGTAGTAGGTGAATTGTTGTATGCAGGGAAAGTGCAGGAAGCAATTTTTCGACAAGAACACAAAGGCCTGGAAGAATGTAGGGGAAGAACATGCATTTCTTCAAACACAATAAATGGCACAAAATATAACCCATAACTATTGACATAGTAGTATTGTATATCAAATTATGATATAACTATGGTAAACATAGTTGAGTTTCTGCATCTAAAATCTCTCACAAAATTGGGTAAAACCCAAGTTACAGGTAGCGATGGAAGGATAGGTGTTGGGAGAACTCCATTGTAACTGATATGTTTCTATCGGAATATCTTCCTCAAATGACAAGGCCATGGGAGCCTATAAATTCATAAACAACTACCTGTGAACGACAAAATAACATTATAATATGCAGTAATACACAGAGGATGGTGTAATTTAAGGTGGGAGTATGTAACACCCGTCCCTTGTGTGTAAACCTTTGCAAACCTAAGAAGAGAAAAGTTAGGCCTGATGTGTAATAAGGAAAGTAAATACTTTATGAAGTAAATAAAATAATTAATCTCTTGGAAAAGAGAGACACCAAGAGATGAGATTCTTGCCAAATCCCATTGGTGAATGGGAAGTGATAATAATTTCATGATAAAGCTTCTAGATTAGATTCCAGATAAGCTTGGTTTATTGGAGATAGATATCGATTGAGAAGAACATAAAAGCTTTGTGGGAGATAAATGCAAGCTTTTATGAGGAAAAGCCTTGCTAGAGAGAAAGGCAAGCTTTTCTGGGAAAAGACTTGGGAACTGAGTAAAAAGATCCATAAAAGTTGGATGCTACTGATAGAAACCATATCATGAAAGAGGGTACTAATTACCAGTTACAAATATCAACAAGGGTCAGTTGATCCATGGCAAGAACTCTCAGCTCGGGGGTGAACTGGAAGAGTTAGTTCTAGGTTGGGTGTTGGTGGTCCATTTTCCAAGTGGTGTTCTCTCTTCTAATCTAGTTGGATTCACTTGCATGGGATATATTGTATGTGTACTCCTTAATTTTTGTGTTCTGGAATCATTCAACTCAGATGTATAGATGCTTGTCTTATATTTATTATGAGAATGATTGAATTCTTATGCATGTGATTTTTATTGCATCCAAGTGTAGAGTTAGTAATGGAAACATAGTAGGTGGTTGTTAATACTTTTGTCAAAGAGCTATATGAGACATGTTTCGAATGGTAGAATCTTCATGCATAAGTAGAATGTCCTATACTAACTTTGTTTATGAGTGGATCATACACAAATGCATGGGATATCTATTGAATATAAATTTGATCACCATTAAATTTAGTGAAGGAACATAGTACATCTCTAACTTTATGTGATATCTTTGTTTTCAGTGGGTGAATATTTATGCATGAGACATTGGTGCATGTAGAATAGTTATGGTGTAATTCTTTAAATTGTACTGTCTGTGGTACCGATTAGCTATGTCATGCATTACGCATCATAGGAATTGCATTCAATGTGGCTAGTTTAGCTATTTTTTCATGCTGCTATAGTAGACTCAACATAGTGTTCCATTAATGCTTGTGTGGAATTGGAAAAGAATTTTATGGGTTGCATGCCATGACTAATTCCATTCTCCAAATTGCAAATTATTCTTAAGAGTTTATCTGATATATAAGTCTTATAAATGAATCTAAAATACCACATCGTGGATCCAATAAAGCATAAAAGGTCATGTAGTATTATATTTCATTACTTTGATGTTGTTCAATTGTTAAAGAATATGAGTATAGTCGGATGAGTAATATTTTTTCATGTAATTTTGGAATAATGTTTGTGTCGGTGATTGAATGTTAACTTTAACTAAAGAAAATTTGAAGAGAAAAGGGCCTAGTAGGGAATTTTAAAAGTAGGCTCACAGGGTATATTACAAATAGCTTATCTGATTAAAATAATAGTCATGGTTGTTGAAATTTAGTTCGAATGATTGAGAGGAATATAAAAATATGGCATCAATATATAATCGAGAATATATTTTTTAAATTTTATTAGACAAATGAGAGTGTTCTTGTGAATTCACTTGTTCAACATAGAAAAATAATGCACAAATAATAACAACAAAATAGTTTTACCTCATTCTAACAACAATAACATAAAGTGCATGATAGATGATTAGGGTATCAAAGTAAGGATGTGAGAATAACAATGCTACCCTTTATTAAAGTAGATTTTTTTTTATTGATATCAAGGATAGGTTGCACACACAACACCATTTGATGATAATAAGATGGTGAAGTATCACTACATGCCAATGTTGAATTAATATGAATTAATACAAAATGTAATCCAACAATATACCCCTTGATACTTAATTTTTGGAGAGTAAACAAATCATTTGTTACGGGAATATACTATACATTCGAGTGTTGGTGAAAGTTACTTTTGTTTACATTCTTGAGTTAAATGTAGTTACTCACAAAACTATAAACAAAAAAGAGTGGAGAGAATACACTATGTTGCTGAGAATGGAGAGTTAGACAAGCACATGAACTTTCATGCCCAAATATTAGCACAGGTGGCTTTTGATTTGGATATTAAATAAGTTTATGCAAATGCATAAGAGTTAAAACAATGTTGAACTTAGTGATTCTCTCAAGAGAAAGAAGGGTTGTGAATTTGTTTGTACAATAGATTTGAGATGAATGTGATTTAATATGCATTGATATGATGAGGTATGATAAGGTGAATGAGAATTGATAAGCTTCAACATGTTGTTCACTCATTTCTTATTTGGAAATGGTCAATGCATACCACTGTGAATAGGTCAAGGATTATAATTAGCATAGTGATACCACTTAAATAGAAATTGTGATGCAGTAAGGGTATCAATGATTAAATTTCAATGATCTTGCACCTGATATGAAGTATCCAAGGCCATATTTGAGATGAGAAGTGATAATTATCCTAACTTGGAAACTCAATATTTTGTTAATTAGAACGATACTCCAAATGATTTAGATTATAATTATGAATAGGGGGTTATGAAATAAATACAAGAGTTATGCACTCTATAATTGATGAAATAACATTATTAAAGCATAAATTTCTTGGTTCAATAGGGTTTACTTAATGATGACTAAAAGTAAATAACTCTAACCTTTGGACATAGAAACTTTAAATAATATTCAATGATGCCATGATAGAAATAGATTGAAGCCTAATGGTGGAAATAAAAATTAATGCAAATGTTTCGATCAAATGATTTATACCAAGTAATCACTAATAATTAATCATTGGATCATGTAAAGGATAAAGAAAAAAATATTGAGGTGTTTTACTCATTGTAGGTAATCTCAGTTTATTGGATTTTAGTTAGTAAATTAACTAACCAAGTAATATGATTAAGAACAACCGTTAATAACTTTGGTCTCGTACAATCGACTACGGGCAGTGAGTCAACATTATGGTCAAAGTAATGGTAATGAGATAATAAGCCAATAGTTGAGTTGATAGGATGATCATCAAGTATAGATGTGTTACCTCGGTCGAAGTTAATGGGAAATAAAATAACCAAAGAATGTAGATAATCGATTGGAGCTATCAAAGGGATCATAGATGTGAATATGGACACATTTAAATAACATTTTATGTTGACTAGTGGTCAATGGGAAATCAATGTCAATTAAAACTATTGAGAAAATAGTTAGTAATGAAGAGAACCTGAATATCTTTCCATTGATATTAAACCACCTATAATTATTTAACAATTTTGCATATCAAGATTTTTTACTGTTATAAATAGAGCATGATTGATTTGAACTTGATTAAGGATATGTAAAAGTGACTTGGCTTGTAAAAATGTTCAAGTGTGAATGATAAAACTTAAGACAACATAATAACTAAATCAAGCTCGAAGACTTTAACTAAAGATGAAATTTAAAATGAATTGTAAAAACATCAAAACACAAAAAATAAGGACAATATGATTATAATCCTCAAATTCTTTATTACATCATCCAAAAATTGCAATTATAAAAGTCAAAATGGCTCCAAAGGCCTGGTACAAATTGAAGCCTTTTGCTACCAAGTATGACCTCCAAAATGCCACTAAAACCCCTTTAAATTGTTGGAATATGTAATTCCTACTTGTCTCAATTGTAATTATTTATATATGGAGGAGTTTGTTCCTAACTATGTTCCTAGATTTGTGTGTGGTTGAGATATTCTCTAGACCAACATATTGTGTTTCCAAGATAGTTTTCCTATCCTGAGACAATACTTCTGTATATATGTAATATCATATTTGATCGATGAAGGACAAGATAGTTTACACTATAAGTTTTTTATCATGGTATCAGAACCCTGAGGGCCTAGCCAATCCTAGGCTTGGCCCGTCCTGGGTTGAGGGAAATAGTGAGTATGTACATTTATTTTGAGAGATTATAATGTGTTAACTTTTTGTTTTTCCATATATGTAGAGATTCAATGAGCATGTTGCAGATGAGCCCTGGTGCTAGAGGGGGCTGAGAGAAAGCCTGGATCTTTGTTAGACGAGGCCGAGAGCTCTAGTGCAGTGAGTGACTGTCATGTTGTGGATTGAAGACCCCTGTGGAAGACTCGAACATGTTGTTGAGTTCATGTTGAATCATATCTATGGAAGCCTGCATGGACTATGACATCACAGAGACCAACCTTTTCAAATCAAGCTGCAGTTTGATGTTAGAGCTTGTGGCTGGGTTTCGTGACCTAGATCAGCGAATGGTGGGGAACTGATTGCGGTATGATGTGTGCCGCTTGTGAAATCTTGGAGTCAAGTTACATATTGAAGACTAGGTGCGCGTGTGAATACCTGGAGATGGGTTGAAGATTGAAGAGAAGTTGGAGTTCTTGCCCTGTAGCCCTCACTTGCACTCCTCGATAGTGTATCCATGAACCCTAGGTAGATGAGTAAGGCTCCTCAATATTGTAGGGGAGTTCTTTAAGTCCTCCGCTCCCAGATCCCGCCACCATGCCCTAAAGGAATTTCAACATTTTCATGGCCTCGAAATCTTCCTAATGTTCCTAAAGCTATTGTTGCTCACAATGGTGTTAAGCGCCTTCGAACTGTTCGGCATCCCAATGTGTTATCATTTCTGCACAATGTAGAGGTTGAAGTTGTTGAAGGTTCTATCGTTAGGCCTACTATTTTATGATTTTTGTGGATGAATGTACAAGGTTCAACTGGGTGTATTTCCTCAGGAAAAAAAGTCATTGTTTTGAATACTTCAAGCAATTCAGAAGTATGATTGAGAAACAAACAGGAAAGTTCATCAAAGTTCTTCACTCAAGCCAAGGTGGAGAATTCAAGAAGGGTAACTTGATCAAATACTAGAAAGAACATAGAATACAGGAGGAATTCACAAAACTTTATAATCCTCAACAAAATGGGATTGCACAAAGGAAAAATAGAAACCTCGTCGAGTGTGCCCGCAGTATGTTGAAAGGTAAGAATCTGACCAATGGTCTTTCGACAGAAGCTGTAAACACTGCAGTCTATCCTAAGAATATGAGTCCTACTAAGTGTTTGGATTATAAAACTCCTTTCGAAGCATTATTTGGCAACAAGCCTACAGTAAGTCATCTTAGAGTTTATGGATGTAAGGATTTTTCTTATTTCTCGAAAGAAGATAGGGATAAGATAGATTCAGAAGCCATTAAGTGTATTTAGTGCAACTTAAGGGGTTTGTTAAATAGGGGGAAGAAAATTTAGTCTGTAGATTGAAGAAAGCATTGTATGGACTAAAACAGGCACATAGTTCATGGTATGACAAAATTGATTCTTTTTTCCTACAACATAGTTATAAAAGAAGTAAGAATGATCCTAATCTGTACACCGTGTTTGACAAAGAGGGCTGAATTATTTTGATTTCTTTATATCTAGATGATATTATCATTAAAGGAAATGTAAATGAACTCATTAAAGAAATGGAAGAGCATACTTCATAGGTTTTTGAGATGAAATACCTTCGAGAGCTATACTATTGTTTGGGTCTAGAAGTCTAGAGGGATTCTGGCTAGACTTTTCAGTCATAGGGTAAGTGTGTCAGGAGCTTACTGAAAACGTTCAAGGTGGATCAGTGTAAAGCTGTAGCAGTGACTTTACAGCAAAATACCAAACTTCAGAATGATGATGGTTCTAAGGAGGCAGATGCAACATTATATAGACAACTGGTTGGGAGTCTAATCTACATGACTAAAGCTAGGATAGATTTGGCTTATGTAGTTAGAGTATTGATCCAATTCATTTCAAAGCCTCTTGAGAGTCATTAGGTTGAAGCGAAATGCATCTTAAGGTATCTACAAGGAACCTTAGACTTTGGTATTATTTATACTGATTCGTTTGATTTTAGATTGATAGGTTTTTTAGATTCCAATTGGGTGTGGAATGTAGATGACAGTCAATCCATAACAGGTTATGCATTTAGCATTAGGTTTGGGGTCATTACATGGAGCAGCAAAAAGAAGAACATAGTATCCTTGTCATCAGCAGAAGCAGAATATTGCACTATTTGTGCAGCAACCTGTGAAGCAGTTTAGTTGAGGAAACTTCTCCATGATGCTGGAGAAGAACCAAAGGTTGCAACAATTATCAAATGCGACAACTAAAGATCCATAAAACTTGAAAATAGTCCAGTATTTCATAAAACACAAATCACATTGATACACAATTTCATTTTGTCAAGGATAAAGTTCATTCAAAGGAGAAAGTTGTGACTCAACCTGTCATGCCACTTTCTGAAAAAATAAAATAGCTTGGTCTTTAAGTTACACAGAGGGATGAATATTATTCCTGGGGACTGCATCAAATTACCAAAGTTGTTAGCTTCCTCAACAATGATTGTAAGCTTGTTCATGGTATCATAAGGGTCATAATGCAAAATCACTTGCGTCAAATATTAGCTCTTTTGTTTTTTGTTATAGAAACACATGATAGTTTAGATGTGGAAGACATTAGTAATGAAAAGGTCAAAGTCAATTATAAAATATTATTGGTGATGCCTGACATGGAAGGCCGAAGCGTTGAAGACCTGAATGAGGAGCAGCGTGCAGACTTGTTAAGGAGTAGCACTAAAGGAATACGTTGGAAAAATCATCCTATATGGGTGAAGATCATGAAATCAATTCTTCCACAATGTTGAACAATGCATACTAGTGTTCTTAAATTTTGAGTTTTGTAAGTGAAACATGTTGAGCTTGATCAACTCAAGAGTCAACATGTAAATGGAATTGGTTAGAATTGATCA
The DNA here is from genome assembly GCA_031772625.1 of Pinus tabuliformis. Classification (NCBI taxonomy): domain Eukaryota; kingdom Viridiplantae; phylum Streptophyta; class Pinopsida; order Pinales; family Pinaceae; genus Pinus; species Pinus tabuliformis. Next base: position 799,738,958 of record CM062814.1, on the reverse strand, counting down.
CTCTAACAATTGTTAATTGGAGGTAGATAGATTCAAGATGAAAGCATTAAGTATGATTCTAGAAAACTTTAGTTGATACAATATTAATAGATGGGAAAACAAGGTAAAATATTGTGTGTGAAATAAAGCAGACTCATAGTATATGTCACATACATTAGTAAGAAAGTCTAGGATGTTTTGTAGTGGTCGTTGTAAAGTATGTACCTAGTAAATCCAAGAGTTGGAGTTGTGGTGTAAGCCTTGTAAGGCATGTGTACCCCCACAATTCATGGTAATCAAAAAATCACTTTGTATTTGCAGTGTCAGTTTGTGGTAAGCTAGAAACCACATGTAAGAATGAAATGGGACAGCGATTCCTATTGGGATGGAATGGGACAACGATTCCTATTGGCATGGTTTAGGGTTAGCCAAGAAAACACTCGGCTTAGTTGAGTCGGGTCTTTGGTGAGCCTTAGTGGTTGGAGTTCCCTAGTGGTAGGTTTGTAGCCTAGAGTGGCTAGAGTGCCCCAGTGGCAAGTTTGTGGCCTAGAGTGGCTGGAGTGCCCTAGTGGAAAGGTTGTGGCCCAGAGTGGCTGGAGTGCCTTCGTGGCTATGTTGAGGCTTCGTGGCTAAGTTGAGCCTTGCTGGCTAAGTTGAGTCGCGGTGGCTAAGAACCCTTGGTGGTCTAGTTGAAGGTGACCCGATAAAACCCAAAACATGGTTACAAGTAATCTGATAAAACCCATGATGATATTGGAGGGGGATTTATAGGTATAGGTACATGTATGCCGTTATAATGGTTGAAAGAACCATGTATGCGAAGGACATCCTACAAGACTAACAATTAGAGTGGATAGCACCCACGCATTCCAGTATATGGTTGCTCCTTTATATGGGCATCAACATATTCTTTTGTTATGTTTGACCACAACTAGACTTTGCAGATTGATATCAAGACAAGTACTCATTAAGGGGGTGTGTTGGAATATGTAATTCCTACTTGTCTCAATTGTGATTATTTCTATCTAAAGGAGTCTATTCCTAACTATGTTCCTATATTTGTGTGTGGTTGAGATATTCTCTCAACCAACAAATTGTGTGTCCAAAATAGTTTTCCTATCTTGAAAGAATACTCCTCTATATATATAATATCATATCTGATTAATGAAAAGTAAGATAGTTTACACTATCAATTTTTTATCATAACTGCTAAAAAATCAACATCCAAAAATACCACTAACATACAAAATACATACGCAAAAATATGTCAACACACTCTCTACACTCCAAAATAATCTAACGCAAACCCTCATGCTCTAAATAGATTTTTTCCTCTATGGAAAATCTCTATTTGTATCATATGGCCCAAAGTCCCTTTGTTTATATAACATTGGACTCATTACAAAAATACAGCGCATTAATATTTTGTTACAACACTATATTATATATATCGTGTATTGTTTTAACCATATATAAATATGGTAGATTTGTTGCAACTATACGATAAGGTCCCTCGTGTGCTCGAATAACATTTGAACAAATGTATATATAATATGTCTAAACCCGGATGGCATTATCCATATTATAAAGCTCCCGTCGACATATGCGTTGGTCCTTGTTATTTGTTGAAACCCTACGTTATGGAATTATAACCATAATACCCATATGCTATATTAAAACTCTGACCACATATATCTCGGGCTACGTTGGCATACGGTTTTGCCTATATATCCAAACCAACGAATATAATATGACCAAACTAAACAATCATATCCATATGGGCATCTTCATAGTGAATATGTTAATACTACATAACCATATACCATTTATATGCTATACCCAACCGATGTCATTTAATGACCATATTATATACGGTAATTCCCATAATAACCACTCTAACGTAGGCATATGCAATACATGGTTCATGTAATAATCATACTATATATATATATAGATTTTGCTTGTGTTAACCGTAGCCTATGTTAAAGCCATATCCAACGTATTTAATATACCATTGAAATAAATGATGGTGGGTTCCTTATACGAATGAGTTTGTTGTTCAATTCGTGACTGCGATCCAATCCTGTGTTAAACTATTACAAACTTTATACCAATGAAATAGAGCCATGTGGCACTTTACCACAGGGCTATGTGTCATTCATCTATTGGGCCACATGTTGAGCCTCGTGTCTACCAAGTGTCAGCGTCTAGATGTACAACTTGTCAACTCTTGGATGTGCCATGTGTTAATTTAGCTTTGAGCTTGACTTTCAATCTTTGCCCAAAACTTGAAACTTTAATAAATTTTGCATACAAACTGTGTTTGACACTTTCAAATTGCACCAAAATCATTTTTTTGAGCACTGAGAAATGGCCCTAGTCTCGCTCAAATTCGAAGTTTTTTATTTTTCTGCCTTTCTAGATCCTCCCAGATCAACCCTCCCCATTGAGAGGCTTTTGGACCTCTAAATGGTTATTATTGAAATGGCAAGGACAGGAACTACTTCCCCACTTGTCTAGTGACTGTCTACCCTATTTTATATATTCTTCTTATCAAAAAAAGATGTACAATAATTATGATAGCCAAATCCATACTGTTAGCCATTTCCACTTTCCCACATCCTTTTTCATGTGTTACTTCAGCTACTTTCCATGAATAATACATTAGTAGCATTAACATATATAAATATGCTAATAACAAACAACTAACATGTTTGATCCTCTTGACAAGTTCCCATGACAAATTCCCCCACTCCCAAACACTTGTTTTGTCCATCTTTGCAGATAGGAGTGAAAAAGTATTTCTCACATTAATGAGCTTCTTTAAATGTCTTAGGGTTACTAGTGAAGTATCATCCTTCATTTGACAAGATTGGATGATGTACTTTATGTTGTCCTTGAAAAGGTGATATTTGTGTGCCTTCATGTGGTAGATAACCTTCCTATTGAAAAAATGAAGACTTCCAAGCGCAATTCCACAAATATTCAATGGAACCACATCTAGTTCAACTTCATCTAGAAATCTATATGTAGTAGCAAACCTAAGCTTACACTTATAAATTACCTGTAACTTATTGTTGTTACATACCCATCAAAGTGGATAAGGTTTAGGATGCAATGTTGTTACCAAATTCAGCTTCTTAATAACTGCCTCAGATATCAAATTGGATTGAGATCCAGTGTCAAGTAAAGTATACTTTACATGCTTAGGTACCACCCTGATATGAAATAGTTCATTTTTATCCCTTGTTGAAATTTAAGAAGAAATACAAGAACCATAACCATTATGTGAACATGATGTGCCTTTCAAACCCATAGTTGTGATTTGTGCCTCATCACCAGAGTCTGACACTAGATCCTGTTGGACTGTCATTGCCACCTTCTCCTTGCATTTCCTTTCTCAGAACCACTTAGACCTTAGCTCTTGATGTATTTTCCAACAATGCTCATCATTGTCTCCCTATTTTTTGCAATGGATACAAGAAGTTTCTCATTGCTTGCCTTCAGAAAAGTTGTTCTATTTGGTTTCTCCTTCCCTTTTCCTTTATCATATTTTGACCAAATTTCTTCCACAAAGACTCCACCCCATTGTTTATGTGCTTCAATATCGGTACCTTGTATGTAAACCTCATCTAGGTTAGATGGCCTCAACAAGAAAATAGTATTATGGATATAACGATGAAAACTACCAATATATTTCAAAAGAGTCTCTTGCATATTAAGTGGAATATTCAAAGCGAATGCATTTTTCCTAAATTACTCTATAAGGTTTTGCACACTTTGGTGTTTACACTATCCGATAGCTTTCCATTTTATTATTCCCTTCTCATCATGTGCGAAAGGATAGAATTTATTTTTCAATGCTAAAGTAAATCCAAATCAAGTGGAAATACTTTTACCTTCTTAATGCCTATTTTCCCATCATATTAAGGTAGTAACTTCCAATCGAAGCGAGGCCAATATAATTTTTAACTTGTCATCAATGATCGGCTATATGGTATTATAATTCCATTTGGTGAATCGAGTTATCAATTTTTTTAGCATTAAGCTCACCATCATAAACTGGCAAGTCAAATTTAATATCCAACTTCAACAACAACTTCCTTGATGAGGCTTTTACATGATGAGATTGAGGAGGAGAAAGAGGAGGACTTGATGGAGGAGAAGAAGCAGGAGGAGTCTTTTTTGAATCACCATCATTTCCTTCATCTTTAACTTCTTTCTTCGATGATCTTTTAAAATATTTCCATTCCTGATACATTTATTTAACCATGGTGTTCATTGCCATACAGCTTCATGAAACTCTTTGTTGGAATGAAAATGAATCTTTTCTCCCTCATGTGATGACATTTCTCTTCTTTTAGTAAAGCTTCTTGATCTAATTTATGGATTTCCTTCAATAAGTGTTCCTTCACTTTGCTTGAATTTGCTCCTACTTATCATGCACACTCATAAATCACCATCAAACTTGCTATGATACCAATAATTTAGTGTTGGTGATTGATAATGAGTTATTCAAAACCAATATATATTGGGTAATACATGAGTGCATTAAACTTACGTCTAGACTAAGATCAATGTTCTTTGAAAGTGCGTTGTAATATTTAGTTGTGAATATAAAAGTGATGAAGCTCAAAAGTTTGATTGTTTTCATAATAAAAGGTTTATATGGTAAAGTATATATGTACCATGTGAATATTTGTAATTTTCCCTTGTTTATTTTCTATTCCTTAAGTTCTCTCATGTGAATTTAATTGTTTATATTAATTGAGCTTCTAGTTCTAGTTTATATGTCTAGTCAACTCTATATTTGGACTTGTTGTGTCTAAAGAATAAATTAGGTGTCTTATTCCAAACATATGGCATTGGAGCTCATTTTGCTTGGAGAGGGTTGTCTCTTTTGTAAAACTTTAAGTATATTGAACTTAGATCTATTTAAGAAAGTCATTATTTAATACATCTAAGTTAAACATATTCTACCAAGAGTCATAAAATATAAATTTGGTTAAAGAAAGATGGCTAGAAGCACAAGAATCAATATTGTGCATTTTAATAGCCATTTTTTTTTTATCTTTGGAAGCTTAAAATGGAAACTATCCTCATTGGTTGAAAATAGAGGATTTTTATTCATATTGGAACACCTCCAACTAGAATGTTGAAGGATAATTCATAGAAAACTAAGAGAAAAGTGAGGGGCATTATTCAAATTTGTCATGAAATTTTGATCTTGCCAAGTGTTTTGATGGAATAAACTAGTGAGAAACTATAGGATAAGTTTGGAATTTTATTCCAATTGAAATCACTAGTAAGTAGGTCAAATGTTTGTAAGAAACTCTACCCTCTACATATGAAGCAGGGTGGGTCAATCATAAAACACCTACACACTTTCAACATTCTGCTTATTCAACTATTGATTGTGGATATCTATATTATTGAAGAAGAAATTTGTATTGATAAATTATTTTATCTTCTAGACTCCTTGGATAGTCTAGACATTTCTATTGGGAGTAACATAACTATAGTAACTCTTGGCGATGTGAAAAAATATCAATTATAAGAGGAGATGATGCAAAGGAACATGGAAGGATAAGAAAAATATATTCTATCTATAAGAGTTCAACCAAAAATCTTGGGGAAAGGAAAATTCTCTAAAGGTAGATATAGGTCAAACGAAAGATGTCAATCCATAATGAAGAGAATAAAAGTATGATATAAATGTGTTAAATATAGTCATTAAAAAAAATAAGACAATGATCACAAAATAAAGAAAGGGATCTAATGAGACCCCAAGCTAAGCAAGAATTTATTTGTATGAAGGAGGGGATGTATATTTAGCTTCGACAACTACATAGTTAAATGACAAGGCATGTTTGATCAAATTAGGTGTATATTGTCATATGACACCATAGAAGGTGTGGTTAGAATATGAATATGAGGAATATGATGGAGGGGATTCTAAAATAGATGATAATTCAGTTATGAGGGTATTCAATTAAGTTCACGTTTGAAAATTATGAAAGGATATTCAAAGTAGAACATTCTTGAGGGTACATCATATTTTGGGTTTATAAAAAACACAATATTAGCATTATTTATGCATGGTTATGTACCATATTTGAGAATGGTTATTGTAGTATATTTTGCTGTGAATAGTTGTTGACAAGAGATGTTCATATTATGACATTATACATTCTATTAGAGAATATCAACCTATGTGGATGTGATAGTTTAATCAGTTCCAAACAAAAATAACCAAACACACTGAAAAGATTGAAAGTAAGGCTTTGGAATAAGATGGCATGAACTATAACTTATTAGACTAGAACAAAAAAATCTCACACAGATAGAAATTTTGAGGTATCCTCGATGGACTCACTAGTTATCCTATCCCTAAAATCGTAGAAAGGCCAAGGATATGTTGATGTATAGATCCCACCTTAGGATGTGATATACAATGGTTTGAATAACTAATCTAATCTCCTAGTTGCAGTGCAATATATAATCATACAAATAACATAAATTAAAATATAAATAATTGTACCCGAAACCATCGTAGGCTAATTTAGTTTGCAAACCCCTTTTTTCAATTGGAAAACCTATTCCTACCCATAGATCCTTCTCTAGCTCCTTAATCCAAACCCATACACATAATCACAAACATATAGTGATGAGATTTGTGTTCGCAAAAGGAAAGCTAACATGAATCATAAAGTCAATACAAAAAGTCAATCAATTTTCTCACATATATAGACATAAAATGGATAAGGAAACAAGATTTCATTTGTATAATAGAAAAATTAAATAAGGAATTATAACCAATATGTAGCATGTGATCTCCTCTAATCCATTTCTTCTCCCCTTCCCTCGTCTTAGAGATACATTTGGCTGATTTGAGATGTAAGAGAGGAATATTCTAGTGATGTTTCACTAGAATTAATAAGATAATTCGCTAATTCCTTAGCTCTCACCCGTGAGAATGTATCACTAAATAGGTATTTCTTGGATCTAGGTGGATGTATCTGGACACCTACGGTCGTGAGAAATTAATATAATTCTTTAAACAATTACCCTTTGGCAACTTAGCAACTTAGCATGGGATAAATTGAGATGATTTGCTTGGGAATGACAACTTATAGAATTTTAACCTCCACCACTCTAACAATGAGAGAAAGTTATACATCGGTTTATAGTGCACACCTGTAATGAAGCGACGGCTACACAAGGAGGATATATTCATTTCGACGACAAGTGAAGGGAGTTGACATTAGGTTCCCTTCATTAACATACAGTGGTAAAAATGTTATAAAATATCCTTCTCTATATAATGTGTATAATAAAAGTAACGCTAAAGTTATGTTGCACATTTTTTATATTCTCTTATTTCATATCAAACTATGGCCCAGTTCTTCGAAATATTTAGTTTAGAGAATATGTTAATTTCGCTCTTATGTATTAAGTTTAATAATTTTAATTAATAACTATAACTAATGATTTTAATTAATAACTATTATCTCAAGTAAATTTACTTGAATCGATTTCTCTCTTTTCTTTCTTACTTAGAATGTGAGTTTTGTAAAAGATACTTTATAATATTAAAAAAAAAAATCATATTCTTGAATAAATCTCTATTTTTTTGCTTACTTAGAATGTTAATTTTGTAAACGATGCTTTATAAAAGAAAAAAACAAGTTTCGCGTTTCTATTTTTTTGCTTACTTAGAATGTTAGTTTTGTAAACGATGCTTTATAAAAAAAAACAAGTTTCGCGTTTCTTAATTAATGTGAGGAAATGACTAAAAGACACTAACTCATAGACTTCTTGTTTTGTTTATGGAAACCTTTTTGTACATTATCATAGATTACCTTAAAAAAATACAACAAGATAAAGTAACTATTATTTGTGTTCAGGTTCTCTCAACTCATTGGTATTGACATATTTATAAATGAATATCATGGTTATAAAAAAATACAACCAGATAAAGTAATTATTATTTTTGTTAAGGTTTGCTCAACTCATTAGTATTGATATATTTATAAATGAATACCATGGTTATATTAGATATTGATATACAAAAATAAGACATTCAATTTATTTATATTTTGAAAATAAAAAATATTTTCTTGTTACTTGAAGAATAAAAACTCAAGGATCTCGATTACTAATAAAATTGGTATATGTGAGAAAGATAGTAGAAAGGAAAGAAATATGCGATAAAAAATGAGTTCTACAAATTTTTGGAGGTTCTTCAAATGTTAAGAATTCTATAAACAATAGTGGAGGCCACCACAGAAGTAGGAGGGGTTCTTATAAGAGTCGATGAAAAAATAGTGATTAAATTTACATGGGGTTAGGAACAACATCCATTAATATGATCGAGTTCCTTGCACTATGTAATGGATTAGGGGTGGCTACATAAAACAAATTCAAAGGCTTTCATTCTTTGGAGATTCTATGACCAACATCCATCAAATGAAAAAGGCCAGAGATTTAATGAGTTCCTCATCTCTCTCTATAGCTCTAAGAGTTATTAGTTCTACTTCTACATTTGAAAATTTTGAATTTTATCATATTCTCCGATAGTTGAATGTTCAATTAGATGAAGTTTTCTAAAAACGGTTCTAATTTTGGGCAACAAAAACTTGAAATGAACAACTTAGATTTGTTTTTCCTTATCACATAGTTCTCATGAATTTTGCCAAATATACAAGGGTGGTTCGTGGCTCCTATACTCCCAATAGGAATAAGCATCAAATTTGAATTATCTGCCTTCAAAGCATCAAAGGCGTGGCAAATTCCAGTATCATTGGAATGATGGGTAGGTGGCATGCCCTTGTATCCTTCTTATGCAAGGTGGACAACATATTGAGTTTCAACTACTGATGATCTCCAAATCTCCGACCTACGTATTTGTTTTCCTATCTTAGTATTTGGGATCTCAAGTGTTGTGACTTTCTGATTGTTCCAAGATATAGGTTCCTTTCCCATTTATGCCTCCTATTGTGGGATGTTGATTGGTTATCCTGGGATGCGATGATCAAAGCCTCAGTTGAAAAATTGAATTTATAGAAGTCGATTCCCTGCACATTCGTGCCATTCCTTTGCTCAGTGAATCTTTGGTTAATGGAGAAAAATCTTTGGTGGTTGTCTGGCTCTTTGTAGTAGGTAGATTACCTATATATTGAATACTTGGCCTCCCCACAGTGCAGTTGAGTTCCTGGATCACGTTGGTTTAGTTGTAGGATCTTCTTTCAATTCAGGTCAGTTTCATTGGGTCCCCATATTTGGTTATATAATTTCCAATTCTCACATCCTCTCTAATAACAGTGAGGTATGTCTGGTGTTAGACACGCTAGTGAATGCAACGCATGTATTGCTTGTATCCAATTCCAAGCTGATATGGAGAAATCAATTGATGACCTCAAGGAGGAAATTCATGTTATTGGAGAAAGTTTAGTGACCATAGAGATCACTAGGTTTGGTATTCCATCAAAGACTATGGGTGTAGCAGGCACTAGCGTTGTGGCCAAAGGGAAGAGAGCTCATTGACTTAGGGGCAACGATACTAATAAGACAAATTGAACTTATCTTTGAGGCTTTCTTTTAGTCACGTCATGTTTTGAATACATATTTTCCTACGATACAATGTAAATTTTGCTATATTCTAGGAAGTTTTTGTATGATTTATAGTGTCAATGTCTTTAGGATAATTTGGAACTTCAATCCTAGAATCAGTAAATTCCTTGAAGGATAATTTGGAACTTCAATCCTAGAATCAATAAATTCCTTGAATACTCTCTAGTCCACAAAAATTTTGTCTTGAAAAATATATGTAAAGGTTCTCCTCCCTAACCTAGATTCCATTATTAAGCTCTTAACCATTATGTTTAAAAAAAGTGAAGTCTATAAATTACTTAGGTGAATATTGATTAAATAGCATAATCAAAATAAACTAACATGACCGATAAAGTGTAATAAGGAAAAAGAATCACTCAAATAAAAAAAGAAAAAAACCCTAAAATAAAATAAAATAAAAATAAAAAATCATATGAAATTGAAATTCATTTTTTTAATTTAAAAGTTTTAATTTTAAAATCAAAACTAACATTTTTAAAAATTAAATTCATATTTTTTTATTTCTAAATTATTTAAAGTTAGTATTTTCAAAATCAAATCTCTTAAACTTTTGTTTTAATATTTTAGATTTAACAAAACTAAATTTAATATGTAATAAAACAATTTGAGAATTACTAAATTATTTAGTAGTCCTCTGTTCTAATACATTCCATGTATGATGAACTTACAATAACATACCAAAACTATATAAATAAATCAAGCTGTTATACAAGAATTTGAAAGTTATCCAGTCATAATGTTAATACTTATTAGCCAGTTTAAATTTTTTCATATACATTTTAAATCTAGTGCACTTGCAACGACACATTAAATCTACATAATCTTTTTCTACACGTAAGGAAACATATAATTATGTACTGATGATGTTTTCTCATACACCTAATTTTTATATACATCATTACATTTGAAATTTCCAAATTGATTAGGTTTTAGTTGGTTTCGAACTTGAGGCTTTTTATCAAAGTTGACCCAAAAAAGTGCTTATTTAAAAAGTAATAACTTCAACTTATTTATAACTTTACAGTTGCGAAATTTAGGTCACTCGTAAATATGGTTTGAATTTGGATTTTTTTTTACTTTTCACATCATTTTTTTACGTTTCGTTTTGTTTAAAATTTTGAAATTCAAATATTTTTATAATAAATTAACTCTCCACTAATCAAAATTATTTAATTAATATATTAATTATAGATATATATATATATATAGATATATTTATCATAATAATTAATTATAGTAATTTTATTTGGAAATTATGACGATGGTTAACTACCATTCTGGAAGACCAATCAGATATTTTCGTGGTTAGATTTTACTTTGAGTTAGGCATTTTCATGTACAGCTCTAACGCTAATTACAATTAGCACTCCTTGCACTAGTAAGATGCACTTTAATTAACGGTTGTTATAGCCTATCCTGGGAATTTATTTTTTATTTATTTTCGCTTTTAATTACATAAGTAAAGGCCTAGGTTGTGTAAACCAGATTTCGGGCACTGTCGGAAAGATCTTGGCATGTTTCGGGGACAGTGGTTGCAGCAACACATCTTCTTTACGTAGATTTAATAGAGTTTAGTCATGGTAGTTGGTTTAGTTATTTTGTTTGGTAGTTGTTTAATTATGAAATTTTTATGGTGTTTCTCGTTAGAACGTGGTGGAATTTAAAAAAAAAAAAAAATTATATATAAAATGGATTTTTGATTATATATGAATTTCACATGGTAAATTTTTATTCTTATTTTTGTTATTTAAAATAAAATTTGTAATACATATATCAATTCAGCTAGCTATAAATTTTTTAAAAGGCTTAAATTGTAAAAGAATCACCACTCAAATTTGTAATTAATCACTATTAATTTTTCAGAAATTTTAACCAAAAAAAATGCTAAAAGAAAAAACCTCGAAAAAATCTAAAATGTAACCAACAGACTAGGCTCATTATATCATAATATCTTATATGTTACCATGGAGAAGTTTTTATGGCCGCAATCAAGGTGCACATCTCAAGGACTCGCGTTAGGATTATTATAGAAATGAGGGAAAACCATTTTCTAACCCGGGATAGGTGCGTGAGGAATTTTTTTTAGTGCACTAGGTAATTTGGAATCATTAACACATGCAAAGCACTTTCATTAAAGACAGACAATGTTTTGGAAATAGAAAGATTTTTAGTATATGTAAATAAGCCTGATTACTTCATAAGATTTGGTGAACATGGTTCATGATTAGGATTAAGATTGTCAAGCTTTATTAAATAATCCTAGTAAATATCCAGAAATGAAAGTTCATTGCACTCTAGCATGTTGGATAGATGGTTTTCTAAGAGTAAGTGTCCAATAATTGACGGTCGCTCAGCCTCCAAGAATAGTATTATGAGACAACGAGGACGAATCTAAATCGATCACACAGCAGTAGCTTAGGCGTACGGTTGGAGTAACGGTGTAATATTACATTCATTCACCCTCCATACATCGGCGACTTTGGCCAGACGACAAAAAGAATAACAAGCAATTAAATTGAACCGATTCACGCCAACAAACACACTATTGAATTCCAGATTACGTCTTTGATTAACTGTGCCATAATATGTGATCTTGAAAGAAAAAAATTGAAGTAAACAAATATCGGACATTTGCATCTGGTGGGAAAAAAAGGAGTCATGCAGAAAATTATATTATATATGGATACAGAATTTTGATAGAGGGATTGTAAAATATAACTATTAACAGCCCAAAGATCATCAACACCAAATATTTCACATTCAGAACTTAATATGTTGTTTAAGATGACATACCTTGACTAACAGCGGAAGATGTAATGGCTGCCATCTTCTGTCTTCTGTCTTCTTCTCAGAATTCGGTTTCTCTCCTCTTGCCCTCACTTCATTATGTGTTTCTTGATGGAGAAGAATACAACTCTTGTGTGGGAGAGAGAGGACCCAATCCTTTATATATTTAACTTTAAGTCTGGTACGTCCATCATATACCAATTCAACGCTTTAATGCTTTAATCCTTTAATGCTTTAATGCTTTTAATTATAGAATGACTTAATTAGTTGGGTCACATTAAGATTTAGAAACTTCCATTTAATTTCTAACATTCTCCCACTTGACCCGACTATTCATAATATTAAGTGTTGAACATCATACCATGATAAATTGCTGAGAGTTATGGCGGTTGTGCACTATTAATTCAATGCATTCCCTTCCATATACTACAATACCAGCAATCCATCAATTCATACTCATAATTTATATAAAACAGCATAATGGTCCACATAATGTCTTATATCATAATGATTAAACATAATATCTTTATAAGACTCTTTCTTGTTTAAAATTACATAAAATACGTACTACTACATTAAAACAAGAGACACATAATTGTATATCAGAAACACATAAAAGAGCTCAGAATGTCACAAATCAATTATTATTAATACAACCAAGACCCATTCTTTGAACATGTTCCTTAAATTGTCTTGGTTGTAACCCTTTCGTCAAAGGGTCTGCAATCATAAGTTCTGTCCTGATGTGCATGATTGACACTCTTTGTTTCTGAACCTCATCTTTCACAACAAGATACTTCAAATCTATGTATTTGGCACCTTTAGAGTACTTGTCGTTCTTTGAGAAAAATACTGTTGCAGAGTTATCACAATAAATTTTCAGCGGCTTGCTAATGGTGTCGACAACCGCAAGTCCTGAAATAAAGTTCCGCAACCATAACGCATGAATTGTGGCTTCAAAACATGCCACAAATTCTGCCTCCATAGTGGATGAAGCAACGATAGTCTGTTTCGCACTTTTCCATGATATGGCACCTTGAGCAAACATAAACAGGTAACCAAAAGTCGATTTCCTAGTATCGCTGCATCCAACAAAATCTGAATCGCTATATCCAATCACCTCTGATTCATTGGATCTTCTATACATGAGCATGTAATCTTTCGTGCCTTGTAAGTACCTCAAAACTTTGTTTGCAGCTTGCCAATGTTCCCTTCCTGGATTACTTTGATACCTCCCTAACATACCGACCGCAAAGCTGATATCCGGTCTAGTACAGGTTTGAGCATACATCAGGCTACCAACAACAGATGCATATGGAATTGATTCCATTTCCTTTCGTTCAACATCATTCTTAGGACATTGCATGAGACTGAATTTATCACCTTTCTGTACAGGAACTATCCCAGGTGAACACTTACTCATTCCAAATCTCTCTAGAATCCTTTCGACATATCCTTTCTGAGACAATCCCAATATTCCTTGTGATCGATCACGGAATATTTCTATTCCAATCACATAGGATGCCTCTCCCATGTCTTTCATTTCAAAGTTCGTTGAGAGAAATTCCTTAGTCTCACGCAATATACTTAAATTATTTGCAGCAAGCAAGATGTCATCAACATAAAGGACCAGAAAAATAAACTTGCTCCCACTGATCTTTAGGTATATATAGTGATCAACCGTATTTTCCTTAAAACCAAAAGATGTAATAATGGTATTGAACTTAATATACCATTGCCGGGATGCTTGATTAAGCCCATATATTGATTTCTTAAGTTTACACACCAATTGTTCTTTACCTTCTACAGAAAAACCCTTAGGTTGATCCATATAAACATCCTCGTCAAGATCTCCATTCAGAAAGGCTGTTTTCACATCCATTTGATGCAACTCCAAATCATAATGAGCTACTAATGCCATTATTATTCTTAGTGAGTCCTTTTTCGAAACAGGAGAAAATGTCTCCTTGTAATCAACACCATCTATCTGAGTGTAACCCTTAGCAACAAGTCTAGCTTTATACCGTTCGATATTACCACTAGAGTCGTGTTTGGTTTTAAAAACTCATTTACATCCGACTCTTTTACAGCCATGTGGTAACTCAACGAGATCCCAAACTTCATTCTGTTGCATGGATTTCATTTCTTCTTTCATGGCATTAATCCATTCCTTTGACTCTTTACTTTCTACAGCATGTGAAAACGAAACTGGATCCTTATTGATTCCAATATCATAATCTGATTCTTGCATATAAACCACATAATCATCAGAAATAGCTGACCTACGATTTCTTTGAGGTCTTCTTAATGCTACTTGTTGTGGTTCATGCATATCAGTATTATGTAAGTCATTTCCTTCAGGAAGTACTTCTTCATTTATATGTTGTTCATTATCATCATGCTGTTCTACAACAGCTGGAACAACATTTGGAGTAATAGTAGATGGAGGAACTATTCTAGGCAATGTAACATTTACCCTTGTTTCCTTTATTTCTACTATTTCTCTTCTAGTACTCCCACTGACTTCACCATTCTCAATGAATCTTGCATTACCAGTTTCTACAATTCTTGGACTATGATTAGGACAGTAAAACACATATCCTTTAGATTTCTCAGGGTAACCTAAAAAATACCCACTCATCGTTCGAGAATCTAATTTCTTTTCATGTGGATTATAAATTCTCGCTTCCGCTGGACAACCCCAAACATGCAGGTGTCTTAAGCTAGGTTTCCTGTTAGTCCATAACTCAAAAGGAGTCTTTTGAACAGCTTTACTAGGAACCCTATTCAACAAATAATTAGCGGTTTTGAGAGCATACAACCACAAATTCTTAGGTAGTGTAGAATCTGACATCATACTCCTAATCATATCTATTAACGTCCTATTGCGCCTCATTGCTACACCATTTTGCTGTGGTGTACCTGGCATTGTGTATTGCGCACATATGCCATGACTTTCGAGGAATTTTGCAAATGGACCTGGACACTGGCCTGAATCATCATATTGACCATAATATTCACCACCTCTATCAGACCTTATGATTTTCACCTTTTTATCTGATTGCCTCTCAACTTCCTTTACAAATGTCTCAAGGACATTCACAGATTGAGATTTTTCATGAAGTAAATAGATATAACCATAACGGGAAAAATCGTCAATGAAAGTGATGAAATACTTTTCTCCATTAAAGGCTGGAGTGTCCATAGGTCCGCAAATATCAGTGTGTATTATTTCAAGAAGCTGGCTGCTTCTAGTGGCTCCTTTCTTATTATGTTTGGTTTGTTTGCCTTTAATACAATCCACACATAATTCTAGATCACTAAAGTCCAAATTTGACAAAATTTCATTACTTACTAATCTCATCATTCTTTCTTTGGATATATGACCTAGTCGTTTATGCCACAAGAAAGCAGAATTTTCATTCAACCTGCTACGTTTACATCCAACATTATTTACTACACTCAACAAGGAATTCGCATAAGTGTCATTCAGTTTCAATTTATATAAACCATCAATTAGAATACCAGAACCAACATTATCAGTATTCTTATATAAATCAAAACAACCAGATCCAATCATACATCTAAAACCAGAAATATCCAATTTACTTGCGGAAATAAGGTTTCTAGATAATGAAGGTACATAAAGGGTACTGTATAAGTCTAATACATATCCACTTTCTAGAATTAGACGATAAGTCCCAATGCCTTCAATTGAAGATTTCATTCTGTTTCCCATAAAAAGAAAACGATCTTCATTTGGATTTATGGTTCGGATCGTAAGAAATCCCTGCATATTGTTGGAAACATGAGTTGTAGCACCAGTATCAAGCCTCCATGTATTAATAGGAACTTCAACTAAATTTGATTCAAAACATACGAAAGATAGACAACCTGCAAATCAAAAATGAAATAACTATAAGCTCATAACTAACGTGATTCAGATGTAGACATAATAGTATAATATAGCACTCCTTTGGGTAGATACTATCTTATACTTAACATAATTAAATACCAAAACATAAGTAGGTAATAAATATATTCAATTAAATAGAACTGACATCTTTGGATGATCAATATTTATTTAATCAAAATATCTATCAAACCTCATCATGTCAACTAGTTATAGAACAAGACTTTCCTTTGGGTAAGTTCTCAGGTTCTATCATTAGTGACGCCAGTTTTTAATTGGTATTATTATAACTGGCAATTTCTATCAATAATCATTATGTCACTTATGCACTAAATGATTATTCTGATTTTGACCACTTTGGTGATTAACAAAATCATAAATCTCATGTGCATAAATAATTTGCAAAACAACATTCTGATTTTGACCACTTTGGTGATTAACAAAATCATAAATCTCATGTGCATAAATAATTTATAACACATACCTTATGCAAAACAATCAGTCATAGAGCAATTACTTTTATGCCCAAATTTCAAACAATTATTTTGCACCAGTAAACTTTACCAAAACAGTAAATGATGCACAAAAAGACCCAATTGAAACCCCTTTATTTCATACTTCAAATATTCAGATCATGCATTTCTAAACACCCAATATTGGCGGCCTCAATCTGGTCCCATGTGACCAAGCTCCCAAACACCGAATCCGCAATGCCGCGCACTCAATAAAATCTTAAGGCCCAATGGTCTACCGCATGTAATGTTTTCAATAAAACCTCCAGATCCAATGGCCCATCGGGAAACCCCACCGCGTCTTACTATTTATTGGCCAGCAAAGTACAGGTTTCTTCACATTACATATATAATAAACCTTAAGTTGGTGGGAGTTCAGCATCACACATTTAATGAGAGGAACAGCTAACGCAAGTGGAGATGTGAATGTTTATGGAATTGGGTATCCGTGAAGCAGACGGAAATTTTAATTTCTTGGTCGGTTTTTTAGTTGGATTTCAGAGGTCAGAGGATCGAATCCATTGGCTTTGCAGTTGTTTTATGAAATGCAAAGAGCAGGCGTCAAACCAAATCAGTTCACCTTGACCAGCGTGAAAATCTTGCTTTAATACATCTCTGCGCCATCAATTATACTTACTACTTGCAAATACTTGAAAATTAATGCATAAATATGACATCACGTGCATAATGGGAGAAACAAGTTCGGACATCACTTCAGAAACTCGGAAAAGAGTACACAGTTCAGTCAATGGAATTCGGATCCGCCTGAGAGGTAAAGTGAAGGACGACCCTGTTCTCATTTCAAATGGCCATACCTACGAGAGGGAAGCGATCTCGCACGAGTTTGCCAAAGGCGGATTGAAGGATCCCATTACAGGCGAAGGCCTAAAGGATGGCGTTTTGACACCGGCAGCGCAATTACATGGCTCGGATTTTGAAGGCAAGAATTGAGCTTGAAAATCGAAACGATGCTGAGCGAGTAAGGGCGCTTACGGATTTGATTAACATCATGAGTAAAGCTCAATTGCAATCATAGGAAATATTCAGTTATTGATTTGCTCTGATACCAAATGTAAAATATAACTACTAACAACCCAAAGATCATCAACACCAAATATTTCACATTCAGAACTTAATATGTTGTTTAAGATGACATACCTTGACTAACAGCGGAAGATGTAATGGCTGCCATCTTCTGTCTTCTGTCTTCTGTCTTCTTCTCAGAATTCGGTTTCTCTCCTCTTGCCCTCACTTCCTTATGTGTTTCTTGATGGAGAAGAATACAACTCTTGTGTGGGAGAGAGAGGACCCAATCCTTTATATATTTAACTTTAAGTCTGGTACGTCCATCATATACCAATTCGACGCTTTAATGCTTTAATCCTTTAATGTTTTAATGCTTTTAATTATAGAATGACTTAATTAGTTGGGTCATATTAAGATTTAGAAACTTCCATTTAATTTCTAACAGGGATGTCTCAGTTCATCTGAATATCAAATGTCTGCATCAGTTACTGGCCCATGTGAGCAGTCGTGGAAGAAATGAGAACTTAGTTTCGCTGAGTCGTGATTACTCAGCAAGACAAATGAAGCATGAGATATTAATATATAATCGACTATCGCTCAAGAAATAGGCTTTAATTTGGAACTAAAAAACTTAGAGGCTGGAGCCGATTTCACGGAAATAAATTACCCCAACAGTTCGAACTTCTAACCTAACTAATGAAATCGAAAAATTAAAAACCCGCAGCAACTCAAACCCACAAGAAAAAAATATCAATGCCTAACCTGGTTTTCTCGGAGCCAATCTTGAGTTGGGCGTAAGTCTGAATGAGCATATGCATTGAGATTGTGAGTGTCAGGGAAATAGACTACCAAAGCTCTTCTGTTGCACCTGTGCAGATTGACGATGAAGCCACGCCACCAACAATATTAACACCTTGTCAGTGGAGATGATTGGGTTCTTACTGGTACAGTGGTATTTCACGACCCTGGATGTTGGCCTTATTCTTTTTTTATGTCTTTTCGGTAAAAGGAAGGCAGTGTACACAGTCCTGTACTTTCTATAAAAGGTAGCGGAAAGCGAGATCAATTCTAATTTCAAAATATCAATAATGATCCGTTATTAAACTTATACCAATTTCCAGAAAGACATACTCAACCGAGTCACGTAACTTTCCATTAAAGTTTGAGTCCAGACTTGCAGTTGCTTCAGTGAGGAATAAAAACAATGAAAAATGCAAAATAAATGGGCGCAAGAACGTTTTAGAAAAAAATTTAAACGTCAAAAATAAGGGTTACATCCCTCCATGCACATCACGGAAAAGGGGCATCCACACATTCGAACAGTCAAATACAGGCAAAATGCCGGTCAAATTCCATCCCTGCCCGTCAACATTGTAGGTAGTTGACGTCATTATCAACTTACATAATTTGTTTCCTAACTAGATTATACAGCTCTCTGCATCTAATCCCCCGATCGAGATTCGAGAGCGCTGTACGGAGGAAACTTATCCCCGAATAACAGTTTGTCGTTTGTCCAAATGCATGAACCCATGGTGAATTTAGAGTGCATGTCAAATCGGACAAAACTTTAGGGGACCACGATTTAAGATGATATGTCCAACTGATAAGCTGATCGAATGTGTCACTTTGGGACGTATTTTAACAGAAGTTCCTGCTATTCTAACAGAAGTGCATGCTACAATTCCAATAAAATAACAGCAAAACGATAACCCATATTACATTTCCAATTAAAAAACAGCAAATGGACACGGTCCAAGCTGCTACGACTTTTGTTGCATTCTAAAAATAAGCCGGCAGACAGAATTGTTGCATTGTTGCATTCTATAAAAACCCGACAGATGTCGCGGGACGCTGAATAGCTATCACATTTTGGAGAAATTTTATTATGACAAAGACCGGCTATTGAATTTCTGTCATAATCCGTTTGGAAATAGTAATTACTTCAGCCTGCAATGTAGTTTAATATATTAAGAGTGTGAGTTAACTGGTGTCAGTGTGATTGTTGGAGTTGAGATTTATATTTGTAAAAATTAAATTCAGTGTATGTTTGTATGTTAGAGTGAGTTTTAGTTGAATTGTTCGTTAAAAAGTATAAATACCTGTGATAAGTTTAATGTAATCAATTTTTGTGTGATAGAAGATCAGTAACTCGTACTATTTTTGTGCGTCACATGTATGCCTTTCCTCCTCTCCCTTTCAAACCAATTGGCAGCCTAAAATTTGCAGCCCGGAGAGTCGCCCGCTATATTCAAAAGATGTCGTAACAACCAATTGTCAGTCCGTTATATCCAAAAGATGTCGTAACCACCAATCGTCCGTGATAAGGAGTCACGGTCTACAGTTCGATTTGTAGAGTCGTAGCTGTCATTTTATTTTAAAACAAAGTGAGGGCCGGAGCACTAAGTGGATGAGCCACCGTAGATGAAGGTTTGGAAATTCAAAACGTACATAAATTATTATTTTGAAAAGTCAAATTTTGAAAACGTCGTATCGAAAGGTTTTCTCAAGTGGTGAAGGTTTGAAAATTCAAAACGTACAAAAATTATTATGTTTTAAAAGTCAAAGTTTTAAGAGTTCATATCGAAAGCCTTTTTTTCAAAGAGCTTGGAGATGGTGTGTTTTCAAAGTTAATCTATCGTGAGAGGGTTTTATTTCTTAAAGGGAACGCAGTTTATTGAAGGATTATTCAAGGGTTGTTTTAAAAATGGGAAATTCTTTTTCTTTCTTTTTTTGAGAATTTTAAAGTGATTTTTTTTAAAGGAGAATTAAAAAAAAAAAAATTAAGAGAGTTTAGGGTTTTAGAAAGGTTCGTTGATTGTAAATTATTTTGGTTTGTCAAGTATGATAGTGTTTTAGATTTTTTATGGGTTGGGATATGGAGAGTTGCTTCATGCAATAAGGAAAGCAACTATAATAGAAAAGAAACACAAGAATCATGAGTCTCAAAGCGCAACTGAAGCAGATTAAGAAAATTAAATGAAAAGAAGAGAGAAAGATCATTATCATGTTTAGAGAGATTCAAACCACAACCATGGAACTAAGGAGTCTAGCAGAAGACAAAAGTGAAATCGAGGTTGATTGGTATAGCTTAGATCTACTACCGTCTCCTATGGTTACTCGTAAGAATTTGATTTTTGGGTTGTCAAAATGCGAACTTTTCTTCGAGGTAAATAGTTAATTGAGTACCAGTCTAAAAACCCATATGGTGAAGTATGTGATGCTTTAGTATTGGATTTTATAGATTAGGCATTGAATGAGAATTTTTTGTGCATTGTATCAAAAACTACGTCTTCCAAGGAAACATGGAAGATCCTTGAAGAATAATTTGGTGCAAGGGGAAGTGTCATGCAACAACAAGTTATATCACACATAGAGAAGTTTGCAATACAAGCAGAAAAGAGCAAAGATAGTGATGGATGCTACTATGCAGTCGCACACGCGAAAGATGAAGAAAACACAACAAAGATTGCAGAGAGAGAAGTTGAAGCCTCTGTGAGTGAAGGAGAGCAAGATCATATAAATGCCCAAGAACTCCATTGTAACGTGGATGGTCAAGATGGATGTGAATACAACTGTGACGAAACACATGTGGATGGTGAGTGCAAAGTGAGATGTACATTGGTGAATCCAGCTACAACTCATGAATTTGGTGAAGTTGAAATTGCTAATGAGCACATGCATTCTGAGATATCTCACAACAGAGTGGATCAAAATTTTGTTGAAGTTAACTTTTATGAAGACAATTTAACTGGTAATGAGTGGATGCATATGATGCAATAGAAAGAACACATTGATATGTTGTTATTTGGTGAGAGAAGCCCACTTGGAAGACAAATGGAAGACAACCTGTTTATAGCATGAAAAGTTTGTGAAGGAGTAGAAGAGAAGGCAGAGAAGCAAAACGAAGAGAGTAAATCTCTCACTGCAGAGCATAATGAATATATTTGTAACATTGATTTTGAGTGTGCAAAGTACAAGAAAAAAATAGTACTTGATGATGAAGGTGAAGAAAAATATATGGATGTTTCAGAAGACAAAGAAGAAAGCATTGAAACAATATTTCAACAACCGAGTGAAGAAGCGATAAGATTCTCATCTCAAGAAATATGACAAAAAGAGGACGAGGAATATAAATCCCAAGAAGCAGAGTGATGAATATAGATTGAAGATGAAGAATTGTGACAACAGTGCCTGAGTGAAAGAGTTGTTAAAGAGGAAGCAGTAAAAGACAAGATCAAAATATTCAAAATATTTTTCAGAACAAATTCAATACATGTCAAAGAAACATTGCAACAACAATAAGTGAAGAAATAGGGAGTGAATGCCAAGAAAGTACAACAAATAATGAAGCAGTTTTGTACGTATAGAATTTGGAAGAAACGAAAATTCAAAAGAGTAAAATTTTTGAGTCATTGTAAGCCTAGCTGAGAGTTAGACAAGCATACATGTTTAATTTAAGATTGAGTCAATTTCTATTGTAAGCCTACGAGGCGTAGTTGATTTATGTTGAGTCATGTTTGAGTTAGGTTGAGTAATACAATCCTAATTAAGGAGGATTGTTGGAAATAATAATTACTCCTACATGCAATACAATCTATATTAAGAGAGTGAATTAACTAGTGTCAATATGAGTTAGTTCGAGTTTAGTCTTATATATGAAAAGGTTAAATTTTGTGTGTGTTTGCATGTTAAAGTGAGCTTTAGTTGAGTCGTTAGTTAAAAAGTATAAATACCACATCATGGGTTTATTGCAATCAAATAAAGTTTTGTGTGATCGATAGAAGAGCAACATCTTATAGTGTTTTTGTACATCAAATTTGTGTTTTTCCTCCTCTTTCTTTCCAACAATATTGGATTAGTTGCAAACTCAAAATACATGCATAATAACCCGCCATTTCCTTTAGAGGTTATTCAAGTGCGGAAAAATTCTCAGCATGTGGCACATTAATAGATAGAAAACTGCATTTTAGAATCATTTATCTATCTTTTTTCTATCTTTTGTTGTTTTCACCACAGTAGATATTATTTTTAATGATATTGATATACATTTTTTAATAAAATTGTTATTATTAATAATTTAAATTGTAAAATTTTAATAATATGGATAAATTTTAGCTATTCGAAAATATTGGACACTCACACATGTCTCAATTGAAAATTCAAATTTACAATTCCTACAAATTTCTACCTTAACTTAGAGCAAATTAACCAAAAAAAGATAGCATATCATGGCTAAATGGGAAGTGAAGATAAGAAATTTCTTCCCCTAATAGAGGCACAACCTGAACCCTCGACACACCTCACGACGTAGGCATGGCTTACGAGCAGGCCTCCTCATTACCAATCATTGATTTTAGATCCTGTACCAGCGTCATTTATGCTAACTTTTGTTGTAAGGCTCATAAGAGATTTAGCATTTTAGCGAAATTTCACATTGTAAAACTTAAACTAGGGTATAATGATCATGCTTCTTTTTATGTCATCTTCATTTTTAATCTTAGATTCTGAAATATTTCAAAATATAATAAACATCAAATTTATGTAATATTTTGAAATATGCAATCCAGATACCAAGCTTAGGTGACACTTTCTCGGGGAACCACCCAATGTTGCCTAATTCCCAAAGCATTACCACTATCCTTTCATAGTTTTGATTCATCCGATATTTCGAGCTCCAAACAAATATTTTAGGTACCTCTTTTAGAAAACTTATTCGATCCATGGTTTGATGACATAAAAGAATAATGCAAAAATGTCAGACCCTGTTTTTGTTGGGAGTAATGGAGAAAGATAAATTTAGATTATTGTTATGATGATGATAGGTTTGAGATTCTAATCTTAGACCTCATATCCTAATATCTAGGGAGTGGTTGAAACCATCCCGTTAGTGTGAAAGCCTATATATTTGCGGCTCATCTGACTCAATGTAAGTGGGCTTGTATGAGTGTTTGTACACTCTCCAGGCATCTCACCTGCAGAGCCATTTAGTTAATACATTCGTATTTTATCATGGTATCAAAGCTGTAGGTTCGAGCAACCTGTATGCTGAGTGAAGGATTTTCCCGACGCGCTTGAGGTGAAATCGTCGCGTGGTTTGGGGGAAAAATCATGCTGATCCCACTGTGAGACTACTCACATTTTATTTTGGACGACCGTCGCAAATTTTTGTTGGATAATCGCGCTGACCGTCGCAAATCTGTGTTGGCAAATAGCGCCAACCCTATCAGGAACAAAGGTTCATGTTTTTCTTTGAAAGCCTGCGAGCTGTGGCAGTTGTGTGGTAGTTGTGGCATGGTCAAAGGGGCACGTTTATTTTTAATTTTGGCTGCCTGATCCGGTTCCAGGAACATCCGTGTGTATCATTTGTATTATCTATGTTATTGATCCGCAAATTCGAATTGATCTGGTGCTATTGACCTGCGCTGAGAAAAATCTAATCTGCTGCCATTGTTGTAGATCGGAAGCCGTGGACGGTGTGAAAAATGCCTGGAGGAGGTCACGTGGTAGAGGCCACATGAAAGAGGCTGAAGACTTGAGGTGGATCGCTGCCTGCGTGGACTGGCCCTGTGTTGGAGGCCACACACCTGCCTAGACACCACATGCTAAAGGCCATAGAACCTGCAGAACATCGGCAGCAGTGGTCATGGAGGCATTCAACCTGAGGAGGAGGCGTTTAGGCTGCAAGGAGGGCTGCGTGGAGATGACGCAACAAAAAAAGTCTTTTCCCGCACAGTGTGGTGGAGGCTAGAACTGTCGAAGAAGACACCGCTGCGTGGTATATTGTTGTCAACATCATCTAGCAAATTTGTCCTAGAAATTTAATTATTTGAGAAACGTAAGTTGCAGGTTGAGGAGATTCCAAAACTAAATGGGTAAATTTTCTTCTAGGTTATTATATGCCATAATGAAAATGTGAAAGTTCTTGTTGATTTGAACCCATCTTCAGAAATATGGTTATCAGAAATTGCTAATTACATATATCAGAATTAGATATTGATAACGTTTCCATCTTGTGAGAGGTAGTTTTGTTGCTCATCGCCAGAGCCAAGGGCACTGAGCCCTATGTGGCATAGAAGCCACAGTATACAAGGTTCTATAGTTGAAGAGCTGCCAAAGTGAGAAGTTTCCTGCCTGCGTGGTAACGAGGTTGTTGGAGCTTGTTAGAGAACTGTGTGGAGCCGAAAAGGAATCTCGAAGCAAGATAAAGTGAGATAAGATGGACTTTAACAACATGTCAATATTTTTAGATATTTTGATTCTAATGATGATGTTTTTCTCATGTGGCCATTTGGAGGCGTTAGCATGAGTAGTATATTCGAGTCAGAAGAAAATTCAGAAAAACAATGTGGTTCTGTTGATGACCATGAGAATCAAGAGGCACAGTCTGTTGTGCAAGATCCTAAGATTGAAGACACATGAGTTGATCTTTAGGAAGGGTGTAAAGAGGAACAAAATGTTGAAGATCAGTTGGACGAGCCACATGAAGTTGATTGCAAAGACGTGGTAGAAGAAGACAAAGCTGGAGAGAATTTAAGTTATGATGATCTCATTAATATTTCTAGGTGTGCAGACATTACACCAATGAATGATGAAGACATCATAGCTGACGTTCAGATGGTTGACATCAGAAATAGTGAGAGGGAAAATTCTCCTATCCAGCTTGTCATAATCTTGAGAAGGGCAAGAATAAGAATTCAAACTTTCAATCACTGGGGAAGAAATGAGGTGAAGACACATCACTACCTCATGCTGAGCAAAGTGAAGATGAAGCCTCAACTCAAGATGAACAAGCATGGACTCACAAGAAAAAAGACCAAAATGAAAACCTATGTCACCAATGTTTTCATGTTTTAATTATAAGCCTAGCTGAGACAAAACCAACAGGCGTATGCTATTGTTCGCTACCCTTTCTCCATTAAGGGGGAGTGTTGGAAGTAATGGAGAAAGCTAAACTTAGATTATTGTTATGATGATGATAGGTTTGAGATTCTAATCTTAGACCTTATATCCTAATATCTAGGGAGTGGTTGAAACCATCCTGTTAGTGTGAAAGCCTATATATTTTAGGCTCATTTAACTCATGTAAGTGGGCTTGTATGAGTGTTTGTACACTTTCCAGGTATCTCACCCGGAGAGCCATTTAGTTAATATATTCAGTTTTAATCAGTTTTTAGATCACTAAATTTAGCGCACACTGCTCAAGTAGTCGTCTAGTGTTGCTTACAAAAATAATTTTAAAATCACACAAAATAATACAAATAATTGTGTAATTAGTTCATAACCATGAAACATTGTTTGCCGTGATCATTATTCTTATGCAATACAAATCTAACAGTGCAAATCTATCCCCAAAAGAGTTAGGTGAAGGTATTTTTGTAATTTCAAAGAACCATATTAAAATCAAAATGTCCTACTCACTTCCATTCAATTCTTTATCAAAGAGCATCTACTAACTTTCAAGATCTCCTACTCATTTTTGTTCAAGTGTTTCTTCCTTCTTTTTATCATATTAGATTCCATCTAGTTTGTGCACAATTTGGAATGTTCTATAGTTTCCTAATAGAATTGAATGAGAAAAATGCAATGCAAATTCATACGCAAGAAAAACAATATTAAGTAAAAATACAATGAACATTCATACACAGGATAAACAATATTATAGTTTAGAAAGTAGAAGCAAACTTTGAAACAAAGAATATCAAGAATTAAAGGGAGCATTGCCTGAAAAAAAAAAAATGTAGAGTGAGATGTGAGAGTTAGATAAAAGAGTAGTCCCTCTGGTAAAAGGCCTATATAGTCAACCAAGTGTATCATTGAACCAACTGCATGAAAAAATTCCTTTTCAATGTGAATGCCTTTTCAATATGGGAAATAGTCATCACATTTATATCACTATTTTTTATTTTGATGAAAAGTTATAAAAATATTTATATTTAATTGGTTGGAGAAAATAAAGTATTCTCTTCTTTTAAATGAAATATTGTTTTTTCATATCAATTATAATTAAGTTTAGCTATGTGGAGAAATAATAACGTGCGAGAAATGGAGTTGAATTCCACCATCTTAGGCTTCGTAATTAAAAGTGGTCAAGAAAATGAAATATTGTTTTTTCATATCAATTATAATTAAGTTTAGCTATGTGGAGAAATAATAACGTGCGAGAAATGGAGTTGAATTCCACCATCTTAGGCTTCGTAATTAAAAGTGGTCAAGTATTGAAACATCTTCGTGATTAAAACTTCTAAAGTATTGAAACATCTATTATTTAGAATGAAATATAAAGATATCTCCCAAGGAAAAAAGAAATATATTTTTTTGGAAGGAAAAAATTACAATGTATACATTTTGAAAGAAACTCATACTCAAATCTTGTTATAACATATCTCATGGGTTTTGTGTATCTATATAACTATAGAACCTATTAGGATAAAATTGTCTAAGTGAAAGAGTCAATGAGAAAAATCCTAGTGGTTGTTTTTGAACCCACATGGATATATTATTGCATGTGGATATAATGCTAAAAACATGAGGCCCATGCTTTTTTTGTTAATAAGTGTAGGAAGCTCTTTAGAAGGTTTGTATGCCAAGTTTGACAACTTGGAGGATGCACACAAGGTAAACATGAAATGCCTCAGGCAGATTATGTATCATGGAATATTGTTATTGTAATGCATTCACATGGATTTTAACAAGGAGACTCTAATTCTTTATCAAGTGGTAGTGAAAGGAGGGCTAGTGAAAGAAGCAATGACCATGGTGAGTGTGTTGTAAATTATTAGAAACATATGGAGGTATAATTAGGTGTTGTAGGATTGAGGCATATTGGATTTCCAAATACCGTTCCCAAAATTTTTTAGAGGACCTAGATAATTACTTGAAGAGGGGAATGTTAAAATAAAAATCGTCATGGTAAAAGAGTTAGTGATAAAAATATGTTTTAGGAAAATAATGGTTATTTTCTGGTCCAAAATTTTCTACTCATTGGTCCTGATGTATTGAATTCTTTAAATAGGTTTCATATATTCCATTGTAGTGTGCCCAAAGAGTAGAGGCTAGAGTAGTTTTTCTCTCACAATTTTATTCCTAATAGAGATCTACATCTTATATTAATATGAAAAGCATATCACAATTATGTTGAACCATAGAAATCATGTCTTTTATAAATATTAGTATAAACAAAAAATTTATTATACATATTGTGGTATTTATTGAAGGGTAGTAATTCTCCCAAAACATTCTAAAAACCATGAAGAGAGCGTCCATTCTTTATACAGATTTAGTAACATGAAGATCTAGTATGATTCCATCCATTTATAATTATGTATGATAATATCTCAATGATTCTAACAGTCAATACAAACACAAAGTGAGTGCACGTTACTGATAAAAACCAACAAGTATGTTTTTCTTAGTGAACATTGATTGCTTACTTTATCTCTCAAACAATGCAAAAACATTCATAACGTCACAAATTTAGATCATAATCCCTACTCCGTAGATCTCATGATAGGATGAGTAATGTTACCTTTTCTATATCATAATATATGAATCGCAATGAAGCTTCAAAAAATCTATTATGAGTATTAACTTTTTAAATGATGCATGATAGTTTTCTTGAGCTTGAATCAACACAGATGGAAATATATGTAATAATAATTCTCGAATATTTGACATTTAAAGCACCTTCACATTGATGCCAATGTTCCTAGAAAGAAGAATGAGATTGAAATAAACTTATAGATAAATATGCATAAAATTAGTGAAAAGAGAATGAAGATAGTAGCAAGGTGATGATGTAGAAAATTGAATAAATAAAATATGGCAATTCTCACTAATGTGATCCCAATTTCCATTAACTTTGTAAATTGAAAAAAGGTCCATTTTAGGTAAGTTCATATATATACATAATGAACAAGAAACAGATTATCACTAACCTTAATGTTACCTTTATCCCAAACAAACTCATTAACATATTTTTGTGTAACACAAAAAATAAATACGGAGTTTGTTTATGATGAGTTTGACTGAACCTATACAAGATTATTGGATATTTAATAAATTTGCATTTAAGTATTAATTTTGTATTTTTTCTCAAGTAAATATTTCCATCATATGCATGTTATGACAAAAATACTCCGTAGTTGTTGAGTGGGCATGAAATCTTCTCAAATCTTCTCAAATAATAAGAAAATATTAGATAACAATGGTAACCATCTTATATTTATGGATATCTTAAATGATGTTGAAAGGAGAGAATATAATCTAAACATGAATAAAGGAGAGAATATAATCTAAACATGAATACAAATAAATGACCTAATTTCCTTGTGTATAGTCACTTCCGATTATTGTTTCCAAATTTTCTTTAAACCACTTGTAATGAATATTGTTATTAAATTTGTACAAACATTACCATATAAAAAGCACAATGGTAATGACCATCTCAAAATTTGAAAAATTGGAAAAGTTAAAAGTTAATATATTATTAAATATATAAATTTTTTTAATCTTAATAATATTTTTTCCTGGGATAAGTGATTTTAAAATTGTACAATTACTCGTCTCAAATGGATTCTAACCGCATAAAAAAACTATCGAAAATTCACTTTTAATCCCTAATAAAAACTTAAATGAATATTTATGTTGTAAAACAATACCACAACGGAAAAAATAAAAAGCATTCCGAATACAAAATGTCATAATTCTTAGGGCTCTTGAAGTACCCATTTAACATTACCTTTCTTCGAATTGATTTCCTCGCTTACGTTGCGCTTATTTATAAGAATATTACTACTCTTCCGTTAAAAAATATTTTTTTTCAAAGGTGCAAGCCTAATATTTATTTTAAGAATAAATTTTAACTTAAGAACTTTCACACTTTTCAAGTTCAACATTCCCATAGCAATAAAATTATACTTAATACAAATGCAACACAGACAAATCAATACTTTTACAAATTCACTAATACAAAAGTAAAATGTCTAATATTATTTTTAAAATGTTTTTATTAAGCCGAGAGCTTAATATTATTTTTTAACATGTTTTTATTAAGCCGAAAGGCTCATTGAGACAAGAGACTTAGATGTGTAAGGTTATTATCAAAGTTGTAATTTTGGCCAAAATTAAAAATTAAATTTTTTTTAAAATAAAACAAATTAAATAACTATACAAAACATCTAAATAATATGAACTTATAAAAAATATGCACGTAAAAAAATTAGATCCCTCTCAACTCATCTCACATCTATATTTAAAATAAATTTATATAAATATATAAACAATTAACTAACCTTAATATGAATGTAACATCAACATATCAATACTTGGATCATATTCCACAATAAAAATATGAAACGTTTAATATTAAGATAACAGCATTTTTAGGTTAACAACTTTACAAAGTAATTCGTCAATGTAAATGCAACATGACGATAATGATAACAACTTTCAAAACCAAACTCTCTCCAACATGGGATGAGTGTTATGGAAAAAAATTGGTAAACTCTCTCCAACTTAGGATGAGTGTTGTGGAAAAAAATCGGTAGGTTGCCTTCTATCTGCCACCGTGTATGGTTATCCATACTCCATATTAGGAATGTCACGTGAAAATGTTTAAGGAATATTATAGAGATCCTACATGTAATCATACACGTGATCATGCAAAGTTAGGGCATGTCAAAGTCAACTTGGATCTTTAATTGCGAAGGAAATTCAAAATTCATTACGGAAAGTAATGGCGAATGAATAATGTATAATTTAGAAGGGTTGTTTTGCAATGCAAGGCTTGTAAGGTTTGGTAATAGTATAAATATAGCCTATCAAACATGAAATGCAGAGAGTCAGGACGACATCGTCTCCAGAGGTTGTTCCATGGAACTACTAAGGAATTAGGTAGTAGCAATATATATTTTTTTGCTGAAACCTCTTTAGAAAAAAAACCCAATTTTTTGACAAATCACAACGATCAAATTTTCAATCTTATTGTTATATAGATTTGGAATTCTATTTCAATTTTAAAAATCCTCTCCAATGATTTCAATTTAAACTTTGTCTTGGTTGGATTCATGATTTTTGTCCCTTCTATGGGCTTAATCATTCTATAGGGCTTAATCCTCACTTTGAGGTAATTTAGCTCCTCTTCCATATTTACATATCCTTCTTATTATTTGTCTCTCTTTTACTATTATTTCCAGCATTTTGATAATTTCATTACTTTATAGTTGATCCTCCCCTCATATGGTTTTCTATACTCAAACCTCCATCTAATCTCTTAACATGCACAATTTTTATACTCTCTCCATTTCCTCAAGCTTAGTCCACCTACTTAAGTTAAAAAGGTCACTCACTTGACACTATGATGTAATTCCATATTTGGGTTCCATCTTTCAGTTCCCTTCCTTTCACTGTGGCTAAGAGTTGATTATTAGCTCCTTAATGTAGTGTAATATATGGAAATCCTTGTCTGTCCACTCCATCTCAAATTAGTCCCTTTTCAGTCCACCATATCTCAGCTTAAGCTCCTGCCAAGATACCATGGAATATTACAAGGACATAATTCCTACAACTATTCAAAGGACCATTTAAGATGTGGAAGAGTAGGTCCAAAAATAGTAGGGAATGGATTCCTGATGAAGAAAATCCCATATTGATGTATGGGACCGTTTCAAGTCTATGAATACCTCTTACATGCAAGTTGTTAATATCTATTACTACATGAAAACCTTAACGAGAAGGGACCTCACTAATAGTGGAAATACATAGTAATAACCGATCATATGCATGGCAAAATTGATTGCAAAAGTTGACAAGATCAATATAAAATCAATGTCTCTTTCAAAGAACTTGACAAACCTATACTTTTCATATTGTGACACTAACCAAGAGACACAACCTTCAAGAAAAGTGGACACACCTACATGTTGAATCCCAAGAAATATAGTAATTTCTAGACGCATTTTTCCTTAATGTTATTCATATATAAATGAATATAGTATTTCTTTGTATGTAATTTATACTTTTGGTTTCTTTATAATAGACCCTCACATAAAGAAACACATTGAAAATATTAAAATTTTAAGTCTCTACTACTAGTATAGTTTCCCAAGTACCACATGAGTAGCTAAAAGAATATGTGTATTTTCAAAGTAAAATTGTAATGTATCTCCAAATACACCACAAAATAAATTTATTTTTGTCATCCAATTACATAACTATAATTGGTTTTCCTCTTAATTGAGAGACATTTTCATGTTCAATATTTGATTTTAATTCATTGTTACCTAGTAGTTTAAGTGCACTGGTCAACTTGAGGCTTGGTTGTTACTTTTACATACTTTACAACCTTATATGTGTGCCATATGTGTCCTATTATTCATAATCCTCTCCAATATTAAGATTGAGCTAAGGACCCACTATACATAATGTTATTTACTTATCATGTTCCCCTTTTTGAATGGTTAGATCTTATATAGCTTGGAACCTACCTGCATGTCCTCACTTATATTTGAGGCTAACCTTATAATATATAAGAGTTTCACCCCTATATCCCCTAATACCAAAGGCCAATAGGGTTGCGTAGGTTGATTACTTCATATATATATATATATATATATATATATATATATATATATATATATGTGTGTGTGTGTGTGTGTGTGTGTGTGTGTGTATTGAATTTATTAAAACTTTCTCATATGTATAACTATTCATTTCAGTCATTTTCATGTAGAATATAAGATTTAGGGTTTACAACTCTAGAGTGCCCTCTTCCACATGGTGGTTCCCTACAAGCTCCACCCACCCTGATCATGTTGCCTTCACATTGGATGGTGGAAATTATCCCATTGAACCTGAAAGTTGTGATTTAACTATGATTATATGACTAAGGTTAATTTCATCCATCTCTATTCATTTTCCCCTCTTGAATTTCTATCGCTGAGCCTTTACCCTTTGAAGGAAACAGTGTAAATTTGACTTCCTCTTTTACCTTTCTAGGTGTCTGTTAAGTTCCTATACTACTAGTGTAACCCATTATTGTTATTACTGAAACCCCCTTATTATATTTTTGTGCCCATGTAATCCCCATATTATTATTATTGTGCCCTATAGAAGCCCATTATTGTTATTGTTGTGCCCTTACATTATTATTGTTATGTTGGCTCTGATTATATTATGACCTCTTAGACTCCTATATATAGAAAGGAAGACTTGTCATTTGTATCATCCAATAATTGTTCATTTCTGTAATGTAAAGGAGGTTGCCCCCTCAAAGAGGTTGATTTCTAAGGCATTCATCTATCTTTTCTAGCCTTTTGTAGGCAGGTTTCATAACATTTGGTATCAAAGCTTTGGATTCTAGGGTTTTGCTTCTCCAAACAGATAATCGTGGCATTTTAGCTATAACGTTTTTGCTACGATGTTTCAAAAGCTAAAAAAGAAACCATTTGAGCCGAAATCATTCTGAACCTTGGGTCCAAATTTCATATCTTGCGTAGCTATATTTTCAAAGATATGATCTGAGGAAGTTAGGGTTTTTGCAAGCTCTAGAATTCCATCTCAAACATGCCATCATGTAACATTCACTATAATTTTTTATATACAAACATTCTGACTCCGAAATTAAAACACATTTGAGTCGAAATCATTCTGAACCTCGAGTCTGAATTCTAGATCTTATCTCGCTATATCTTCAGAGATATGATCTTAGCAAGTCAGGCATTTTGCAAGCTCTAGAATTCCATCTCAAACAGGTCACATGGGGAAAATCGTCATAACTTTTTCTCTGAGCATCAGGTTGAAATTTCGTAAAAATTTACATAGATAGGACGACCTGTAGTTTTCTTTGTATTTGTTTGAGGTCCTAAGGTCGAAAAAATGACACATGACACTTCGTACAAGTTTTCTCTATTGAACCAATCTATAATCTGGTCATCGTGGGATATTTATCAGAACACTTCCTTGGGGAATCCTATATTGATTTGAATTATGGGGTTGAAAGAGGACTTAGAGTGCTACCATCGGTTGCAATTTCAGACCTTGGAGATATGAAATTTCAAATATATAATATATTCAAGAGCGATCTCTTAAAATCAAGAAAAAGCAATATGAGGAAGTTTGATGGCAAGGATCTAGTAAATTGGATACTATAGATGGAGCAATATTTTTATCTACATGGTGTACAACTATTACAAAAGGTACAAATTACATCTTTATATTTAGAACCAAATCAATTTTTATGGTATAAAGGGATTTTTTTATTGTAAACCACTCGTCACTTAGTCAATTTTCACGGAGGAAATGATAGCAAATTATGAGGATACAAAGAGAAACACCTTCTTTACCCGATTGATAAATCTCAAACAAAAGGGTTTAATGGCAGAGAAAATTGAGGACTTCCAAAAATTGAATATAAAGGTAAATGATATTCCAGAGAAGCAAAGGATTGATATCTTCATAGGGACTTTAAAGGATAACATTCAACATGAGGTTCGTCTTTGGGAACCTGACTGGTTGGAGAAGGAATTCAAGTTGGAAAGAAAAATTGAAAGAGGAATTATGGAAACAAGGAATCCTACCACTCACAACTATAAATATGGAAGTGTTTATGGTCCTAGCCTTCCACAACCTATAAGGTTTACACCACAATAATTGGAAGAAAAAAGAGAAAAAGGGCTTTGTTACAGTTGTGATAGAAAATACACTAAATGTCACAAGTGCGTTGAGAAGAAATTATTTTACATAGATTGTGAAGAGGAGGAAGAAAAGGGTCAAGAAATGTCAAAAGAAGAGGATATACACCAGGAACCAACCTAGAGAAAGAATAAATTAATCTGACCATTTCTTGTAAAGCATTTGCAAGAATTACCACTCCTCAAACTCTCAAGATAGACAGACATATGAAGAAGCAAAGGGTTCAAGAAGTGAAAGGTCACATCGAGCATCAAGAAATGAATCCGACCATATCTTACAATGCATTGACAGGAATTACCACTCTTCAAACTCTTAAGATAGAAGAACATATCAAGAAGAAAAAGATTCAAGCAGTGAAATATCACATCAAGCATCAACAACAAGTTCTCCAACTTTTAAAGGATAACCCAACTTTGGTGTAGAACAAAATGAAACAGCAAGTACATTAACGTCGCAGCGAAAGAAGATTGAATATAGGCGATTGGGTATTTTTACCAATACAACTATACAAACAAATGTCGCTCTAGCAAGCTAAGAGGGATAATAAATTATCACCAAAGTACTATGGTCCTTACAAGGTGTTGCAAAATATTGGTACAATGGCATACAAATTGGAGCTTCCTGCATCTTCCTTGGTGCCCCAATTTTCCAGGTTTCATTCTTCAAGAAGGTTATAGCTGACAAGCTCCCAGTTCAAACAATATTGTCGGAGCTTGATGAAGAAGGAAAAATCATCTTGGAACCTGAAGCGGTCACGGAAACAAGAACCTGAACGCTACAAAATCGATCAATTTTAGAGTATCTCATCAAGTGGAAGAACTTACCACTGAATATTCCACATGGGAGGACGAGAATTTCATACAGAAGCATCCAAAACTTCTCAAGCATTGAGAAAAACACTTTTTTAAGGAGAGGTGCATGTTAGGTCCCTATACTAATAGTGTAACCCCTTATTTTTATTAGTGGAACCACCTTGTTATATTGTTGTGCCCATGTAGTCCCCGTATTGTTATTATTGTGCCCCATAGAAGCCTATTACTGTTATTGTTGTGACCTTACATTATTACTGTTGTGACCTTACATTATTATTGTTATGTTAGCTCTGATTATATTATGACCCCTTAGACTCCTATATATAGAAAGGAGGTCTTGTCATTTGTATCATCCAAGAATTGTTCATTTGTGTAATGTAAAGGAGGTTGTCCCCTTGAAGAGGCTGGTTTCTAAGGTGTTGATTTTTCTTTTCTATATCTTTGTGAGCTAGTTTCATAACAATGCGTATTTTTTTGTTCAACCTATGTGATTGTATGCAACATCTATTTGGCCAAGATTCATTTTACAAGTGGCAAATTCTAGGTGACAGCAAAGGTAGTATTCATTCCTTCATTATTTTTCTTCATGTTTTATTATCTAATCATCCTTTAATTTTTCTTTTCTGATGTAATTTAGTTTCATTTTATTGTAGGATATGCAAGGGTTCTGGTTGCCTACATGTGGGTTAGTGGCTTCCTAGCTCAGTTACATCATCTTCATTTCCCTGTCAATGTTTCAAGAAAAACATATTCCATGTTCCGTGGAGTTCAAGGTTTTTTGCAGGGCATTCTCCCTTTAAGTATTTCCCATAAAAAAAACGAGATGTAGGCAAAGAGGGGTGAACTCCTTTATCAATGGCAAAAACACATAAAATTCATGCTTTTACTTGCTATTTTGGAGTCAAACCTCAAGTACGTTTTTATATTCTGATGAGCAGAATTAACATAGCATTACTAATATGTCCCAATTTAGACCAATTAGGGTTTCATGGGAAGATAGTAGATAGCTAGATAGGGAAGTAGGTAGATGTACATGGGAAATAAAGGAGACAAAAGAGGATACAAGCCATGTTAGTTTAATCCTAACACATCATGGTTCTCCATCACTTGATTCCAAAGCTAGTATCATTGCAAGAAGTCAAGATTCACACATTAAATTAGGAAATTATGTAAGTAATAAGGTTCAAATTTTGGTTTATTATATATTAAGAATGTAGAATGGAGCTTAGAAGCTATAATAGCAACGCGGTAAACATTTGTTTTTTAAATGGATGCTAGTATTACAACCAACTAGAAAGGTATGCAAAAGAGGGGAGGGGTTGTAGTTGTTATTGATAATATAATGTTTCATCTAACTTTGTACTTTTTAAGTGGAAAAATTGAAGGAATTGGTTTGCAAGGTCCATTTTAAGGGTGATTCCTAGTTTGTTGACTTAGGATAAGAAAAATACAAGGATTCTTTTAGGTATACATTGATACCTTTTGTAATAACGAATCCCAATAATACATATCAACTCCTCGAATACATTCTACATATTAAAATAATTCAAACACTAATGAAATCACCTCAATCAGTTATTCCTGCTACAAGTTGACCTATCCTATTGACCATCATGGCACTAAGTGGATGACACGTCACCAATTACTCAAATGTGGGGCTAGTCTTGTGTTTATTTTCAAGGATATTCTATAGGATCCAAAACCATAATATTGATTAAGGATTGAAGCATGCAAAACCCCAACCCTAAATATAGATGGTTATGAGGCTATGTTAAATAATGCACCACTTATCAATCATACATTCCATATATCTTGGGCTAGAGTATATGATGGATAGACCAACATACTATTCTTTCATTCTAGTGTTATAACTACAAGTAATGATTTTTTCATTGTTTGGAAACTTGATAAAGTAAAATAGTGATAAAATTGTCATAGACATTTTGGAGCCTACAATGATTGGCATATATATTAGAATGAGATTGTCTAGAACCACTTGAAATGTTTTTTTTTTTTCCTGATATAATTAGTTGTTCAGTTAAATCACATATCTCTTTTTGCTTTAAATGCTTCGTATGTTTTCTCTCTTTGGGATTGTAAGTGAATATTTGTGGAAGAATCCCTTAGAAGGTATCCTATGATTGTGATGCTATGGTAGTTCTTATGTTTGGAAGAATTAAAAGCTTGAGGATTTTATAAATATCATGTAATAAATGAAACTTCAAATGTCTCTTTTTGCTTTGAATGCTTCGTATGTTTACATTTTTTGGGATTGTAAGTCAAGATTGGTGGAGGAATATATTACAAGGTATACCATGATGAAAGTGTTTTTCTTATGTTTTGAAGCATTACAAGCTTCAGGATTGCTTAAATATCATGTAGTCAATCAAATTCTAGTTAAAATTTGCATATCTTTCTTACTTGTATTTTGCAAATGTCTTTCTTTCAACTACTTAAATGATTATTGATCTCTTAATTTGACAATAACATACAAATAACAGGTCCTATCTATTATTTCAATTGCGGCTCATTTATAAAAATATTTTATATTTTAATTACACTATACTTACACCATATTTTCATATTTATTACATTAAATGGTTTTTGTGCACTCATGGTCCAAAATTTTCTTTTAATAGAAGAGACATTTTGTGCATCCTTGATTGAAATTTACCCAAAAAAGATACCATTGAACCATGAGCATGTTTTCTTAGATTGTATTCTTGTATTTGAAACATTACCTATTATGGTCCAATAATTAATGTTGCAAAACAACTAGTCATAAATAGTAACAATAATATAATGTAAACATTGCTTTGGGTAAATATGAGTTTGGTATTTTACAAGTTACTAATAAAGCATAAAAACATGTTTAACAAATTTATGCATATATGTACACATTGCACATATAAAACTATATCTGGTTATTTCTCCTATATCAATTTTGTTTTTTAAAATTTTGTATATGACAATTTGACACCTTCATGTATCTAATTTACATATTAAATTTTGCAATTAAAATTAAACCTTATTAATGGATCTTATGAACAAGAAAATGACATTTACATCAATAAGTAAAGTGCATCAATTTCAAATTACACATACACCATTCTACTCACTCAATAAATGCAACCTACAATCCCAATACACCCAAAAGAAAAAATGAGATAATTCCAACTTCTTTGCCATGAAACATAAAAACTATTTAATTAAAATATTGTAAAATTTAGATTCCTTTATGCCATAAAATGCAATTTATGATAATTGTCTTTTCAATAATATGTGAATGTATTACTATATTTAAAGTTTTTAGAAATTTCCAAAAAGATAATTAAACTAATTATTTTTCTAGCTTAAAATTTTTCTTAAATATATCTGTACTTTTCTCTCTTATTATTTATATTAAAAATTTAGAACAATGACTCTATTTACATTTACCACATTAAAAGGGCAAAAATGTCTTTATTACATTTAATTTAAATAAATAAAAAATCAATTAAAACAAAAAAAATTGATTTAAAAAAATCTTTCAATTTTAATTATTAAATTATTTTCATTTCTTTTAACTATTTAAAATGTGGAGAGACATCACTCCTATATAATTCTAGTTTTTGAAATAGTAAAACAAAACTTTTTTGAAATGATTAAAAAAACTAATTTCTCAGGTTAAGCCTA
Source organism: Pinus tabuliformis (assembly GCA_031772625.1). Classification (NCBI taxonomy): domain Eukaryota; kingdom Viridiplantae; phylum Streptophyta; class Pinopsida; order Pinales; family Pinaceae; genus Pinus; species Pinus tabuliformis. The sequence continues at coordinate 799,699,932 of CM062814.1, read as the reverse complement.
CAAATAATAGTTTTATTTTTAATTAATTTGTAAAACAAAATTCAATTTTATAAATTGAAAATTAAGATTCATAATATTACAAAATTATGTGTTGTTTGCAACCATATCAATAAGATAAGATTCTGAAATATTTTTAAGATTTCACAGTAAATACAAAATGGATTTTTCTACACTATTAAACATCATAAGAAGAAATGTTAGAGAATTAATAATTCTACCACTATACATAAATTGAGAAAATGATTACTTACTTATTTAGATATATTTAACATAACATTAATAAATTAGAAATAACTTTAGCATTTCGATTGTTAAATTAGTAATTAAATAAAGAATCTCCGTTTTCTCGTAAAATTCTTGTCGAATTAATCAAAATTCTCATAATGATGAACGGTTTCCTTTCATTCTAGCGAACCTGTAAAAATAAAAAGTTAACGCTTTGAAATTTTGACAAAATACACTAAAAATATATCATTTATATCGTTTACATGAACAAATTCCTAGCACCTTCCAAATAATATTATAATAATTGCTTACTGGTGCCATCCCTGCGCTCTCCACTCTCCATATCCGATGGGGTATATTGAATTTAAGCCGCATTCACAATCCTTGGCTTGTGTCAAATATGAGTGGAGTTTAAGCATACCTCTAAATTCACGTTTCCAATTTAATTTTCATCAATATATATGATAATGATGGATAAACTCATTTCATTTATTTATTCCATTGAAATGTAATTGAACTTGTACAGTTTACTCCTAGTTTTTAGGAAAAGAGAAAAATATATAAAGAAAACAATGCACAATGAACGGTAATTGAACCTGTACAATTTACTGTTTGGTTGGTTTCTACTAAAAGAGGAAGATAGGTCACAGAAAATAATGTTCAGTGGCATGTGGGCTCCGTGGATTATGGAAATACTCGTTCGTTTTTACTTTAGAAGAGGAGAAAGCCTTTAGATTTCGTTAGGAGGATTCCAGTCCCCAAAGGCATGTGGGCTCCCTCGATTATGGAAATACTCTTTCGTTTTTACTTTAGAAGAGGAGAAGGCCTTTAGATTTCGTTAGGAGGATTCTAGTCCCCAAAGGCATGTAGATTTTGTTAGGAGAATTCCAGTCCTCAAGCTATGAAGCCATAGCGCTCACGAACATGAAACTCTTAAAGCGATTGTATGAAGTGGAGGAACCCTTGTTGGAACTACTACACACTTACATGTGGATTCCTAGTTAGAGCATGGGACTACATGCAAGATTCATTTTGCATGATTTACTCCCTAATTTGCTCCTTCCTTAACTCCACAACTGGTTAGTTCTTCTGCATGATTTACTCCTTGATTTTCTCTTCCTTTCACTCTGCAACTGGCTAGTTATCTCTGGAACTTGTTGTAAGTGTTGAGTCTTCTCATTGATCACTACTATGATGCATTACCTTGGGATCTTCACCCAGTAATGCTATATCATGAGCATTGTAACCTATTTTCTAATGAACCATTCTTTTTTTCTTTTGATTTTCTTTTAGTGTTTTTGCTCTGCAAAGCTGTGTGTTCAACCTTTACTAGCTATATTCATCTGTGCAAGTTTTCTAACACATTTACATGCTATCAGAGCCCACAGGTTGCTAGATAAAAGGCGCACCCGTATTTTATTTTGCAGGTATTACAACTTGGAGATTGAAGATCGATAGAAAAATGGAGTTTCCCAAAGCATCGATCCTAACACCATACAACTATCATGAATGGAAGGACCAAATGGCTCGATACCTTCGTCATAAAGGGTTGTACAAGATTACCATGGCTACAAAAGTGGAACCCACTTCAGCCATAGAGAAATCCAAGTACCTCAACCGTATGGATGAGGCCCACGGATCCATATGCATGTGCATATCTCCAGAGTTGCAGTTTCATCTATCTGCCTGCAATACTCCCAATGAGATTTGGAAAAAGGTTGAAGATCTCTACGGGAAACAGGATGAGATGAAAGGACATCTGCTCGAAGTTGAGATGCCGTCATTGGATCCATGGAACTATGACAAAATTCAAGACTTCTTCACCAAATATAATGATCTATTGCTGCAACTCAAGGGTTGTGGAATTGACAAATCCAAGGAGGAGAGTCGCCAAGTTCTCTCTATTATGTCAAAGTTCAGACTGGAATACTCCATCTTTGTGTCTACATTTCATTCAGTAAGGCTTACAATAGGTAAATCCTACACTATGCCTTCTCTCAAAGAATTTATGGAGTCCCTTATTTTTGAGCAAGATAAACTCATTGGCATGCGGAAAATCAAACCCCCAAAAGCGCATGGACTTGCTGTGCATGATGGAAGCCACAATAAAAATCACAGATCTGATTCAAATCAGAAAAATCAGCAGCAAAAAGACAAGGGAAAAGCACATTCCTATCCAAAGAAGGAAGGGTACACCAAGCCCTTCAATGACTCCTCTGGCTCAAGAAATGAGAAATGGAAGAAAGGAAACAGATGCACCTACTGTCAAAGAGGATTCCATCCAGAATCCTCTTGCATGAAGAAACAAATTGACCAAATGGTAGAAATCCTTCAAAAGCACAACCTTGGGGACCACATCCCTCAGGGCGCCAAGAAGAAAACTAAGGATCCGCCACACGGGAAAGGTAACAAGTTTCATGCTTTAGTTGCAATTAGTTCTTCTCATGATGCATGGATTATAGATTCTCGTGTATCACATCATATGGTTGTTGCAAATGAAGTTTATTCCTCTTTGGATGCATGCAAAGGACCTCCCATCCTCATGGGAGATGACTCACCTATTGTGGTCACTGGAAAAGGTAGAGTAGAACTTTTACACGGAAGCTTTGAAGATGTGCTTCATGTTCCAAAAATTTTGGTAAACCTGCTTTCAGTTTATCAGATCGCTCATTCCAACACCAAAAAGAGAGTAAAATTCACTCCAGATGCAGCGAACATATATGACCTACATAGCAGCGCCAAAATTGCAACTGGTGAGGTAAAAAATGGAGCGAGACTGTATACATTTTCTGAATTTATTGAATCTGAATCCTCCTTATTCCTTACACATGTTGATGATAGTAGTAGGCTTTGGTACAAGAGGTTTGGTCACTTAAATTACAGGTATATGCAGCAGCTAAGCAAGAATAAGATGGTGGAAGGCTTGCCAAATATCAGTTTCTCCAAAGGAGTTTGTGAAGGGTGTGTCATTGGCAAACATCCTAGAGAAAAGTTTGACACCGGCAAGACTCACAGAGCATCCTCTTCTCTAGATCTGATCCTTAGTGATCTCATGGGGCCTTTTCCTCATCCTTCCATCAACAAATCAAGGTATGTGCTTACATTTATTGATGATTTCTCACGATATACTTGGGTGTATCTTCTTAGGGCCAAATCTGAAGTTTTTGCACACTATGAAGATTTCAAAGCACTAGTTGAGACACAGTCAGAGAGAAAGATCAAAGCCCTCTGTACAGACAATGGGGGGGAATATATCAACACAACACTTCAGAACCTTTGCCTTCAGTCCGACATACAGTTGCAGTACACAATTCCATACACTCCGTAGCAGAACGGAGTTGCTGAGAGAAAGAACCGATCTCTCAAAGAGATGGCTTCCTACATGTTGCATGCTAAGTCACTGCCTCATAAGCTATGGGCTGAAGCACTTAATTATGCTAACTACATCCAAAACAGATCTCCTTGTAGGTCTGTCAAGGATTAGATCCCCTTTGAGACTTTGAGCGACACTAAACCAGAGGTCACCCACTTCCGTGTTTTCGGCTCCCGAGCATAGGCTGGGATCCCCTCTGAAAAGAGAAAAGCTCTTGATCTACAGAGCATTGAGTGCATCTTTTTTGGAAACCCTAATGGTGTGAAGGGATACTGTCTCCTAATTTCCTCTACGGACAAGCTCATCATTGAGCGAAGTGTCAAATTTGAGGAAAGTCTCTCGTATGCACCTTAATTTCTGCATGCAGACACCTTTTATCTACCACATGTCCGAGATGATGACTCAGTACACTCAGATGCAGATATAGAGCATGTGGATGCCGAGGTAGAGCATGTAGATGCAGAGATGGAGTCTTCAGATAAAAATCTAGTGCATGCATATGATGATCCATATCCAAGCCCAGATCGGGCTTCCAACAGTGAATCATATTCCCCTATCATAAATCAAAGAACAAGGAGCTTACGTGAGATATATGCACAAGACCACCCAGCTGCTATAAATGGTCTTGTGGGGGATACTTCTGATTTGCAGAGGACTAGCTCAGAGTTTATTGAGCCTCCTATTGCCCTCACTGCTACTAAACCATCACCATCCTGGCATTGTCATTTGGTTCATTCTTCTGATCCACAGTCTTATGTTGAGACTGCTGGGCATCCATCTTGGGAGTCCGCCATGGAGGAGGAGTATAACTCCCTCCTCGAGAACCAGACCTGGGATCTGGTCCCCCTTCCTTCAGGAAGGAAACTTGTATGATGCAAATGGGTCTACAGGACCAAGAGTGTTGGAGATGGGCAAATCACCAGACGGAAAGCAAGGCTAGTAGCTAAAGGCTTCCAACAATTGCATGGCATTGATTATGATGAGACCTTTGCTCCAATAGCAAAGATGGATTCCATACGCCTTACACTTGCCATTGCGGCTGCCCAGGGGTGGGAAGTACATCAGATGGATGTGAAGAATACCTTTCTTCATGGGTACCTATTTGAGGAGATCTACATGGAGCAGCCACATGGTTTCATTCAGGATTCATCTTTGGTATGTAGACTGAAGAAATCTCTCTATGGCCTTAAGCAGGCCCCGAGAGCTTGGTATGTGAAGATGGATTCTTTTCTCTTATCACAAAACTTTGAAAGATGTAAGTCTGATCTGAATGTTTACATGCTCAGGACACATGATTATCTTCTTATCTTAGTTTTGAATGTGGATGATCTCCTAATCACTGGCAGCTCGGCTTCAACCATTACTACAGTCAAGAGGGCCTTGCATGATAGGTTCTTGATGACGGACATGGGTCCATTACACTTCTTTCTTGGTCTTGAGATCAGCCAGGATGCCACGGGCATCAAACTCTCTCAGGCTAAGTATGCACAGGATCTCCTCAAAAGATTTCGCATGACTGACTGCAAGCCAACACCGACTCCTTTTTTGTCTGGGGTCCGCCTTGAGGATGGAGGTGACACTCCATTAGTTGACAATACTCTCTACTGACAGCTAGTGGGGAGCTTATTGTACCTCACCCACTCTAGACCAGATCTCTCATATGTAGCTGGGGTAGTTTCCAGATACATGCAGGAGCCGCATGAGCTACACTGGAATGATGCCAAGCGCATCCTCCGATATGTGGAGGGCACCATGACCTTCGGGATTCACTATGCAGCAAGCACTGCATTGAATCTTCTTGGCTTCATAGATTCTGATTGGGCAGGAGACAACATTGATCGCAAGTCCACCTCTGGATATTCACTCAGTCTAGGATCTGGCCCTATCTGTTGGTCGAGCAAGAAGCAGGTTGCTATTGCTCTCTCTTCAGCTGAGGCCGAGTACAAAGGAGTAGTCAACATCACCAATCAGGCTCTGTGGCTATAGCACTTCCTCACTGATTTGGGCGTCTAGTTCCACTAGCCCATTGTCATCTGGTGTGACAACCAAAGCACTCTCAAATTTTACAGGGATCCAGTACAGTGGCAGCGGACGAAGCACATTGAGATCCATATGCACTACATCAGAGACTTAGTACATGATCAGCTCATTGATTTGCAGTTCTATCCTTCAGTAGAACAGACTGTAGACATCTTCACAAGGACATTCACTGAGCAAAGTTTCGCTCTTTGCGCAATCGTCTTGGAGTGAAGGACACAGTTGCTTAGCCACTGTTTTTTCTTCCTCTTTTCTTTTGATTACATTGTATTTTGAGGGGGGTTTTTCCCACGAGGTTTTCCCTCTTTCTTCAATTTTAGTACAAGTTGCACTGTATTTTGGGTGACCTTTGGCCTTAGTTTCCAGGGCTCATTTTCTATTTTTCCCCATAGTGATGTTCAGGGGGGGTGTTGGAACTACTACACACCTACATGCAGACTCTTAGTTAGAGCATGGGACTACATGCAAGATTCCTTTTGCATGATTTACTCCTTGATTTGCTCTTTCCTTAACTCCACAACTGGTTAGTTCTTCTGCATGATTTACTCCCTGATTTGCTCCTTCTTTCACTCCGCAACTAGCTAGTTATCTCTAGAAGTTGTTTTAGGTGTTGAATCTTCTCATTGATCACCACTATGGTACATTACCTTGGGATCTTCACCAAGCAATGCTATATCATGAGCATTGTAACCTATTTTCTAATGAACCATTATTTTGTTCTTTCGATTTTCTTTTAGTGTTTTTGCTCTGCAAAGCTGTGTGTTCAACCTTTACTAGCTAGATTCATCTGTGGAGGTTTTCTACCACATTTACAACCCTCATTCACAATCCGAAGTCCCCTACTAGTTTCTCTTTGCAAACTAGTTGCACACATATATGGGATTCAAAGCCACCTACTCACGTGAATGCTTATTCACAGATGAATGTGGGATTCAAAGCCTCCTCCCCTTGCTATGTGAAAACTGAGTAGAGAGGGAAATGGGATTCAAACCCACCTATGCGTTGTGCTATGCGAACTAGGCATTTCTCTATGATAGTTGGGCAAGGTGTAGGGAAATGGGGTAGCTAGTGCGTAGGTGGAACAATGGGAGAATGGAGGAGAAAGTAATAATTTTTCAAACAAAGTCTCAAGCCACTCCCACATAAGGAAACAAGTTGTGTGAAATACACTTAAAAACACACGGTGGTAGAAGGTTCTTAATTGTAAAATTCTGACGAGTTTTCCGATTGAACAGGTGGATGGGTTTCTCCCTTTACATAGACGGACATCAACAGAGACAGAGAGGGGCCCGACTGGCCACGTGAAGAAGCCCAAAGAATGTGAAATCGAGATATGCTTGGCGATTTTGGAGTATGCAGGAGCAGTCTGCCTGATAAGTCATTTTGTTTGTTTGTTTGTTTGTTTTGGTGTATGAGGGAAAGGGTCGTAGCGCCCACCACCACTGTCTTAAGTAGATTGGACTGTAAACAGTCGTACTAGCCATGCTGTGTGAGCATAAGTCGCAGGAGATAGTCACAAGTGTTTTTGTAGCCACAGCGGCCATGAAAAGTCCTGAGTTTTTACTGATTGAGCTGAAATGTTCATTTATAACTTAGTAGGAGGAGATGTGTAAGTACATTCTTTTATTTATATTTCTTAAAATAAAAATAAAAATAAAATTTATGTTTTAAATAAAAAAATATGTGTCATAATAAAAAATAATATAATGTAAAGTAATTAGAAGTAAAAGAATATATATTTTTAAATTTTATACTCTTCAAAAATATTTAAAAAAAATCTAATCCCTTTCAACTAATAAAAATAGATCTTAGATCCGTAATAAAAATAGATCATTACTGATAATAATAAAAAATCCACCATTCCGACTCCAAAATCCAAAATCCAAAGCCAGCCTGCAAAGAAGAGAGCCGAGAAAAAATTAAAAATTTGAAGAAGATTGTTTTAACAATGTCGCAGCCGAGCCGAGGCGAAAGGTTGCGTTTAGCGTAAACTGAATAAAAGAGGAGACATATGTTATGTTCGAAAAGACGACAGAACAAAGTCCAAAAAGAAAGTCAACATTGGTGAATATATTGTTCGAGGAGACGTATATTCTGTTCGGAAAAGACGACAGAACAAGGTCCAAAAAGAAAGTCAACATTGGTGAATATATTGTTCATCACGGGGAACAAGAATAAAGACTTTTTGGTATTCGAAAGGTTCATAAAGACCATAAATAAATAAAGGGTAGGTTTTAAAAGGATTATTTAAAAAAGGTTGAGAGACTCGTTTCACATAGATCTTGTGAAGTACGAAGAGCTCTTTTAATTGTGAATGAAAAGGAAAGGTTGTGTTAAAAGTTAGAAAAAGGATTGGCGTAGGTTCATGGTATAAAGAATGGGTGATTTAGAAATAAAAAATAAAAAGGGTTTTATTAAATAAGAGTTTAAGAGTTTGCAAATTTAATGAGTATATCAATTTTTTGGTGTTTTTGTCCACTATGATAATGTTTATGGTAAAGATTATGTTTTTTTTGGATATATATTAAAAATTATATTTTCTTTTGGGGTAAAACGGAGGATATCGTTATGCAATCATGAAAGAAGCTATAAGATAGAGGAAATACAACAGTGATGGGTTGCAAAGCGCCATTGAAGAAGATTAAGAAAATGAATCGAAAAGAAGAGGTAGAGATCATTGTCATGTTTAGAAAAGTTCAAGCTAGAATTAAGGAACGGGGAAGTCTAGTAGAAGACAAAAAAGGGATCAAGGGTGATGGGTGTAGCTTTGATCTTCTACCACCAGCTATGTTTATTGGAAAATATTTTCATTTTTTGGTTATTTAAACGCTAACTTTTCTTCGACTTAAAGAGTTAATTGAGTGCGAGTCCAAGAACCCAAATGATGAAGTATGCGATGCTTTAGTATTGAATTTTATAAAACAGGGATTGGATGAGAATTTTTTGTGCAAGGTAGCAAAAATTACAGCTTCCAAGCAAGCATGGAAGATCGTGGAAGCATAATTTGGTGTAAGGGGGAGTAATCGTAGTGTTGTACAACTTGTTGAAGTAGTGCTTCAAGGTGAAAATGAAGATGGATATGTAGCAGCGAATCTACAAAAAGATTAAGAGTTTGATGAATCTCACTTGAAAGTGGATCACATTGTGATGTAGAGAGCAAAAGCAGAAGATTTCCATAAAACATACATATACTTTATTATATCAAATCACTCACCAAACATGGCTTTCCAAACAAATTACATGGCTATTTATTTTGATGGAAGAAATCTCTCGTTTTGGACCAAGTTCTTCCTGGATATTTGGAGGAAGTTGAGAGTAATCCTCTCAAGTTTCAGAATCTATCCTAACTATCTAATCTCTAATAAATTCTAGAATTATTCATAAAATCTAGAAAATTCTAGATTTTTGAAATTAAATAATTACATAAATTTAAAACATGAGATGCTCTTGCATCACATTATTGATGGTATGTTACTAGCAGGAGTTGATTTTCGCATAGATAACACTGTTAATGGAGAAGAAACTGATTCAGTGGATCCAATAATTGAAATAGCTAATGTTAACTTTGATAAAGAACAATTCACTAGTGATGAGTGGTTGAAGATGTTGCCACAAAAACATGTTATTGATATGTTCTTACTCGGCGACAGATACGTCTGGAAACCAAGTGGAAGAAAACCTTTTTGCAAAAGAAGAGGTGGAGAATCAAGATTATGAGGAATCAACAAAGTCAAAGAAGGAAGAAGAGAAGAAAGCTCTCATTCTAGAGAAGAATGAAGAGAACCAATATGGTTTTGATTTTTTTTTTCATATAAACTTAGCATTGATTTTGTGTGTGCACATGCTAGAAACAATAGACACGGGTGGGACTACTACAAATCAATTCCAAACACCAAAACTCAAGAGGCCAGAGTTGGCGATGGGACTTGCTTTCAAATTGCTTGTATCCTCCTAGACTACGGGCATATGGGTGATGCCTCTAGAAATTTGAACAACATAATTTGAATAAGAATTAAAGTTCCTTGAAGCATGACTCGAAACACCATGTATTGATGATGTCTGCATAGAAGTTGCAGCAATGAATGTTGAAGGTATCATGGACGATGTTAAAAATGATAATGTTAATGAAATTTTCATGTATTAAAGTCTTGAAGAGACAAAACTCTATTATGAACTTATGTTGCAGCGAATTAATAATAAGAAAATTGATGATAAAAAACAAACTATTGAAAATGACAAGTAACAACAGTCCACATATAAGAAAATTTTTGAAGACATAGAGGACATCCATGGACAACCTGAAATGATTTTCTATATTTTTGTGATAAGAAAATGTATCACAATGTAAGTGTTGCAACATCAAATGAAGAAGCTAAAATTTGGAAACTACAACAAAGAAAGGAGAAGAAGAAACAATTAAGAGGATACCGAATTTGGATGAAAAAGAAAAAGAAATCCAGCATAAAAGTTTTTATATCAAAATTTTGAGTAGTTGTAAGTCTAGTTGAGACTTAGAGCAGCACACATATTTAAGTTATCTTGAATCAAAATTAAGTTATGATAATTAAAAAGACGGTTGGAAATAATTATTGCCGACACTGTTGCATTCCCTCCACCTCTTAGACCGCCTTCAGCTGCTGCACACCGCCTCACCGAACCATAATTACTGCCGACACTGTTGCACTCCCTCCACCTCTTAGACCGCCTTCAGCTGCTGCACACCACCTCACCGAACCCCGCCTTACCTTCTTGATCTTCGAAGGGCCATCACTGCCATGACTTGCTCAGATTTGAAGACCGCCTTCAGCTGCTGCACACCACCTCACCGAACACCGCCTTACCTTCTTGATCTTCGAAGGGCCATCACCGCCATGACTTGCTCATATTGGAAGGGGCGCCACTGCCTTAACCTATTCAACGTCAAAGGGGTAATAACCGACTTAATTATTTTATACAAATGTAGTTGATCTGGCACAATTCCAGTTGTTGTAACGCAACTATTGTTTCTTTCCCATTTCATCGTTATGTAAATGAGTTAGAGATTTTTTGGTTAGCAGCCATAGCTTCATGTTGTTTCTGTTTGTTTGAGCTATGTAATCTGACCTTTTGAGCGTTTGAGCTGTATGCTCTCAGACCTTCATATCTCTGGCCACGATTGTTAAGCTCCATTGATTTTTCCATTAATTGCTGCCTTGATTTATGGAATTGCAGCTTTTCTTAACTTATGGAAACCAACTGCAGTAGTTTCCTTAAGTTAAGAAAATCAACTGCAATTACTAAATTTATAATTGGGAGCTACTAAAGTGGTCCATCACTTTGATCTGATCTCTACCTTGATTTGTGGTTTTTCTAACACATAGCTTTTAGAAGCTTGATGGAAGCTTAGCTATATATTCGTCTGTTTGGTCCCCAAGCTTATATCTCAATCCCCTTCAGTTTTACACCATCTAGCTGAGATAGCAGAGCTTGGAAGTGCCTTCAGATTAGTTGTCTTCTTTCCTTTTGCATGCGCAGCTGGAGCGTGGTGTTTCAGAAGGAAATTGCATCAACAGTTTCACCAATGGCTGGAGGTAATTCGTATCCCTGGGCATTAAGTTTCAGTGATTCTTTTCAGTTCTTTCCGCATGCAGAATCGCTGTTTAAGTTTATTAGTTTTCTAACAGTTGGTATCAGAGCGAAATTTTTACCTCTGTCTTGGTGTGAGATTTACTTATAAATAATGGCTTCAAGAGTACCCTGTTTTGCCTCACATTTTTCGGTTCGTAATTTCGTTTCTAGATCGAAATTTCGACAGGGCTTGCTATATTTTACTGATTTTATTGATGGCGGCCATTAGTGTATTATATGAATGGGTTTTTCATATAATTTTGATTTTTTCCCCCTTCTCTGGATAATCAATGTCGGATTTTATTGGTGGCTTTCGTAACGTTATTGTCCATGGGGTTATAGTGTGTCACCGCATTCACCGACTTTCAAGCCAAAAATTCGAAATTCGCCGAATTTGAAAGAGGGCCGAATTAATTCGGAATAAATTCGCTAAACTCAAAATCAAATTTCGTTTCTCGGGGAATTTGGAGTCGGTGGGTGATGAAATTCAGCCGTGGCATTGAATTTGACAAAGGGGCGTGATTATTTTTTATTTTTTTTTTCGTTTCCCGTGGTTTTATTAGATAACCATGGATTGTTTCCTTTGGAAATTCGCATTTTTCACTTTGCATAAATGATTCCGATGTCGTAAATTTTATTTCGATTCTATAATGCAAAGTTCATCTGAATCCTTTATTTCAATGGCATTTTAGAATATGGGCATATTTTCTGAGGATCTATATTATGTGTTTTGGTAATTTGAATGCATTCATAGTGGATCTGAAGAAAGGGGGTTGAATTTACAAGTTACTCTGCCACAACCACTATGAATAAATTCGTAATAATCATATGTAAATAGCCCATGCACAACGTCTCAATCGCAACAAAGAATCATAGGTTAGGGCAAATCGTCATTCTGGTGGCTTTTATGAAAATTAAATTGGTTTGAGATCTGCGGGTTAAATATTTATTTAGAAATCAAACGCTTTCACCCAATGTTCACAAGTGCCATATTTAGAGTTCCATTTCTAATTGGGAGTTTTTGTGTAGCATAACGTGAACACTTCTTATTAATTAATAAAAGGCATGTTTTTAATTAGTTTCCCTTGGATCTGGCTTATATCCACCAAGAGTTTAAGTTTCCGTAGATTTTGAACATTGGAATTGTCTTCAGTAAAATATTTGACATAACGTGCTTTCTTGTTATGATATGGCTACTTTCTTTAAATTCAGAAGGATTTTCATACGATGAAATAATTACCAATTACCGTTTCTTGGAAATTAAGATTGGTATATAATTTCGAGATTCTCTGAAATCTAGAGTATATAATTTGAATTTGCTGGAGAATTATTACAGTTATATGGAGTTTATTAAAATGTCATTTTGACTTACTCCTTTCAGTAAACATTATTTTTCTCTCTGGTTAAGTTTTGTTTATGCAACAAAATTAATGTCTAGTGATCCATGTAATTTTAATTAATTAGAGAATAGCCACAGCATCTTTAATTAAATAAAATTATATATTTTGATTGGTTAGATCACATGAAGATTATTTAGACATTAAATTGTAATTAATTACACTGAATATAATAAATTTTATCCCACAAGAATTTTTATTATTTTTATGTAATTAATTAGGATAAAATTTCATAACCTACCCATAGGAGTTATGAATTAATAAGTTTTATCATAAAGTTTTATTGAATCTGTTTGAATTAAAAATTTAGCCCACAGGCAATTTTTATGTCATTTGATTCAAATTCTTTTTAGCATGATTTACATTGGTAAAACATGAAAGTTAATTAAGCCTCAATTTTAACATAAGCATGTGATTTTTGGTGCAGCAGTACAACCTGCAAATTTCTCTGAAATTCGTTCTGACATTCCCGAACTTAAGGAAGTAATCTCGTTTGTTTGTTATGAATCTAATATGGTTAATGTTAATATTAACACATGGTGGATTGATTCTGGATCAACAATTCACATTTCGAATTCCTTGCAAGGTTTGCAAAACCTAAGGAAGCCAGTGGGAAGTGAGCAAAGCATCTTATCAGGAAACACGACGGGCTCGCATGTGGAAGCTATAGGAACATGTTATTTGACTTTAAGCAGTGGGTTTGTTTTGGAATTAGAAAAGACCTTTTATGTTCCAAGTTTTTCTAGAAACTTGATTTCAGTTTCAAGGCTTGTACCTTTCGGATATTCCTTAAACTTTTCAGAAAAATCTTTCAGTCTATTCTATAAATCTGATTATGTTGGGAATGGTATTTTGTCTAACGGTCTTTACTGCATTAATTTACAAAAAAATGTCACTTATGATTCAATGCATGTTCACACTGGCACTAAAAGGTGTGTTATCAATGAAGATTCCTCTACATTATGGCACCGGAGACTAGGTCATATCTCCATAGATAGAATTAAAAGATTGGTAAATGAAGGAATACTTAATACTCTGGATTTTACTGATTTTGAGGCTTGTGTGGACTGCATAAAGGGAAAGCAGACCAACAAGTCAAAGAAAGGTGCCAATAGGAGTTCAGTCATATTAGAAATCATACATACTGATATATGTAGTCCAGACATGGACTCACATGGTCAGAGATACTTCATCTCCTTTATAGATGATTACTCACGATATATGTATCTCTACATGCTTCATAAAAAGAGCGAAGCATTAGATGCCTTTAAGATCTTTAAGGCTGAAGTAGAGAAACAATGCAGCAAGCAAATTAAGATCATGAGATCAGATAGAGGTGGAGAATATTATGGTAGATACACAGAAGATGGAAAAGCACCTGGGCCATTTGCTAAGTTTCTTCAAGAGCATGGGATTGTTGCCCAATACACCATGCCTGGTTCACCCGACCAGAATGGTGTAGCAGAAAGAAGAAATCGAACATTGTTGGACATGGTGCGGAGTATGCTTAGCAGCTCCAATCTTCCTAAATCTTTGTGGACTGAAGCACTTAAGATGGCAGTGTATATATTAAACCGAGTTCCAACCAAGCCAGTTCCTAAAACGCCATTTGAATTACTGAAAGGTTGGAAACTGAGTTTGCGACATATGCGCGTTTGGGGATGCCCGTCTGAAGTGAGAATTTATAATCCACAAGAGAAGAAGCTGGATCCAAGGACCATTAGTGGGTATTTCATTGGATATGCTGAAAGGTCTAAGGGTTACAGATTTTATTGTCCATCTCACAGCACTAGGATTGTGGAATCAAGAAATGAAAAGTTTCTTGAAAATGACTTGATCAGTGGGAGCGATCAAACCAGAAACATAGTTTCTGAGAAAGATCATTCATAATCTCAACCTTCCACTTCAAGTGAAAGATTGGTTATTGTTCATAGCACCCCTCAAGTACAAATTGGTGTTGAACAACCAATTATTGAAGTTCCACAAGCTGCTGACGATATTCCAGTAGATCAAGGAGTTCAAGAGTTTCAAGGAACTTTTGAACAACAAGTTGAACCACATACTTCTCAGGAAGATGATGGTACAACATTAAGAAGATCTACTAGACCTAAGAGATCAACAATTCCTAATGATTATGTTGTGTATCTACAAGAATCTGACTACAACATTGGAGCCGAAAATGATCCTGAGTCATTTTCACAAGCCATGAGTTGCAAAGAATCAGAACTATGGTACAATGCCATGAAGGAAGAGATTAATTCCATGAAGAGTAACGAAGTCTGGGATCTTGTTGAGTTGCCTGATGGTGCAAAAGCCATTGGATGTAAGTGGGTCTTTAAGACAAAGAAAGACTCATTGGGCAACATTGAGAGATACAAGGCAAGACTTGTTGCTAAGGGATTCACTCAGAAAGAAGGAATCGACTACACGGAGACTTTTTCTCTTGTATCTAAGAAAGATTCCTTGCGCGTTATTATGGCATTAGTAGCTCATTTTGACTTGGAGTTGCATCAAATGGATGTGAAAACGGCTTTTCTTAATGGAGATTTAGAGGAGGAGGTTTACTTGAAACAACCAGAAGCATTCCCCTCTAGTGATGGTGAGCAATTGGTTTGCAAGCTCAAGAAGTCATTATATGGTTTAAAACAAGCATCTCGCCAATGGTATTTAAAATTCCATAATGTAATTTCTTCCTTTGGTTTTGTAGAAAACATTATGGATCAATGTATATACCTGAAAGTTAGTGGGAGTAAAATTTGTTTTCTTGTTTTATATGTGGATGACATTTTGCTAGCAACCAATGATAAGGGTTTGCTACATGAAGTGAAACAATTCCTCTCTAAATTTTTTGATATGAAGGATATGGGTGAGGCATCTTATGTCATTGGCATTAAGATCCATAGAGACAGATTTCGAGGCATCTTGGGTCTGTCACAGGAAACCTATATTCATAAAATTTTAGAGAGATTTCGGATGAAGGATTGTTCACCAAGTGTAGCTCCCATTGTGAAGGGTGATAGGTTCAATTTGAACCAATGCCCGAAGAACGACTTTGAAAGGGAACAAATGAAGAACATTCCATATGCTTCTGCTGTCGGAAGCCTAATGTATGCTAAAGTCTGCACAAGACCTGACATTGCATTTGTTGTGGGAATGTTGGGACGATATCAGAATGATCTAGGTTTAGACCACTGGAGAGCTGCAAAGAAAGTAATGAGGTACCTTCAAGGGACCAAAGACTACATGCTTATGTATAGACGGACAGACAACTTGGAAGTAATTGGCTACTCAGATTCTGACTTTGCTGGATGTGTTGATTCACATAAATCAACATCAGGTTACATTTTTAACGATGGCCGGTGGAGTTGTATCATGGAGAAGCGCCAAACAGACCTTGATTGCCACTTCCACTATGGAAGCCGAGTTCGTCTCCTGTTTTGAGGCTACTTTACATGGTGTATGGCTTAGGAGTTTCATTTCTGGGCTTAGAATTATGGATTCTATCTCTAAGCCATTGAGAATATATAGTGATAATTCAGCTGTTGTTTTTATGGCTAAAAACAATAAAAGTGAGAGTCGAAATAAACACATCGACATTAAGTATTTAGCTATGAGGGAACGTGTTAAAGAAAAGAAAGTGGTCATTGAGCACGTCAACACTGAGTTAATGATTGCTGATCCTTTGACTAAGGGCATGCCACCGTTTAAATTCAAGGATCATGTATTGAATATGGGACTTGGTTCCATTATGTAGTTTTTCATTGTATGGACAATGTTATTTAATGAAATTCTTAATTATTGTGATGTTTTTTCTCATATTTATGTGCACCTTAAGTTGATTTGAGAAAATTCATTTAAGAAGGACCAAGAATAAACATAAGGTTTATTCATTAAGATATTGTTGCCACATAAATTAGAATAAGAATAAATGCATAGTAATACATGGAAGATAATACTCGTCATTAGAGAACTTATCGCCATGATTCATGTATCTATTACTTAATACAGATTATCAATGGTTTTTAAGTTGAGACAATAAGTTTGGAAGTATGGACCAAGTGGGAGAATGTTAAGCTCCATTGATTTTTCCATTAATTGCTGCCTTGATTTATGGAATTGCAGCTTTTCTTAACTTATGGAAACCAACTGCAGTAGTTTCCTTAAGTTAAGAAAATCAACTGCAATTACTAAATTTATAATTGGGAGCTACTAAAGTGGTCCATCACTTTGATCTGATCTCTACCTTGATTTGTGGTTTTTCTAACACATAGCTTTTAGAAGCTTGATGGAAGCTTAGCTATATATTCGTCTGTTTGGTCCCCAAGCTCATATCTCAATCCCCTTCAGTTTTACACCATCTAGCTGAGATAGCAGAGCTTGGAAGTGCCTTCAGATTAGTTGTCTTCTTTCCTTTTGCATGCGCAGCTAGAGCGTGGTGTTTCAGAAGGAAATTGCATCAACAGTTTCACCAATGGCTGGAGGTAATTCGTATCCCTGGGCATTAAGTTTCAGTGATTCTTTTCAGTTCTTTCCGCATGCAGAATCGCTGTTTAAGTTTATTATTTTTCTAACAACGATGCCAATCATAGTCGGTTTCGAAATCCACACTCCATCCTATTCGATCGCTTGCATCGTACTGATACCGACACTGGGATCCGAATCTGTAGCTGAGAAATTTTTATAGATTTCTGAACTAAGGTCTGAGAATTGCTCCTACTCTATGTAAAGAGATGTCACAGAACCCGACCGAGTATGCGTCTCATGGCTGATCTCTTCACTGCTCTCCACTACCCAAAAGCGACCCAGCAGTTAATCGTCTGAAAAAAGTTGCTTCTCGTGACCTTCATGGCTCAACTGCGAGCAATAATTATTTGTATTGCGAAACCAAGGCCACCGATATCTGATATTTCCTCTGAGAAGAATAACACTGAAAAGTCATCCAACAGGGGATCGATCAAGTGATCTGACCGCGACAACGGCAGTATTTGATTCAGGCTGTAAATCTCTGATGAATCCAAACACTCAAGGATAGTGGCAATACTTCGTCCATCTCCTGGAGTAATGTTAGAAGAGTCCATTTGGTTGATAACAAAATGGGTGTGATCACTCTTTCACAGAAAGGATTTCTTGACCTGTAGGGGCACCATTTGCCCGCAATTCATATCGGCGTTGTCTACGCGATTGATATCCACACACATAAATAAGGTGCGAAGCGATGACTAGGTGGAGCCTACTACGAAGGTGGTTATCCAGGTTTTCCATTGGATTCATAAAGGA
The DNA here is from genome assembly GCA_031772625.1 of Pinus tabuliformis. NCBI lineage: Eukaryota > Viridiplantae > Streptophyta > Pinopsida > Pinales > Pinaceae > Pinus > Pinus tabuliformis. Next base: position 799,682,016 of record CM062814.1, on the reverse strand, counting down.
CCAACGAATTTGGCATTATGACAGAAATTCAAACCGTCTATGGCTTTAGAAATTAAAAAATTCTAGAGAACCCTAAAATAATTCAGGTTTTGGATAGAGGTGGGGCATGTTTGTCGGGGATGTGCCATAGTCCATGAAATTTGTATGCACTTTCTCGACTTAAATAATGGCTTTCTCTTATTTTATAGTACTTCCCTTCACTTTCTCCGCTTGAATAATGTCTTTTACTCTCGTTTTATAGAACTTGCCATTTGCAGTAAAATTTATATGAAAACACGGACGAAGAACGGCCCAAAGTGAGACACTCGATCATGTTTTCGTTGAGCAAATGACCTAAAATTACAAGCTCATCATGTTTTGTCGCCAAGCTGAGGTAGACTCCAAGTTTTAATTAGAAATTATACAAATAAAATAGAGATCACCGTCGACTCAAATCATATAAATATGACCATTAAACATGATGTGGCTATATGTTTTTATTACCCATCGCTTTGTCGTCTCGATCCTTCCCGTTCACCGAGAATGCTCAATTATTTTGGAGAGCTTCACAATGTCACTTTAAAAGTATTATTTAACATAAAGAAATACGGCAGAGGTCGGTACACCTCAATGTGAACTCCCTTAAAAGTGCACTTAACGGAGGTTTTAGAGCCAACAATTACAAAATTGAATTCAGATGGGACACTCCATCACGTCCGGAGGTAATGATTCCTTAAAACACATATCACAGGAGTTGAAACCCCTATCAACTAAGTTCTTAATATACGTTGTGGATCCATGTAGTGCAATAAGGAAATAAATCTAGGTAAACGTAGTCCGAAAACTTTGTCTTATCTTGTTTAGAATGATTGGTTCATATTGAAACACTTGCTGCAAATAATTCCATGTTCGTAATTTTTATGAGGTTGTTTATTTCACTTTTGAAACCTATTATGCTGAATTATTTCATTTCTCATCTAAATTAAATAATTTTAGACTTACATTTTTTATGTTATTTATTAAAATGTGTTATATTTTATTCAAAATAACAATATTTATCATTTGCGTTTATATTATTTTAAAAGCAATATTAATAACATGGTATATTAAATAATATACATGTTTAATTGGGCATGTTGGTGATTGTGACGAAGGGTGGGCTTTTTTTAGGTCTATTGATGAAGTTGTTGGTACAAGACATGACATTACAGAAGGCAAATGATGTATGGGCAGGGATATGTAATTGTTATTGACCAAGAGGTCAAAATCATTTACTAGAAAAGTTGGTTACTCAATGTGTGGGCTGTTAGACTAAAATTAGATAATTCGGCGTAGTGGTTGTACTTTACTTTAATTTTCTCGAGATTGGTCCTCATATCATGTCTACAATGATACGAATCAAATTGATGTAATTTTATAATTATTTGATTAGTGAGAAACTCGGTAGAGAGAGTGAGTGCGAGTGACAAATTTGTCCATGAGAACTCTGTAATTACGTAACCAATCCCTCTGCAATTTTGTTTTCACACATTTTAATAAACTCTATGTTTAATTATCAAAATCGATACTTTTAAAATGTCCAATACTAGCATCAAAGTGGTTTGAGGAGGGGGAAGAAGGGAGATGACTTCTCTTAGAGGAGTCACGGAGCCAAACAGAGGGACCAAAGGGTGTAGAGGGACGAGAAGCATCAGAGTATTGAAACTAATTTTAACATTGGAAAGGCTAACACCTAGTTATTTTTCGCTTTTGGAAGAGTCGGTCAATTGTCTGAGCCTGAGACAATCTATATATGGAATCCCATAACAAAGTTCTTAGCCCGAAGGCTTTGAAAGCTCAGAAAGCCCAAATATAGTAAATTATTTTAATTGAGTGTTGGGGGGAGTCAGTCAAGTGATGGACGAGGGATCATCAACTAATGGAATATCGTAACTGACATTTAGCCCAAAGGCATGGAAAGTTGGGAAAACCTGAAGTCCCGTAAGTTAATATAATTGAGCACCGGAGGCTAGGGGACCAGGAACCATCAAGTGTTGGTGATAGAAATACTTTTTGTTCCCCATATGCATTAAGTGATAGGGTTGTGGGTTCTGCAAGAAGCAAGCAAGGTTGATGAGGTTTGCCTTTGTTAAAAGTTACGTGGGAAATATTGGAAGTTCATAATACTGTAAGGAATTTTATTTCAATTATTAAAGAGTTCCCGAGGCCTGGGTCGCAAGGTTTGTACTAAGAAAAGAGAACACCTATAGGTTTTTTTTGCATTTTTCCCTTTAAAATTCCTCCCACTATAGTTAAGCTTCCTACTGTGTATTTTAATAGGGATTTGATCACAAGGATTGAAGGAAGCACAAAATTGAAGGTACCAACTCGTAAAAGGATTGATTTAGCAAATCTTCACTGAGGTTTGCTTTAATAGAGTAAGAGGTCACAAGACAATGATTGTCAAATTCTTCTCCTTCCATGTCAATGTAGAGAATTGGATTCAGTTGCTAGAGGTCTCAATGCCATTCAACCACAGTTTACCAAGAAACCCTTTGACAGAGCTAAGGTTCCAACAAGAGACTTTCTCTTCCAGTAGGGCTCTGGTCTTGCCAAGATTCATGGAGTGACTAATGTCAAGGCAGTATCCAAGTCTATGGCACCCCACATCAAAATATGTGATATTGTTTATTAGTGGGGATGTGAAGGGACTGCTAGATACTAAACACCTATCAGTTCATGGTCGCCCTCTTGGTTTGAACTTTTAATTGGCTGCAGTTCACGCGAAGAATTTAGGGAGTGATGAACACTTATGTGGGAAGTCTTCCTACAAAGTGTTTGCAGTAATGTTTGCATAGACTTTTCAAGGGTGTTGTGAGATCGCCTATAAATTGTTGGACATAATTTCCCAGCTAGGCTTGGTCCCTATTATTGATCCTCTATGTTCAGATCCTCAATTTGTCCAGGTGAAAATTGGGTTTGGGGATTTTGATTGTAAAAAATTCCGAAGTTATATTAAAGCCTCAACTAGAAAGTCTCTTTTCCTCAGGGTGAGTGATGATGATGTTGTATCATCACTCACAACTAGTATTCATAAGCTCACTTGGATCCCTATGAGGATTATATAGTATAAAAAAAATTACCAAGTAGAATTTTATTCATCTAATAATTAATATTTGTAATATATGTTTTTTTTATATATCATTTGTAACAAGAGTTTTAAATGAAAAGAATCATTAGAAATAATATTAAAAATTAATAAGGAGATTTCGAACCGAAGGTTGCTTGGGACTCGTGGGAGCGAAGATAGGGTTACAGAGGAGTTCGAAGGTTGCTCCCTATGGAGCGTAGCAGAGGAGGGAGCTCCACTCCCTCCTACAAGGTAGCAACTGCAGGTAGAGGCAAGGCACCTGTGGGTAAAGTCAAAGGTTTTGGTGAAGAAGGGGAAAAAATAATGAGAAGGAGTCAGATGGGGCCAGGTCCAAAGAAAACAGTAGCACAAAGGACAAAGAGGAAGAAGACAAAAGCCAGGGAACAAGGGACAAAAATCAAAAGGGACAGTGCAGACCCAAAACGAAGATTACTCCAAGAGTTGTGTTGAATGATCCTACACTGCAGGAGTACAGGGACCATATCGGGACGTACGCCATAATTTTCAAATTCATGGGAATTTGGCCCTCTGAACAGGCATTACAGACATGGATTAAATACCACTGGAAACCCAAAGGCAGTATTGAACTCCATCTGGGGTCAAAGGGTTTTTTTACCGTGGTATTTACTAACATTGAAGATAAAGACAAAATATTTGAAGGAGGACCCTACTTTTTTGCAGTAGCAGGCCTCTATATGAGGCCATGGAAAGTGAACTTTGTTCCAGAAAGGGAGACATTCACCTCGGTACCTGTATGGGTAAGGCTCTATTCCCTACCTCTCGATTATTGGCAACATGGGTCGCTTGCTGCCATTGGCAATAAGCTAGGTCGCTTTGTGAAAGCTTCGGAAGCCACTAGAAGGGGTAAATATACTTCCTATGCTAGGATTTGCGTAGAAATGGATCTATCAGGCGCTCTCCTGGATGAATTAATCCTGGAAGTTTTTGATGAGGAATGGGTCCAAACGAAGGATTATGAGCATATCCCGTTCAGATGTCGTAGATGCCACGAACATGGTCACCTGATTAAAGATTTTCCTCTTAGTAAAGTAGACAATAAAGGAGAACCTAGAAATGGGAAGGATATTGAAAGCTTTCAAAAAGTGGTAAGTAAAGGAAAAGGAGGCAGAAAGGGATCAAGGCAACATCACAGCGAGGGGCAAAAGATCAACACGAACAGGTTTCAAGTACTGGATGAAAAGGAAGAAATGACAAGTGAAGACCAAGCAATGGAGGAAGGACCTAAGGAAAAAGAGGAGGAGAACAACATCATAACACAAGACATTGGTAATAGGAAAGAAACTATGAATAGTGATACTGAAGCAGAAATGGATATGGAAATGACCCAAAGTGAAACAGATCTGGAAGATCATGAACTACAAGAAATTCTAGAAAAGGAACACCTATATCTGGAAGGCTTCTTGATGCAGGGAACCACGAGAGGGATAGATTCACTACCCCAAGAGGACTGCAACAGAATATAGTATTTGTTTTTATGGAAAACTCAAGAAAGAGGGTTAGAAACAGGAACAACCACTGACAAGCTAGAAAACGAAGAAGTGAAAACAATGAAACCAACCCCAGGACTAGCTCTTAGAAATACCGGTAAAAAGAGAGGCCAGAAAAAGCAGAAGGAACTTTTGATGGCGTGTGGAAAGCTAATGATAGACACGGGTAACATGAAAGACTTAACCAGTTACTCCTTTAGATGTCTTTAATAATGAAATTTACATCTTGGAATATCAGAGGTCTAGGAAGTAAAAGAAAACAAAGATTGCTTAGTTGTAGAATGAAACAAGATATGCCAGACATGATCTTCATCTAGGAAACGAAATGTTCCATTCAGAAAATAAGACTCATACATAGCAAATGGCTCATTAGATATGAATTTCTAGAGGTTAAAGCGGAGAACACAGTGGGGGGTATTCTTACTCTTTGGAATCCCCAAAGGATCAACATTATGGATGCAGAGGCATCAAGAAATTATCTTTCAATGGTCATTCAAACTGTTGGGGTTTCAAAAAATTTCCTGGTAACAAATGTTTATGGTCCTCAAAAATTAGAGGATAAACTCAAATTGTTAGAAGCCCTTAGTGACCTCAGGAGCAGACAGACTGGAATGCCTTGGATCATGGGAGGAGATTTTAACATGATCAAATCTCTCTCAGAAAAAAAAGTAGGTACCAAAGTGCTAAACAAAGACTCCTTAGTGTTTCAATCATTTACAGACAATATGAATTTGGTTGAGGCAGATTCAAGCAATGACCATTTTACATGGAACGAAAAAGAGGAGGCGAGGTGCTGGTAGCATCTAAGTTAGACAGGTTCATGATATAGGAGGAATTAATGTTTCTAAATAGATAAATCATAGCCAGAGTGCTTCCTTTTGGGGGTTCAGACCACTGGTCGGTTCAGTTGGAAATCAAGGGTATAGATTCTCCCAGGAATAGACCCTTCAGATTAAAAAATATCTGGCTCTCCCACCCGGATTTCATTAGTAACATTGAAAAATAGTGGGATGAAGACTTGCAAATACAAGGATCTAGGATGTACCTTATTCATAAAAGATTAAAGCACATTAAGTTTAGACTAAAGGAGTGGAACCGGAAGGATTTTGGTAACCTTTTTGAGGAAAAACAATCAGTGGAAATTAAAATTATAGAACTTAACAAGGCTCTGATAAACGATGGATTTGATAAAGCCAAAAGTGAGCAGGCTGATAAATACCATCTAGTTTGGGAAAATTTATGCAAACAAGAGGAAATATTTTGGAGACAAAAATCCAGAATTCAGTGGCTCAAGGAAGGAGAACGGAACATCAAATTTTTTCACAGATCCACTATGGCTAGCAGAGCTCACAGCAGAATATCCACTCTTAAAGATGAGCGAGGAGAAATTCAGACCACTCATAAAGATATTGACGCTGTGTTGGTCCAACATTTTCCGAACTTCACGAGGGAAAACACTCCAGATAGGGATCAGTCCATAAGGGGAATCACAGGGCATATTCCCAAACTGGTGTCTAGAGAGGATAATTTTAACCTCAATAGACTAGTTGAGGAAGAGGAGGTCACAAGGTTCCCAAAGATATGCAGAATGGCAAAGCACCAAGTCCCGATGGTTTCAATGTGGATTTTTTTAAAGCATGTCGGCATATTGTCAAAGAGGACATTGTGAAAGTGGTTGAGGATTCCAGGAGAAGCAAATCTATCCTAAAAGCTCTCAACACCTCCTTTATTTCCCTTATTCGCAAACATGACACAGCTCAATCTGCATACAAGTACAGACCTATTGCCTTATGTAATGTGGTTTACAAGATAATATCCAAAGTAGTGGCTAATAGACTCAAACCTCTCCTTCTGTCACTAGTGTCTGAAGAACAATCAGGTTTTGTGGAGGGAAGACAGATTCTAGACAACATTATTCAAGCACATGAGGTGGTGCACAAGCTTACCAACAAAAAACAGGCGGGGATGATCATGCAATTGGACATTGCCAAAGCGTATGACAAGGTGAATTGGAATTATATCAAGAAGGTTCTCTACGCCTTTGGGTTCGACCACAACTGGGTCAGATGGGTTATGGCGCTGGTGTCCTCCTCCAGCTTTTCCATTCTGGTCAATGGATCCCCCTCAAAACTCTTCAATCCTTCTAGAGGCCTCAGGCAAGGAGACCCTCTTTCTCCCTTCCTCTTTATTCTTATGATGGAAGGGCTAGGGCGATCCATTAAGCATGCCAAAGAGATGGGGAAATTTAGGGGGCTTCAAATTTAAGAGAACGGTTCTATGCTGACTCAACAACAACTTGTTGATGATACCTTACTGCAAGGCGTTCCAACAATCAAAGAGGCTTTGGCCTACAAACAAATTCTTAAAGATTTTACCCTGGTTACAGTTATGGAAGTCAACCTCTCTAAATCAAAAATCTTCTTCTTTAGCACTAACATTGCTATCCAAAGAAATATCTCAAGAATTCTTGGATTCCAACATGATTCCCTCCCCTCTAAATATTTAGGAATACCTCTTACTGCCAGACCCATGCACAAGAGTATTTGGGAACCGGTCCTTAATAAGACGCAGGATAAAGTAAAAAATTGGACCTTTCGTGCCTTGAACTTAGCCGACAGGTTAGTTCTGACTAAGGCTGTTCTTCAATCCATCCCAGTTTTTATGTTATCAGCTCTCCCAGCTCAAAAAGCTGTCTTAGAGAAAATCAGATACATTCAAAGAGACTTCTTATGGGGAAAGGAGGAAAGTAGGAAGAAATGGGCCCTGGTTTCCTGGGAAAAAATATGCAAACCCAAAAGTCAGGGGGGCCTTGGCCTGGACAATCAAGAGATTCTATGTAAAGCTCTAGGAGCCAAACTCTAGTGGAGATGGGTGAAGGAGCCAAAAACACAGTGGGCTAGGATATGGAAAGAGAAATATGCCAGCTTGTGGCACAATAATGATCTCATAAGAATGTCTGGAACTATAAAAGGATCCTACATATCGAACAGAGCCTGGGAGAACAGAAGTCTAGTTCAAAATAATAGTTTCTGGGAAATTAGAGCAGGAGATCTTGCTCTTTTTTGGGAGGACAAATGGTAGGAAGAACCAACACTGTTAACAGAGAATTTTGTAGGCCTCAAGCAGGAAACAGATTCCAAAGGGTTAATCAGAGTTAAGGATTTTTGGGATCTTTCGCATACCTCTGAAAAATGGAGAAGCTGGAGAAAAATTGATTGTGGAGAGGACAAACCCCTAAAAATCAAAGCAACGGCTCTTAGGGACTTGCTCAAGCAAAGGAAGATCTTAAAAACAAAAGGGCAGGATCAATTCAGATGGGGTAATAACAAGCGAGGAGCCTTTAATCCAAAGGAAGCTAAGGGTTTTCTACTAGGGCTAAATTATAGTGTTCCAGTAAAGACCTAGACGCATCTTTGGAGGCAACAAGGATGAATGAAGATCAATATTTTTATGTGGCTGGTTCATCACAATCAAATAATCACTTGGAAAAATATTAGAAGAAGGGGAATTATGGGGTCCTCTAGATGCCAGCTCTGTGAGGAGCAGGAGGAGAAAACAGAACATATTCTCAATAGTTGCTCTTATACTACTCGGCTGTGGGATTCGTTCTCTTCAATTTTCCAACAGTCTGATAGGGACAGAGGAAGTATCACAAAAACCCTAAACCACTGGAGAAAAAACTTCAAGGAGAACGAAGCCCTAAATTTGGTCTGGGCCTTCACACCCTGCTTTATTATCTAGAACGTTTGGAAAGAAAGAAATAAAAGAATTTTCAAGAATGGCAAGTCTTCAACACAACATCTTCTTGACCTTATCTTGAAATAGATCAAGGAGACAGTCAGTTCTACTGTTAATAACATCCCCTCGAACCCCCCACATATGAAGAGCAGAGAATTCTCAGGAAACTGGGAATACAAGGGATAACTCATGAAGGTAGAAACGGAAAGGATAAAACAATGGTTACAGAGAAGGACTACTGGTAACCCCCACTAAAAGGCTTTCTAAAATACAACATTGATGGTGCCTCTAAAGGCAATCGGGGAAATGTGGGTTATATAGGAGCTTTAAGGGATGATGAAGGAAATATTATATTTATCTTCCACTTCCATTTAGGTAGAGTTACTAATAACATGGCGGAAGTGATGGCTCTAGAGTAGGGTCTAGAGTTTCTATCACAGAATCATTGCTCAAATATCATAGTGGAAGCAGACTCTGAGATAACCATCAACGCAGTAAAAAGAATCAGCGGTGGTTCCAGGCCGAAAAGAGTCTCGAATCATTGGAAACTTATCCAGGTTTATCAAAGAATCCAAATGCATCTAAAGGGCCTTCGAACCATAAGTTTCAACCACATTCGACGTAATGCCAATAAACTGGCCGACTTACTGGCCAATCAAGGTGTGAGTAGTGTAGAAGGTGGAATGGCTAAAATGTGGCAAGAAATTCCTCCAAGTCGTCTAAAGGCTATCTGCGAAGACCAAGCTGCGGAGGACAGGGAGGTTTTCAGATATCGAGCTGGGTGGAATTCCACGATTGGATGATGCTAGGGGGTTCTAACTCAGTCCAGCAGGACAAACCAGAGAGGCTGAGAGTCATGTTCAGGCTCATCTTCTCCAGGATCATCTCGACTGGGTTTCCTGGGGTTTTGGTTGGCCCCTTACAGATTTATCTCCTAATTAAACTCGGGATCAGCTTTAGGTTTCAAGGTACGAGTTGGTAGAATGGGATTTTAATGGGGTGCAGCAGTAGGTGGCCTTTTCCTGCTACCGGGTTAGATATCCTGGTGAAAGGTAGGTTTCGGGTGATCGCACGTCTAGAAAGTGGTAAGTGGTTTTGTAATTTTGAGAGAGATCCCATAAGGTGCATGACACGTGGCAGGTGCGGAAACCGCCCTTCATCACACGATAAAGTGTGGTGGGGTTCGGAGCAACGATAGTGCTCCTGGCCATCGGATCTGGCAACCGGGCTGGACGGTTGGTATGGTTCGTGTTGTTTAGTGGGGCTCATCGGGCCATCTCTCCGCTTTCTGTTGGCATGTCTAGTCCTTTCCTTCCTTTACGTTCGTTGGGGGGTCGGGTATGAACACTGACGTGGGATTGGCTCTGGGTGGTGTTTTGACCGGATTTTGGTTATCCTTCTGGGTTTTCCCCTGGAGTTTTGTGTTTTCGGGGGGTAGTGGGAGGATCCTTGTCATTGACAAGAGTACCTGTTCTCCTGGGATCTTACTGACAAGTGCATGTACACTTTGTAAATTATCCTTTGAATTAATGAAATAGAAGGTTCGGCTCTTGCTTCAGCAAATATATATATATATATATATATATATATATATATATATATATATATATATATATATATATATCTTAGAAAATAATAAAAATATATATAATTATAGAGATAAGCATATTAACATTAATTTTCTAAAAATAGTTTTATATATAAATTGAGTATTTTTTAATATTATTTATAATTTAAATATGTTAATTGACTTAAAATATTCAGTTAAATAAATATACTCCAAAACCTTTTTTATAATAATTTCATATTAGTTCTACAAGGCACCTCATGCTCAATTGGTAACTACCGATATGAAGCATTGTGTAAACTAGAAGATCTAAGAGTCCAATTTACCCACAATAAACCAACTTCTCGTAGTGGAGGACTATCATATGCCCCAAAGATATAATGGTAGAGGCCGAAATCAAACCTTTGTCGCATGCGTACGAGAGGAGCCTAACACCACGTCACACAAGGATGAACCTAACACCATGTCACACAAGTATGAACCTGACCCATTCTTCTAATATGAAAAAGAAATACACACATCCAAATTAAAGAAAAAATAAAATCATATTAACATTTTACAATATTTAATATAGTTACCTAATTATTTTTAATACAAATTTAATACTCATTAATAATAATAAAACAATATATTAATTTTATATAAAAAATATTATGTATCAAATCACATATAGATTTACAAGTTGACGCATTTCAAACCACTTACTGTGGTCCATAATCAGGACAAAAGTGGATAAAAGTGGATAACTGAAATAGAAGACTTATATATAGTAGAGATGCAATGGCTAATCATAATAGTCAAAATATTTTAAATCATTAATCTATTATTTAATCATAAAAATGCAATGACTATCCCAACAATCACATTATTATTTTTTTAAATTATTAATTAGTTATTTATCGTTTAATCAAATAAACATTAGAGAAAAAAAAAATATAAATAAATAAAATAAAAGAAAAACGAATAAAAGAAAATCCTTAAAAATAGGAACATATTAAAGAATCAAAGTTAAAAAAAGAATAAAAATAAAATGGAAAAGTAAACAAGTGACCAATAAAATATTTAAAAAATAAAATAAAATTAGTAACCAATAAAAGAAATTAACTAAAAGTAAAAAAAAAAATAACAAAAGGCAAGTTAATTAATTTATCTATTATTTAGTGAGATAAAACTTTAGATTGAAATAGTAAAGTGAAATTTGGAAAAGAAAAAACCTTAAAAATAGGAAAACTATTACATAATCCAAACAAAATTGAAATTATAGAATTAAAATAAAATAAATAAATAACTAAATAAATAAAGGGGAAATTTATCATAGTTCGAAGATAAAAACTGATGAACTAAATTAATTAAGAAAAAATATGTACATGAATCCTAATAATATAGAGGAAGAATAATAAAATGGAATAAAAGAATAAAAATTACAAAAAGAACTATGAAAGGATTAGAATTATGAAAGCAAAACACAACTCTAAATATGATGCAAAGAAATAAAAGAATGAAAAAAGGGGGAAGGGGGGCCAAACCGACCACAAAATTACAAAAAAGGGAAGAAAATCTAGGAATAAAGTGAGGGAATCCAACAACGGTTTATCATCCCACTATAATCTCTATTAAGCATCTTGGATATCAATTTTATGTTTTATATACAAAATTATTTTCAGTTTCATAATTTATATTTACATTTAAAAATTACAATAATTTATTGATAAAATAACCATTATTAAAATGGTATGTAAATTGTCGCCTGATCTGAAATCATCGATAACAACATTTTAAATTTGAGATAGCAACATATTTCGAATTATTAAGCATGTGGGAAAATACTTTTTTTACCCAAAATCTATGTGAATGCATTTTAATAAAATTTAGTATATTTTTCAAATTAAAATCATTATGATTTCAAACTTTAGTTTATCCTTATTACTAATTAAACCCTACTTATAACCTCTATGAAACATAGTCCCTATGTCTAATGCTATAGCTATTTAAATGAGTAAAGATATTTAATTGAGTAAAGATTGTGCAGAGTGTGGAGAAAATTCCACACAATAAAAGGAAAATCTCTCCACACAAAACTCTCCACATAAATCTCTTCACATAGTAAAAGTTTTTTGCACAACTGCTTTCCTCTATCCTTCCTTTGCATAGCCACCTCCGCTCAAGCATCCTTCAGATAGCTTCCTACACAGTGACCTCCACACATCCTCTTCCATACATGCTTTCTCCATGCAAAAATTTTTGCACAAAGCATATAGTTAGCATGAGGTCTCCGGTTTGGGTTGATAATAGGGCATGGATAAAGTGGCAGTAGGAAAAATAAGAGACTTCTCAGTATGAGTAGCTATGATACATAGCATTGTTCAGATAGGCTAAAAGAGCGTGCCCTTACTATAAGAATTGAGACTGTAGTTGTTCTAAAAGAGAAACTTAATTCTTCAAACGTTGATTCAATTTAACCATATTAATTAATGGCTTAATGTTATAACTTAAGGTTGACACTCAAATATAGATTACTATAGTTTTTAAATAGTTTGATTACATTAATATGTAACATAATAAAAATTGAATCATTGTACAGAAAATTGATGTCTTAAAGTCAACACAATGAGCTGAATTTCCATTGAACTTCCGCACAACAACAATGTAGATGCAGAGGACTATGGCATGTAGGGGCCACCAATCAAAACTAGGGAATATTGATTTGAAGTCAAGCTTGTAAATATTTAAATATTTCAATCTGGTACAACTCCTAAAGCAATGATTTTGTTTTAGATCCATAAATTCAAGTCCTTGTCACAATGGATGCATTGCATCACATTTTGTTTTAGATCCATAAACAGAAAGAGAATTGCATCTTGTAAACACAAGGTCATTACTATACTCCCAGGTACAAATTATAGGCATGACGCTACCCCAACGGACTCACCAGAACCCACTAGGCTAGCCCACAAGTTTTCACCGAAATAATATGTTTTCCCTATGACATTGTGTCTATCCCAAAAAATATATATAAAGAATGTGAAGGATAGGGTTTTGATAATGGAATAATAGATCACTTTTATGGAAATTTTTTCAAAATTGAGCATATGTGTGGAAATGTATAGCAAGTCCATTGTGGAGAGGAAGCTTTCAAGAACTTGTGTGTTTATCACTAGTATTTTAGTATTCAATAATCCATATTTGTTGTTTACAATATTTTAGTTATAAATGTGTATTCCCATATATCACTAGCCAATTGAGTAAAGTTTGATTTGTTTTGTAATGCAAAGAACCTGTATTCGCATTAATGTTCGAATCATTGAAGAAGCTTTGTTTATGCTGATCTTGGTGAAATTAGGCACATGTGTGGAAGTGCAGAGGAACTCCATTGTGCTGAGGAAGCTTTCAAGCTTTCATTGTGTGGATTTATGGGCTTCGTAGCGAGGAATTTTGTATATTTTTTCTCAAGGAAGCTCAGAAGCTTTCATTATGCATATCTCTAGACTCCACATTGAAGGCTTTTACTACTAATATGTTAGTATTAAATAATCGATATATGTTTTTCGCAATAACACCTGGAAAGAAGTCAACCGGTACGATATTATTGTTAATATTTTAATCATAAAAAACGATTTTATTTCTAATAATTTAGTATTAAATCATTTGTCGTTATGCATATTTTTGTATTCCCGAATATCAATAATGAATTGAGTAAAGTTTATGCGTAGTTGAAAACAAGTTGGATCATTAGGTACAATCTTTGTTTATGTTTATGTTGTTAAAGTTAAGCAAATGTGTGGAATTACAGAGGAGGTCTATTGTGCAAAGGAGCATTTCAATATTTGACTATGTGAATGCATGCATTCCGTACTACAATCTTTTGTAGGTTTTTTTTCTTAGAACAATTGTGTGACCAATGCATCTGGTTGTCGAAAGGCTTGAAGCTTAAGTACAATATTTGTTTTCATTTATCAAATTTAATATCACATATTATACTCGTTACTTGTGTAGTATAACATTAGCATTTATAACATTTTTTATTACGTAATTGTTGTAGATTCTGCCATGGTAGTTGCAAGCAATGCAAGACCAATGAGATGCAATCATTGAAATCCCAGGCCCATATGAAAAGGGTTATTTCGATTTGACCTATGTAGAGCTATATTGGTACGAGTAAAAAAATTTAGTCGTAAACCTTTAATTCCAAACTTCTAAATAATGAACTAGCACATAACCCATACACTAGGCTGTAGATGAAGTGATAGTTATGTGAATCAACCTGATTTCATCTATTTGATGCGAGATTCAATCAAGTTCAAATGTTATTTTTGACTAAATACCTTGGGTTTATTAATCTAAGGGTTTATCTTCCTAGGGTATAATATTATTCATAGGGTTTATATAATTAATCCCTGGGTTCAATATAAATCTCTTAGGTTTATAACCATGGGTCAACCATGGTCCAATGTCACATTGTGACAAAGATTGACTCAGTGTGAAGATAAATCATGGTCAACCATGGTTCAATGTTGCATTGTGACAAATATTTTCTAAATATGAAAATCAACCATGGTCCAGCATTACCAATCATCATCAACCATGGTCAACCACTTTCCCGCAATTCATATGGGTGTTTTCTAAATAATCCATATACATACATAAATAAGGTTTGAAGGGATCGCCCTGGTGGACCCTAATTCAAGGTCGTTATCCAACTTTCGCATTAGATTCATAAAGGAACAACCATTTTGGCATTATGATAGAAATTGACACAGAGTATTGCTTTAGAATTTTAAAAAATCTAGATCATCCTAAAAATATTCAGGTTCTGATAGATGTGGGGCATGTTTTTCGGGGATGTGTAGTCCTTGAAATTTGTATGCACTTTATTGACTTGAATAATATCGATTACTCTTATTTTATAGAACTTTCTCTTTGAAGGAAACTTGATATCAAAATACGGAAGAATAACTGTCAAGAGTGAGACATTCGATCATGTTTTCGTTCAGAAAATGACCTAATATTATAGGCCCATCATGTTTTTTCCCAAGCTGAGGTAGAGTCCAAGTTTTAATTAGATGTTATAGAGATAAAGGAGAGAACATTGTCCACTGAAATCCTATAAATATGACGATTAAACATGATGTGTCTATATGCTTTTATTACCCATTGCTTTGTCATCTCGATCCTTCACATTCATCAAGCCTGCCCAATTATTTTGGAGAGCTTCACAATGTCACTCTAAAACTATTATTTCACATAAAGAAATGCTACAGAGGTCGGTACATCTCAATGTGAACTTCCTTAAAGGTGCACTTAACAGAGGTTTTGGAGTGAACAATTACAGAATTGAGTTCAGATGGGACACTCCATCACGTCCCGGAGGTAATGATTCCTTGAACGCCAATGATTCCTTAAAACATGTATCACATGAGTTGAAACCAATGCAAACCAGAGTAACCAAGTTCGAATTCGAATTAATTTTTCAATTTGGAAAAAAATCACTAATATACTTCAAACAATTCAGGTATATGTTTCGTGTTGGTTTGACAACAAACTTGGTTAAACTAACAAAGTCAAACAGTTTTTGTAACCAATTTAGTTTTTAGTTATGTAACGGGTAGTTTAGTTGTGTGTAACGGTAGTTATTCACATAATATATCGAATGCCATGTAATGAAAACTCATTATTCAATAAAATCAGATACACATTCAGTTTCTAGTTTCTGCTCTTATTTTCAATAAGTGGTATCAGAGCCTGGACAAAACTCCTGTGATCAAACCCGTGATTTATCCCTGAGGACGGCCTGTGGACGACGTGGACGGCAAGAATCCCTGGCGTTGAGGCTTGAAACGGTGTGGACGGCAAGAATCACTGGCGTTGAGGCTTGAAGAATTGTGGACGGCGTTGCAAAATCCGGCCCTATGGACAGCGTTGCCCTATGGACGGCGTTGCAATATTGTTTCCCTGAATCCGGGTATCGTTTTTTTTTTTGCAGAATTTTTTTTTTAAAAAGAAAAAAGAAGGGTTTGCAGAATTTTTTAAAGATAGCAGCAGAGCAGATTTTTTAGAAAAGATAGCAGCAGAGGTTGTTCAGTTTTTTAAAAGATAGCAGCAGAGCAGATTTTTTTTTAAAAAAGATAGCAGCAGAGGTTGTTCAGAAATTTTTAAAGATAGCAGCAAAGGTTGTTGTGTTCAGTTTTTTAAAGATAGCAGCAGAGATTGAAAAGGGTGTTGTTGTTTTTTTTAAATATTGTAGAAGAACAAGTTTGCAAGGGTTTTGCACGAATGGTGTGAAACTAGAAAAACAAAAGGGTTTGCAAGAAATCAAAGGATTTGAAACTTGTCTTTCTGTTTGAATTGGGGAAGTTATTTTTTTTTGAAAGCCTGAAATCCTAGGAAGGAGGGAAAATGGCCAAGATGTCGAATGCAAGATTCGAGGTGGAGAAATTCACCGGAAAGAGCAATTTTGCTCTTTGGAAACTGAAGGTTAAGGATCTGCTTGTGCAACAAGGGTTGCACAAGGCATTGGATGGGGTTACTAAGAAACCTAAAACCATGACTACTTCAGACTGGGAGGACTTGGATGCCCGAGCTCTCAGTACCATCCGGCTATGTTTAGCGGATGAAGTTCTCTTCAACATCGTTGAAGAGACCACGGCGTCAGGTTTGTGGGAAAAACTTGAAAACCTTTATATGACAAAATCATTAACCAACATAATTTATCTGAAACGACAATTATACAATCTTCGAATGAAAGAAGGTTCAAGCGTTGCAGAACATTTGAATGTTTTTAATACACTAATTTGTCAATTAACAGATATGGAAGTCAAAATACAGGAAGAAGATAAAGCCATAACCTTGTTGTGTTCTCTGCCTGAATCATGGGATCACTTCGTAACCTCAATCAGCTTCAGCTCTGCTGATTCTTTGAAGTTTGAATCAGTCGTGGGAGCTCTTCTGTCTGAAGAAGTACGAAGGAAATACAGCACCGATACAACTACATCAGAAGCCATGGTCGCTAGAGGATGCTCAAAGGAAAGAGGAGACAGACCAAGGGGGTCTTCCAGGTCGAAATCGAAGGGCAAAAAGTGTAAGGCAAAATGTTGGAACTGCGGTAAAGTTGGACACTTGAAGAAGGACTGTTGGAAACGGAAGGAATCCGAAAACCTGAAGAACGAAGCGAATCAGGCTGATTCAGGTATTGTAGACGAAGTTTTATCTGCTGAAGAATTGTGTATGATAGATGAAACTTCACCTGAATGTAATGTCTCTCATAGTTTTGATAGCTCGATGTTAGACTCTGGTGCTTCGCATCATATGTGCCCACATAGAGACTGGTTTACTTCGTATGAAAATGTAAACGGTAGTTCTGTGTTTATGGGTAACAATATGTCATGTCAGACTGTTGGGATGGGAGATATCAGGATTAAGATGTATGATAACACAGTTAGGACATTAACTAGTGTTAGACATGTGCCTGATTTGAAGAAAAATTTAATCTCTTTGGGAGTGTTGGATTCAGATGGTTATAAGTTTACAGGTCAGGATGACGTTTTGAAAGTCTTCAAAGGTGCCCTTGTGGTTATGAAGGCAGAGAAGGTCGGGAATCTTTACAGGTTAAAAGGAAGTACTCAGGTCGGTGAAGCAGCGGTTGCGTCAGAAAAGGAAGAAGCAGGTACTCGTCTGTGGCATCAGCGTTTGGGTCATATGAGCGAGAAAGGTCTTCACATACTGATGAAACGTAAATCTCTTCCCGGTCTGAAATCCTTGAATTTAGATTTCTGTAAACATTGTGTGTATGGGAAGCAGTGTAAACAGAGATTTAAAGTTGGTAATCATAATAGTAAAGATGTTTTAGACTACATTCATTCTGATCTGTGGGGGCCTTCCCTTGTTATGTCATATGGAGGTGCATTGTATTTTTTAACGTTCATTGATGATTACTCTCATAGAGTTTGGGTCCATATGCTAAAAAGGAAAGCTGATGTATTCAATGTTTTTAAACAATTTAAAGTAATGGTAGAGAAAAGAACAGGCAAATCTATTAAATGTCTAAGAACTGACACTGGTGGTGAGTTCACTTCTGTTGAGTTTGAACAATACTGTAAGGATGAGGGCATTGTTAGACACAAAACTGTTGTTTATACTCCTCAGCAAAATGGTGTTGCTGAGCGTATGAATCAGACTCTTATGGAAAGAACCAGAAGCATGATCAGCGATGCTAACTTGCAAAAGGAGTTGTGGGCGGAAGTAGTATCTACTGCTTGTTATTTAGTTAACAGATCACCCTCAGTAGCAATTGATTGTAAAATTCCTGAAGAAGTCTGGACAGGTCAGTCTTGTGACTATTCTCATTTGAGGATATTTGGCTGTGATGCTTATTCACTGATTCCGAAAAATCAGCGTTCAAAGTTAGATCCAAAGTCGAAATGTTATGTCTTTGTTGGGTATGACTATGCAGTGAAAGGATATAGGTTGTGGGATCCTACATTGCGGAAGATAGTCATTAGTAGAGATGTAACATTTGATGAATCCTCTTTGTTAAAATCAAATGTTGAAAGAATTGAACAGGAACAGGTATCGCCGTGTCAACGAGTTCAGTTGGAGGCTAGATCTTTCGGTGACAGTCGAAAGGAAGGAGAGACTTCTGGAGACAAAGGTGTTGAAGACACAAAGGAAGCCGTTGAAGCTTCTGAACCAGTGCAAGTTTCTGAACCAGTTCAGCAACCAGTAACTCTGAGAAGATCAACAAGGGAAAGGAAAACTCCCAAAAGGTATGAAGATTCTGCTTCATCTTTTGCTTTGGTTACTGAAGATGGGGAACCGTCTTGTTATCAGGAAGCGATAGATGATACAGATAGTGAAAAATGGAAAAAGGCTATGGAAGAAGAAATGGACTCCTTAGCCAAGAACAATACCTAGGATCTTGTAGAGCTTCCTGAAGGGAGAAGTGTTGTTGGATGTAAAAGGGTCTTCAAGCTGAAACGAAAAGTTGATGGTAGTATCGAGAGATATAAGGCAAGACTGGTAGCGAAAGGGTATTCTCAGGTTGAAGGTATAGACTTTCATGAGATTTTTTCTCCAGTTGTAAAACTTGTTTCTATATGTACTTTGTTGGCACTAACTGCGTTGCTTAATCTTGAGTTAGAACAGTTAGATGTTAAAACAACTTTTCTACATGGTGATTTGAACGAAGAGATATATATGGAACAACCAGAAGGTTTTGTACGAGGTCGCAGCAGAAGATTAGTTTGCAAGCTCAGGAAATCATTGTATGGTCTGAGGCAGTCTCCCAGACAATGGTACAAGAAGTTTGATTCCTTCATGGTGAGCCAGAACTTTATAAGAAGTGAGTATGATCATTGTGTGTACTTCAAAAGTTTCAATGGCATATTCATTATCTTAGCTTTGTATGTTGACGATATGCTTATTGCAAGCAAAAGCATGGAAGAGATCAACAGGTTAAAGGCTCAACTCTCTAGGGCGTTTGACATGAAGGATCTTGGAGCAGCAAAACATATCTTGGGCATGGAGATACACAGAGAGAGGAAAAATGGTAAGCTTTGGTTATCACAGCAGAAGTATGTGGAGAAGGTACTTGAAAAGTTTTCTATGAATAATGTGAAACCTGTTAATGTTCCCCTAGCTTCCCATTTTAAGCTTTCTTCTGTTTTGAGTCCTAGAGCTGATGAAGAAAAGCAGTATATGTCTCATGTACCATATGCAAATGCGGTAGGCAACTTAATGTATGCGATGGTATCTACAAGACCTGACATTTCACATGCAGTTGGAGTTGTCAGCAGATTCATGGCAAATCCAGGTAAAGAACATTGGCAAGCAGTGAAATGGGTGCTTCGATATCTAAGAGGCACAAGAGATCATTGCATCGTCTTTGATGGTAGTGAAGGATCAGTCTGCGGATATGTAGATGCTGACTATGCAGGTGATTTGGACAAAAGAAGATCTACTACAGGTTACGTCTTTACTCTTGCAGGTGGAGCAATTAGTTGGATGTGAAAGCTTCAAGACACGGTTGCATTGTCCACTACCGAAGCTGAATATATAGCTGCTTCAGATGCCAGTAAAGAAGCAATCTGGTTATAGGGTTTTCTCGATGAAATCGGAAGAACGCAGGAGAAAGTGAGTGTACTTTGTGACAGTCAAAGTGCTATTCACTTGGCCACAAACCCTGCCTATCACAGCAGAACCAAGCACATTGATGTGAGATATCATTTTCTGAGACATGTGATCGATGGTGGAAAAGTAGCTCTTAAAAAGGTCCACACACGAGAAAATTGTGCAAACATATTCACAAAGCCAGTTACAATAGAGAAGTTGCGGTGGTGTTTAGCTTCTCTTGGCTTGCAGGAAAGATGATGAATGGGAAAGTTGTTGTCAAGGTGGAGTTTGTTGGTTTGACAACGAACTTGGTTAAACTAACAAAGTCAAACAGTTTTTTGTAACCAATTTAGTTTTTAGTTATGTAACGGGTAGTTTAGTTGTGTGTAACGGTAGCTATTCACATAATATATCGAATGCCATGTAATGAAAACTCATTATTCAATAAAATCAGATACACATTCAGTTTCTAGTTTCTGCTCTTATTTTCAATATTTCGAAATTTGCATAATCTACTTGTAATTTGAGTGCGTTTTGGCTTACCTTGCTCACTGCTCACTCTCGACAACCCATTTATATTTTTTAATGCTGAGGCAAAAGAGAAACTAGTTTTTGATCTCCCATTATCTTCTTTAATGTTTTTGTCATGTATCGTTTGTGTATCTGGAAACAACTAAATTTTTAGGATAATTCAGTCGAATTGAACGAGTCGACTATTCAAATTTTTTTGACCTATTGGGACGAATTTGGTAACTGTGCTATAAACTAAGTTCTTAGTATATGTGGTTGATCCATGTAGTGCAAAAATTCGAGGTAAGAGTCATTTGAAAACTTTGCTTTATCTTGCTTATAATGATGGGTTCATATTGAAACATTTTTGTTGCAAATCGTTTTATGTTTGTAATTTTTAATGACGTTGTTTATTTCTGTTTTGAAACTTTTATGCTGAATTATAGAATTTTTATTTTTTCATTTATCATTTAAATTAAATAATTTTAGACTTACATTTTTATGCTTTTTATTAAAACGTGTTATATTTTATTCAAAATAACAATATTTATCACTTGTGTTTATATTATTTTTTAAACAATACTAATAACATGGTATACTAAATAATATACATGTTTAACTAGGGCAAGTTGGAGATTGTGATGAAGGCTAGGGATTTTTTTAGGACTATGGAAGGGGCTGCTTCCACAAGCCATGACACTTCAGACATGACACTTCAGATCACATATGATGTATAGGCATCCGTAATTGTCATTGACCAAGAGGCTAAAATCATTTACTAAAGGAGTTGGTTCCTCAAATTTTGGTTTGTTAGATTACCATGTATTTCATTTAAATTAGATAATTTGTTGCAGTGGTTGCAGTATAGTTTAATTTTCCCAAAATTAGTCCTTAGATGCTATATTCAAGGATCTGAACAAAATTCATGTAATTTTATATTTATTTGATTAATGACAAACTGAGTAGAGAGAGTGAATGGGAGTGACAAATTTGTCTATGAGAGCTCTCCAATTGCATAAGAAGTCCTTCTACAATTTTAATTTCGCACAGTTCAGTAAACTCTGTGTCTAATTATCAATACCAAGATTTTTAAAATTCCCAATACTAGCATTAGAGTGGTGTGAAGAGGGTGAAGAAGGGAGAGGAGTTTTCATAGAGGAGTCACACAACCGAACAAAAGGACCAAACAGTGCAGAAGGTCAAGAAGAGTGGGAGGATAAAAACTAATATTAACACTAGAAAGGCTAACTTAGCTATTTTTAAGTTTTGGAAGAGTCCATCATTTGTCAGAGCTTGAGACCATCTGTTAATGAAATCTCGTAACAGAGTTCTTACCTTAGAGGCCTCGAAAGCTTAGAAAGTTTGAATTCCATAAATTATTTTAATTGAGTGCCGAGCAGTGATTCAGGTGATGTATGAGAGGTAATCAACTAACAGAATATTGTAATGGACTTTTAGCCGTGAAATTCAGGAAAGTCCAGAGTCCCATGAGCTAATTTAATTAAGCCTTGGAGACTTTGGGACTAGGGACCATCAAGTGTCAGTGATAAAAAGACTTGTTATTCCTGAGATCTGTTAAGTGATGGGGTTGTGGAGTCCACAAGAAGCAAGCGCGATTGGTGAGGCTTTCCTTAGTTAAAAGCTATGTGGGCCATAGTGGAAGGTCAGAGTCCCATAAAGAATTTTATTTCAATTATTAAATAGTTCTTGGGGCCGACGGTAGCAGGATTTGTACAAAGAAAAGAGAACACCCATAGGTGGTTTTTCACTTATTCCCTTTATAATTCCTCCACTATAGTTAAGCTACCCACTGTGTATTTTAACAGGGATTTGATCCTGGGGGTTGAAGGAAGTGCTAAATTTAGGGGACTAACTCCTAGAGGGATTGATTTAAGAAAATATTATTTGATATTTTCATCAATAGGGGAGGAGGTCACAAAACCATGGTTGCCAAACACTTCTCCTACCATGTCAATGTAGACAGTTGGACTCAGTCATTAAAGGTATGAATGCCATTCAACCGTAGTTTACCAAGCAACCTTTTGATGAAGGTAAGGTTCCGACCAAAGTCTTTCTCTTCCATTAGGGCTCTCATCTTCTTACGATTCATGGAGTCACTAATGTCAGGGAAATATGCATGTCGATGGCACCCCACATCAAATTTTGTGATAGTGGTTGTCAGTGGGGATGCAGAGGGACCACTAGATAGTAAACATTTATCAGTTTGGGGTGGCCCTATTGCTTTGAACTTTAAATGTAACACCCCTCCCTTGGGTACTACATTATTGTAAACATAAGCTAAGCTAAATCTAACTATGATATCCTCCCTTATGTTTTAAAGGTTGTAGACTTAAGCTCAGGAAAGCTAGGTTTGATACCCTCCTTTGTGAGTTAAACTATTCTACACCTAAGTTGAGGAAAGCTAGGTGATATGTAATATGAAAAGCAAATGTATTATTAAATAAATTAATAAAATAAATCACTTGGAGGGTGGAGCACCAAGAGAGAGGAGATGATTTTCCAAATCCCATGAGGAATGGGATAGAGATGAATCTTTCATGATAAGCTTCTAGATGAGATTCTAGATAAGCTTGGATGGATTGGATATTTATCAAATGGATGGGAGATAAATATCCATCCAACATAAAAGCTTTGCGGGAGATAAAGGCAAGATTTTATGTGGAAAAGCATCCTGAAAATAAAACGAGCTTTTTCGGATAAGACCTAGGCAAATGGAAAAATACATAAAGCGGGACGCCGCTAATGGTAACTAAATCATGAAAGAGGGTATTAAATACCCAGTGCATTGGTCAATGGGCGATAGTTGATCCTTGGCAAGAGCTTCGGCTCGGGGGAATCAGAGATGATTCATGGCTGGGTCGTGGTGCTCTTCCCTCCAAATGAGATTTAGTTGGTGTCAATTGCAGGGAATGGTTGTATGTGGATTCCTACTCTCACTCTCTATTACTGTTCACATTTTCTTATGAGTAGTTTTTCTTATTTTTTAGGATATTTGAATGAATTTCATGTGCATGGATATTGAAGGTGCTTCCATGTGTTTGAATGAGATTTACTTGCATGGTATGTGTTTCATGTTATGTCCTCACTTTGTATGAGATTAAAATCAATTAGCTCATATACATGATGGTTGAAATTATTTATATTATGGAATGACAGATTTCTTATGCAGGTTGAACTTCAGAATGAAGTTAATTGTAGAAGCATGTTCTTGGCAACCGTTTTAAGATCCATTCACAGTATAAATTGGCATGTGTCAATCATTCACAAATAGATTATAGTGTGTTAATATTAAGGATTTCCGTAATGTCTCTTGGAAGTCATTACTCTGAAATGGCCATATAATAATGTTAAGATAGTTGTTAATTCTAACATCAAGTGAAAACTTTGGTGCATGTAGAAATTAGACAATAACAATTTTGGTATATCTATGTTCATTCTTATATGAAGTTATCAAGGTACGGACAAGCTAGAATCACTAATATCGTTAAGCATAAGGGGCATTCCATCGATTTTGCTAAAGAGATATTGTTGAAGAGTATGCCTAAGAGTATTAGTATGAAGGAGTTTAGACTTCTGTGATCCATAACATTGTTTATATAATCTTCGGCAAAATCACATAACCAATCTTTTGTCGACGCGTTCCGAACCAACCAGTGTGGTTCATCGTCAGGACAAGTTGAAGAACAGATCCAGCTTAGCCTGTTTAAATAGCTAGAGCAGAGACACCAACGGTTACCAGGGCAAAAGGTTGACTTAAGGAGCAAAGTTAGGAATAACCGAGGAATCTCTGCAACGCTTAAGAAATACCAGATCGGACTTCAACTTAGTAACCTGCATGCGTGACCGCTCGAATAGATGAACCTTCTTAGCAGCGGCTTCTCCGTGCAGGGAAATTATTAAGGAGTTTAGACTTCTGTGATCCATAACATTGTTTCGATAATCTTCGGCAAAATCACATAACCAATCTTTTGTCGACGCGTTTCGAACCAACCAGTGTGGTTCATCGTCAGGAAAAGTTGAAGAACAGATCCAACTTAGCCTGTTTAAATAGCTAGAGCAGAGACACCAACGGTTACCAGGGCAAAAGGTTGACTTAAGGAGCAAAGTTAGGAATAACCGAGGAATCTCTGCAACGCTTAAGAAATACCAGATCAGACTTCAACTTAGTAACCTGCATGCGTGACCACTCGAATAGATGAACCTTCTTAGCAGCGGCTTCTCCGTGTAGGGAAATTATTATTTTTATTTTTATTTTTCATTTATATAAATTTAAATAGATAATTTATTTTTATTAATTTATATTTTTTCATTTATTTATTTATTTTAATAAAGAAATAAGTAATTTATTATTATTCTTCATTTATTTATGAATAAATAAATAATTTATCATTATTTTATAATTCTTCTTTTATATATTTATATATTTATGTATTTATCTTACACCTAATATAACTAAATTTATATTTTTATATATAAATTTATATATATTTTTATTTATTATATTATAATTTATCATTCATTTATATATTTATTTATTTATTTTTTACCTAATATAACTAAATTTGACCTTGCTCCTTAAGTCAACCTTTTGCCCTGGTAACCGTTGGTGTCTCTGCTCTAGCTATTTAAACAGGCTAAGCTAGATCTGTTCTTCAACTTGTCCTGACGATGAACCACACTGGTTGGTTCGAAACGCATCGACAAAAGATTGGTTATGTGATTTTGCCGAAGATTATCTAAACAGTATTAGTATGGTTTAGTACTCTCAATGTAATTCCATTCTTAAGAGTAGTAGAGATAGTTGTCAGAATAATAACCATTCACATGATAATAAGGTATGTGGAATCGTACCCGCAACTTAACCAAGTTATGAATGGAAGTCTAGTATGCTTAATATTGATCCAATATATAAGATTTATTGAGGAAATCAAAAGACCACATCAATGACCCACGTTTGGGGTTGTTCAACTTTATTTAAAATTGGTATGATTTCCTAGATGGCAAGGTCCATATAATAACTAAAATTAATGTACTGGTAAATATGGTCAAATTCTAACTATAATAGAGAAACGTTTTAAGTTAGTGGAGTCTAACAACTAGATTTTTGGGTGAGCAATGGAGGTAGATTACAAATGGTATCGAAGCGTCAAGTTCAAACCTTTTGGCCTAGGGGCCAATCTACGTCTGTAGAATATGACAAAATAGGGTAATAATTGTTACCAAACAAATCTGATTAAAGGGTTATAAATGCATGTCCATTAGTTATAATGGGTCAAAATAGCATGCATGTGACATTCCATTTGGATTTGTATTAATAGTCATGGAAAGAATGTTTGAAACCAGGACCTCATCAGAACCCTAACCAACGATAGCATATCGTATTTAACTATTGACTTTAATTACTATTGACTTTGGTAAACAATGTTATGGGGAAAGAATCTCAAAATGATTATTAAAGTCATGACTTCAATGATATCTTGAAGATTATGGAGGACTACGACTAGACTGTGTATAAGACAACATTATAGTTATGTGGGTGAGAGAAATAAGCAGTTTACTATCTTACCAGGACTATGACTATGTCATAGTTAAACCTTTCCGATGGAGAAGACAAACCAAAATCATTGATATAAAATCACAAAAAGGAAGGTACATTCTGAACATCGTCTTTTATGCAAAGGCTCGAATTAGGATCCATATACAAATAAAGGAATAAGAATGTTTAAAAGCTTGTTGAATAGAAATTTTAAAGAGCTTTCAAGATTAGATAATGCAACTGATTAGCCTCTCTGATCACACTAATTTGCTTCTAGTGATAGATGATCATGCAGACCTAGAAAAGATCAATGAATGTTTAAAATCTTGTTGAATATAAATTTCAAGTGCTTTTAGGATTAGATAACGCAACTGATCATCCTCTCCGATCACACTGATTTGTTGCTTGTGATAGATGATCATGCGTACCTGGATAAGGTTTAAATGCCATCAGTGGTTAATGGTCATTAGCGAGCTATCGTTTTTTTAGTCATGGAAACTAATTAATTACGGAAAGGATGTTGATAGCAACATTGTTGCTATAATATCCACACCTTTAAAGCTTGCCTTCGCCTTCGCCTATTATATCTTTTAGAAACATCATCAGGAAGGCTTGTTTTTTCTTTTTTGGATTTATGATACTGTCTCCGTGTATGCTTTATGACAAAGAGGAAATATGCCAGATAACCAAACAAATGATAAGGTTATCGGGAGAAGCAATGATGTTGTTTCTATGATTGATTGGAGGAATTTATCCGTTGGGTGAATGTGACAGGTTGAGAAGATGATTATCCTCATCACCACTCTTATTTTGAAACCATAAAACATTATCTTACCCCTATGATAATCATGAACATGATTGGATAAAACCATAAAGAAAGGATAAGTTCCCTCTATTAATGGCTACAGCAATAGGTAGTGCTCTAGTCAGGTAACAATAGGTAATGGTCTCATTGAATAACATGTAGGGATCTCATAAATCCAAGTTGACTAGTGGATGGGGTACACCAAGCCTTGAGTAGGGAGGTCCAGTTTCAATCTCTCTTCTTATTTTTTTATGATATGTTCATGGTTTAAGCCATTGCTGCTGGGTTAGAAATAATATGATTTGGCAATCAAGGGGGCTCATCTCCACCTTGAGGAGCATACTCTTAGGCCTCTGCATCTACGACGCAACAGAGTAACTGTAGTATGTCTTGATCATGAGGGTGACCCTGTGATTGTATTTTGAAATGGTGGAATCAAGAAAGGGACCCTTATCATCACCAATTTACATGAGCCAGTTGGTGCGCCTGCTGTAGGAGTTGATGGCCTGCAAAACAGATTGAGGGTTTCCATTCTTTGCCGTCTACATGACATGTTCAAGCAACACTTTCTCTCATCCATCCCCTGCTTTGCATGTCCGAAGGAACACCTTCATGTTGACTATCGCTCTCATGTATGAAAAAAAAGTATCCGTTTGAATGAGTAAGTTAAAATTTTTGGTGTTTGGAATGGATTGACAAGTAGTTTTACTCTGGGTCTTTGCAACGTAGATTTCTATTTTTATTTTGATGCAAAATATTTTTTAGAAAATCAATGAAAATACTAGCTTCTAGAAACTGAATGTAGCCATGAAAACAATATTTCATTTTATAAATTGATTTTCCCTAGTTTCTACAATCATGGACTATTTTAGGGATTAGATTGGATGAGGATCCGATCCTTATTTTTGTTGTTGTTATAAATGTAGCCTATAGGCATGTAGCTTTCCATTGAAGTTCAAGGCATCACAACCAAACATGAATGTAAGATTCTAAAACCATTACCTTGATGGCGTTACAACCTCTTCAAGGAGGTAAATATCATCCTTGAATCCAACCAAAAACTGCAATGAATGTCCATGCAAAACTTCATTAGTTATATGGATGTGATTTCAGAGACACTGTAAGGATGGAATTTAGTCAAGGGCTTTGGTTTTAGAGATACAGTGGGATGGAATTTGATAGACAAACCGCGAAATTGCAGTATGAAAGTTATGCACATGACACATGCATTGATTCATGCTTTATATATTTCTGTGTATTCAGCAACTATATTCGTTCTTTAATCTTGTGTTTTCAACCCTTTTGATTAATAAATATATACAATTTGTGTTGACAAGTGAGGAGATCCGTTGCCCATCGATCATTGTAGAGATTGATGTTGTTTGTAAGCAGGATTGGTCTTGCATATAATGACTGTGTGATCCAACATAAGATGTTGTGTGTAGCTGGTGGGAATGCAACATATTTATGTTGCATGTATTTGTGTGAGCCAACCAGAGCGAATGTGCAGAGGAAGAGATGGAACAATCCATGTGTATATTAAAAGTTAGTTGATCTCAGGTGTTTGGTTAAATAATTTATTTTTATTTTTTGTTATCATGTACACATTAGACTTATAATAACTTACCATGGATTATAAAATCCACTTTATAAGAAAGGGATGATGCTTAACATGAGATTATACTGATTTTAATAAGTTTCAGTTATATATGATAAAATAAAATATTCCTCATTCCTTCTATATTTTTTGTAAATAAAAATAAAAATGAGAAAATGTTAAAAAGAATTGAAGGACATATTTTATTAATTCTACCCCATAGGTAGTGTTAACACATTAACCAAGGTATGGTCAACAATGAAGAATTTGTTTCTAAAAATGTTTTCTTGTGGGTAGGGGCAAATTATGCATAAGGCACGATGAATGAATATTGAAAAATTAGAAACGTGCAACATAGATTTGAAAACTCCTTTGGAAAAACTTGGAAATTCTGTGTGGAAAAAAGTAGTTTGCATTGGGTTAATAACTGCTCATTTGGAATTGTGTAGAAGAGTTAAATCCGTATGGATAAGGATTTCTGAGGAAATTTTCTTATTTTGTTGGTTCTAGTTATAGTTATGAAATTGAGGCAGTAGCAATATGTATGATGAATGATTTCATTGTTATGCTTGTGACTCTCATTACTTAAAGGAGTAGCTGCATAGTAGGTAGTTGTTGTGGCTTGGGGCTATGGAGCCATCTAACTTATTGTAAAAATGGCATGGCATAAGTATATTGAAGTGGAACAAATTACAATAACCTTGTTGTGGGATGTACATATATGGGTGTATGAGACATCTAGTAAATCTAAATGTAATCATCATTACGAAACAAATGATACCTATGGTTAACTGGAAAAACATTCATGCATAAGACCAGGGTACATTAGAAATCAGTATGGTATAATCTACGGTTCCAGTTATCTATACTAGTTAGCTAATTGTGGGGTGCACACCATGATGAATGCCTTTCTCCAAGTTGGGAGTTTGTGCTCAAGTAAAGAGTCATTGTACTTACATGCTTGTGATAACAACAAAGAAATATTAATATTTAAGAAGCCTTGGAGCTAGTATGCTAGTTGCCTCCGGAATGGATAAGAATATAATATTATATCATCCATTAAAGGTCGGATAATATGGAAATTAAAAAGCAATGTGAACGTAAGGAACTGTTCAATTCCTCATTAGGAAATGCTCTTACTTGTTAAATTTTCATTAAGGATATGGTTGTGCTTATGTGCATGTTTGTGCTGATGTGCTGATGTGCGTGTTTGTGCTGATGTGCGTGTTTGTGTTTATTAAATCCATTATAATCTTATTGAAGTCACTTGAAATATTATTGTCCTTGTGAAGAATTAAAGCCGTGAATGAGATAAATTATTCTAAGAGGTGGATAGCATGGATGAATTCACAACTATAATGCAAGAAAATTGATACCTCTACAAGTGCTATAAAGGGAATTAACTAAAAAGATAATTGTATAAAAGAAGAAGTGTCAAACCCTAGTAAGGTGTTATGCAATGAAACAGGTTTTCATGAACAATGTTAAGAATATAAAGAGCATGTGTCTCTAATGCATCAAATAGTAGAGTTAGTGGTAAGTGGCATAGTGGGTAATTGTTATCACACTCATTAGAGCTATCCTACTTATGATAGCATCTGCATGGATGATGATGTGTAAGAAGAAATACTTATATTTTGAACATATATGGATGGGTGGGATCTCTTTTATATCAGAACATGATCATTACTATGTTATTATGGAACATAGTATGCTTCTAACAGATAACTAGATAAATATTATGCATTAAATCCTTATGTATAATGATAAGCAAAGTCAATTCTAGTTTATCTTAATAGGATGATTTTTCATGTAAATCTCAAAATTAGTCATATTTTCACATGTGGAGATTGCAGTTTCGGAAGTGGAGGTTAAATACATATATGCATGATAGCAACTAGAGGGAAACTTGGGCAAAATTGGTATCATGAATGATGAAGAGGAATTAGAAAGTTTTTTAACCTCTAACACAAACCATAACATGTACCGGTTGAGGAACCATGTGGAAAACTAGATTAGGTAAGAGATTTACATGAAAGGTGGATTAAATAATGGAGGAAGTCCATGGTTGTATATGTAATTAATTGTTATATATTATACCTATACCATGTCATGGTTAGTTTTACATGTTGTTACCATAGTGTGGGGGAACATGCTTAATATCCATGCATGTTAATGAGTTATATGAATTTACCATGCAAGCACGTGTGTGTGTAGTATTATAGACTTGTAAGAATAATGTATTTATCAAATGGTTAATGGTGGGATGGTCTTGATGTTATGCATCCATATAAGAAAGAGTCTTGAGTCTAAATCAAGCTATATATGCATATGTTGTTATGTGCCAATAGTAAATAGGAAAAGTATGCATGACTATGTTAAAAGTGAGGTTGGACGATAAAAACAACTTATAAATGGTATAATTGCTATAAAAGTATTATACCAAAGTAAAAGATGGTGAGAGCATGTTATAGTATAAGGACTATATAACTGTACAAATTGTGGTCAAATTAAACCTTTGATTAATGCATCTTCTTACAATGTGACTCGTTCTTTGGTTGGAAGAAATTATGGTTAAAGGGGAAATTTAACTTAAATTTATTTCCAAGACACATATAATAGAACCTATAAGTATCCTTGAGTGCAAACCATAGTAATTGGTGAAGTAGCGCAAATGGTATGGACCCATTGTCAATTAAATGATATTTAACAATCTATTTTAGATTCATATCATAAATTGTACCAAGAAATTTTGAGAGGATCTCTTATCATATTGCATTGATAAGGTGTTTGGACAACATAAAGAAATTTTGTGTGATTCAAACATAATTCATAAATAGATAACTCATCTTCGGTGATTTAATGTTAAGAATTAGCCAACATGTAAATACCCTGAGATCATAAACACTTACAACTACAAGGAGTGTAGGATTGTAAGTAGTAAGAACATTCATGTATGACTACATAGAATTATGCATGGTCAACAAGTTGTTGAAGCATAAATAGAGCAACAGTAAAACATACAAGGTGAATTAATGATCTCATGAATATTAAACTTCAACAGCTATGAGTTAATAATTTGCTTTAGAACATTAAGCAAAAGGTATGCATGAATCCAATAATATGTGATTGAAATTGTAACCACATGACATCTGGAATGTATTTATACATGACATAGAAACTTTCTTAATTACGTTGATGAACCATGAAAATGAATGTTGGTATGATACTAACATGGTGGAAAAATATGTGGATAAAGTTTATGTTATGCAGGTGACAGCATGAGGATGGTATTATAGGTTGTACCACAACTAGACTATGTACAACAACACATGGGACCATATGATTACATAGGCTACAGGGTTGTAAAATGAAATGTGCATTGGTGTGTATAACATACCTTGTGTGCAAGGTAAGTAGCAGTCAGGTAAATAAACCTGGAGATTACCCGGAAAAAAGAAAGTAAGTTGGTATAAGTAACTATGGTTAATCACAGTTTGATTACAATGAATATATGTATATAAATATATATTGTGATGTGAAATAATCTGTTATGACCTTGCAGGCATATTAATATGGGAAATATGCTAATTGATGTATTATATGCAGAGAGACTGTAAGCAACAAGTGTTCGAAAAGAAAAGAAAGGCTTGAAAGAATGCAAGGAGAGGACATGCATTCTTCAGATAAAATAAATGATAAGCAATAACTACTTTAATAGTAACAAATTACGATAGTTAAAATTTGCATCGATAAATTCTCACAAATAGCTTGAAAAAATGTGTGACAGGTAGCTATGGAAGGAGAGATGTTGGTAGCACTCCTTGAGACCGATATAGCTATGCGATGAGAGATGATAGGAGCACTCCTCGTGGAAGATGTACATCGAAAAAATTGCATCAGATGGCAGAACCATGAAATCTGTTGATTTGGAAACCAGCTACTTGTGAATGAGGATATGATGTAGTGATACACCGAGGACGGTGTAAAATTTAAGGGGGGAGTATGTAACACCCCTCCCTTGTGTATTAAATTATTTTAAACCTAAGCTAAGTTAAATCTAGCTATGATATCCTCCCTTGTGTGTTAAAGGTTGTAGACCTAAGCTGAGGAAAGCTAGATTTGATACCCTCCTTTTTGGGTTAAACTATTCTACACCTAAGCTGAGGAAAGCTAGGTGATATGTAATATGAAAAGAAAATGTATTATTGAATAAATTAATAAAATAAATCACTTGGAGGGTGGAGCACCAAGAGATAGGAGATGATTTGCCAAATTCCATGAGGAATGGGATATAGATGAATCTTTCATGATAAGCTTCTAGATGAGATTCTAGATAAGCTTGGATGGATTGGATATTCATCGGATGGAAGGGAGATAAAGATCCATCGAACATAAAATCTTTGTGCAAGATAAAGGCAAGATTTTATGTGGAAAAGTGTCATGGAGATAAAGACGAGCTTTTCTGGATAAGACCTAGGGAAATGGAAAAATCCATAAAGCATGATGTTGCTAATGGTAACTAAATCATGAAAGAGGGTATTAAATACCCAGTGCAATGGTTAATTGAGGACAACTGATCCTTGGCAAGATCTTCGGCTCGGGGGGAATCAGAGGTGATTCATGGCTGGGTGGTGGTGCTCCTCCCTCCAAGCAAGATTTAGTTGTTGTCAATTACATGGAATGGTTGTATGTGGATTCTTATTCTCACTCTCTGTTACTGTTCACATTTTTTTATTAGTATTTTTTTTTTGAGGATATTTGAATGAATTTCATGTGCATGGATATTAAAGGTGTTTCCATGTGTTCGGATGAGATTTACTTGCATGGTATGTGTTTCATGTTATGTCCTCACTTTGTATGAGATTAAATCAATTAGCTCAGATATATGATGGTTGAAATTATCTATATTATGCAATGATAGATTTCTTATGCAGGTTGAACTTCAGAATGAAGTTAATTGTAGAAGCATGTTCTCGGTAATGTTTTAAGGTCCATTCAGGGTAGATATTGGCATGTGTCAATCATTCACAAATAGATTATAGTGTGTTAATATTAAGGATTTCTGTAATGTCTCTTGGAAGTCATTACTCTGAAATGGCCATATAAGAATGTTAAGATAGTTGTTAATTCTAACATCAAGTGAAAACTTTGGTGCATGTAGGAATTAGACAATAACAATTGCGGTATATCTATGTTCATTCTTCTATGAAGTTATCAAAGTACTTACAAGCTAGAATCACTAATCTCGTTAAGCATAAGGGGTATTCCGTCGATTGTGCTGAAGAGATCTTGTTGAAGAGTATGCCTAAGAGTATTAGTATGGTTCAGTACTCTCAATGTAATTCCATTCTTAAGAGTAGTACAGATAGTTGTCAAAATAATAACCATTCATATGATATTAAGGTATGAGGAATCGTACCCACAACTTAACGAAGTTATGAATGGAAGGGTAGTATGTTTAATATCAAACAAATATATAAGATTTATTAAGGAAATCCAAAGACCACATCAATGGCCCACGTTTGGGGTTGTTCAACTTTATTTAAAATTGGTATGATTTCCGGAATGACAAGGTTCATATAATAACAAAAATTAGTGTACTAGTAAATGCAGTCAAATTCTAACTATAATAGAGAAAATTTTTAAGTTAGTGGAGTCTAACAGCTAGATTTTCGGGTGAGCCATGGAGGTAAATTATGTTAAATAGGTTGTAGTTCATGCAAAGAATTCATGGAGTGTTGAACACTTATGCGGGAGTTCTTCCTACAAAATGTTCAAGTAATGTTTGCCTAGACTTTTCAAGGGCGGTGTGAGATCACCTGTAAACTATTTGGCATAATTGCTGATCCAGATTTAAATAGGAACATAAAAAATTACAAATATAACCATAAATACAAAGATGCAGTAGAATAACGCTTCATTTAATCAATATCAAATACTGAAATATGCTTACGAACATAATGAAAATAAGACTAGCTTGAACGATGGTAGCTCATCTGTGAGAAGAGATGTGGCAGCTACATGCCTCTAAAGTGTGTTACAATGAGGCTCGAAGGCCTATGTATTGTTGATAAACAATTTAAAACCCTAGACATCCAAAAACATAACCCTAGGAGATGAAGCGCCAAACTATGGGCCCCGTTTGGGTAAATTGGTACATTAACTTCCCGAGGTCGTAACTTTGGCAGATCATCTCAGTTTGACGCCCACAATATCTTGTTAGAAATATCTATCCAAGGACTATAACTTTTGATTTAGAAACATGATCAATGTCCCATGACGCTCCTAGTTTTCCCAAAAAAATGTTGTTTATGGCCTCAAAATGGCTCTAGAAGTTGAGGACCTGAAAAACTGCCAAGTATAATAAATTGTGCTACAAATAAGGAAAGTGAAAAACTTAAAGAAACAATGGTGGGGGTCTAAGTGGAATAGGTGGGTGGCCACCCATATACACTTGGATCATTACTCCCCCCATAGGAAGCAATGTTCCCCATTGTGTTGAGTTCCTTCATGAGATGAGGAAATTTCTGTTGAACTTGGTCCCTCGTGAGCCACTTGCCCTGGTGAAGGAGTTGGCCTACTTTGACAACTCGATGTAGTTGGATCCTTTCTTGTTGGGTGTTATTGATTTGCGTTTCCATGATCTAATTAGTTGTGGCTTGATCCGTGCAATCTAGAATTAACTCTATAGGTGCAAGCTGTTCTGTAATGTCTCATGTGTCCAGCAATGGTGGGAAGTATGGTCAAAGGCGGTCCACATTGAACATTGGGCGCAGGCCAAGGAATGGGGGAATGCTGACCTCAAATTCATTGTCTCCCACAACCTTGGTAATGGTGTAAGGACCATATCGGAGTGGTCTGAGTTTCCAATACACTCCGGTAAGGCGTTCCTTCTGCAAATGTAACTAGACTTTGTCACCCGCCTGAAACTTGTGTGGCACCTGATGTTGATCATTTCATTGTTTGTACTTGGCATTTGATTTCTCCAGAATTTCATGGAGCTATTGTCGAATACGTTGGATGTGCTAAATGAAGTTGTTTGCCTTATCGGCTTTCGACTGGACATGAGACGAATATTCTTGAGTAGCTGCAAATTGTATGGCCACATCAGTCGGACATAGTGGCTGGAATCCGAAGCCCACCTAAAAAGGGTTGTGGCCAGTCGAGTTGTGGAGAGCTCAGTTATAGTTGTGTTGGACACAAGGAAGGCTCTCATCCCATGTGCCTGGATGCTTTGAGTTTTACATGCATAGAATGTGCACAGTCATCATGTTGATGAACTCTATCTGGCTATGAGTTTAGGGATGGAAAGCTGTGGACTTAGTGAGCTTGGTGTCTAGCATCGACCAAAGACTAGACTAAAATGTACTGAGGAACCTATTGTTCTGATATGAGATGATAGACTCTGGGATCCCAAAGTGTACCCACACTTGTTCAAAGAAGAGTTTAGCACTGGCTTCTACTCTGATATTCTTCTTGCATGCTGCTATAATGGTCATCTTCGAGAATCTGTCAACGACCATAAAAATACTGTTGTTTCCATGCATAGCATAAGGAAGGCCTAACATGTGATCCATGGAGATGGATTCCTAAGGTCGACTAGGGGTAGGTAGTGGAGTATAAAGGCCTTGCTTCCTGATGGTCGGTTTGTGCAGGCAATGCAGGATCTGATGTACTTCCTGACCTCATGTCGAAGATTTAGCCAAAAGAAATACTTTTGCAGTACTACCACTGTTTTCTCGACCCTGAAATGCCCGTCGATGTGACTGTAGTGCGCTTCCCAAGTCATCTTGGCTCGGTCACTTGAAGGAACACAAAGGTCTCCTAGGTGGCATAACAGGGCATCCTGGCGGTGAAAATCTAGAACTTGCTGACCCTCCAAGAGAATTTGGTATGTGTGGCCAAATTCTAGGTCGCTTTTATAGACAAGTGGCCAATCAGAAGTCTCATTCCCACAAGAGTTGAGCACGGTGGTTAATGCCATGATCGGTGGTCGGCTGAGGCAGTCTACAACATTATTGGTGCTGCCCTTCTTATACTTGATATTCAAATGGAACTTTTGCAGGTATGTGGACCAACTTTGATGGTGATTATTCTGCAACTTCCCTTGCATCTGTATGAACTACAAGGGTCGGTGGTCTATGTGGATGACTATTTCCTTCTCCAAAATGTAATTCTTCCATTGTCAGAACACCTCCAAAATGGAATACATCTCTTTGTCATAAGTGGGATACTTCCGGACTATGTCTTAGAGTGTCTCATTGTGATATGCCACTGGATGACCATTTTGAGTAAGGACTACCCCAATAACATAGTTAGAGGCATCTGTCTCAATCTCAAATGAATGTTGCAAATCTGGTAAAGTGAGAACTGGTGCAGAGCAAAGGCGATGTTTCAACTCTGCGAATGCCTTCTGTTGAGATTCAAACCAAAAGATTTTTTCTTTCACTCCTCCCTTGGTGACTTGACTCAAGGGCCAAGTAATATGTGAGAATCCCAACACAAACCTGTGGTAGAAATTGGCAAGACCTTGAAAGCTATGGAGCTCTATGAGAGTGGTTGGGGTTAGCCAATCCTGAATCTCTTGGATCTTGGGTAGATCCATATGCACCCCTCATTCATCAATAATATATCCTAGATACTGAACCTAGGTCATGCCAGAAGTGCATTTCTCCAAATTAGCACATAACTTGTCAGATGTGGTGGAGGTGCTCTTCCCAACTCTGGCTGAAGGTCAGGATTTCATCCAAGTATACCACTACAAATGAGTTGGTGAAGGGTTGTAAGATGTCATCCATCAGGCTCATGAAGGTTGTAGGAGAATTCGTTAACCCAAAAGGCATAACCAACCATTTGAAAAGTCCCTCCTTGGATTTGAAGGTAGTATTCCACACATCGGAGGGTTTGATCTTCCTGAAATATCTTTCCCCTTCATTGGTATAAAAGGTCATCAATCTGTGGGATCAGATACCTATTCTGGACAGTGATCTTGTTCACCGCCTGATATTCAATACAGAGTCTCCAATCCCATACTTCTTCTGTACCAATGCGATCGGGCTCCCACAGGGCGATGAACTTGAATGGATGTGACCTTACTGCATCAACTCCTGAATCTGCCTCTTGATTTCTTCATTCTCCAAAATGAAGCACCGATAGATTGGTCCATTGGGCAGTGACGCACCTAGGGTCAGATCGATGGAGTACTTGACCTGATAGTGCAAACGCACCCGTGTGGGGGACGTGAATATGTCCTTGTACTCCACCACAACCTTGTCCATTTGTTGTTGCCATGCAGAGGGGCCCTTTTTAGAGGTTGTGGCCACTGTATTCTTCTTTCCCCGAGGGCGTATCATCAAGAAAGCAAATTTCCCGGTTTTGTAAATGAGCTTACTGCATTGTTTTGTAGTAACCAAAGAGATGGTGGTAGGCGGTGCTACCTCTGTTATCCTGTACAACTTATTTCCCAAAGTAACAATAACAACACGAGGCCTTAACTCATACACAACATGTTACTTCCATAAGTATATTTGGCCTAAT
This sequence comes from Pinus tabuliformis, assembly GCA_031772625.1. Lineage (NCBI taxonomy): Eukaryota > Viridiplantae > Streptophyta > Pinopsida > Pinales > Pinaceae > Pinus > Pinus tabuliformis. Next base: position 799,643,981 of record CM062814.1, on the reverse strand, counting down.
AATACATCACAAACATCAAGGGGAGAAACGTCACATAATACCTCATTTGTGAAGGGCTTGATGTTGTATGGAAGGCAGAATTGTTGGGTCACGTGAAGCTTTCGTCCTTGCTGAAGCCACCTAATGGTGTATAGTTGTGCATGTGTTATGGTCGGTAAGCCAAGCCGCTTTATGAACTCTACCGAAATGATGTTCTTTTGGCTCCTGCTTTCAACAATGAACTATAGTGGGGAACCCCTTACCCACATCTTGGAGTTGAAGAGGCGATCCTCCTCCTCTCGATCTTCGGGTTCCTCCTCCTAGATCTTGGTGGTGGCAATGGTGGCATTAGGCTCCACATCGATAATCTTCTTCCCTTTGTCATTCCCCTTATTAGGTTATGACTCAGAGTCGGAACCTGCATCTGATTCTGAAGCCTTTAGCTTGTCCACAAGTGATGGCTTGGCCTGACACTCACTTGTGTTGTGAGTGGAGCTCTTATGGAACTCACACCACTTTCTCGTGTTATTTGCTTGCGGCTTTGGCAGGTTATCCTGGGCCACCCCGTCTTGGCTTTGTCCTTTTCTCTGTGGTTAGCGGGCACCTTTCCCTTGCTTCAGATTCGCAGATCCAAAGTCTCGCTTCTTTTGTTTAAAATTTTTGTAGATCTTGAAGGCATATCGGTATGCCGTGCCAAGCAAGGAGATGTCCAGGATTTCCATATTGTCCTAGATGTACCTGCGCAGGTAGCATGGTACTTGAGAACCAAATACTTCTCAAAATTCTTGATACCCAACTTTGTGTGAAGGGTATGAAAAACATTGGTAAACTCCAGCACATCTTGGTCCCTTCCCTGTCACAGCATTGTCCACTTTATGCATTTATCCTTATAGCTCCTGAAAAGGTAGTACTACTCCTTGATGGCATTCATGAGTTCCAAGTGGGTGGGGCTGAAAACAATGAGTTTGAACTTTCATCCTTCTGCTCACAGTAGGTGTCCCACTAGTCCTTGACATGGGGGGCTACTTTGAGAAGTGCAAAAGTAATAGTTTCTCTATTGAAAAAATCATGAACAGAAAAATAACCTTCTAGCAGATTTAACCATTTATCTACAACATCTGCATCTATCTGACCCTCAAATATGGGAATGTCAAAGTTAAATTGTACCTTAAAGTGTGTGGCGCTTTGAGAGTAGCCGTTGGAAGTAGATGTGTTGCCCTTGGGTAGTTGCTGAAGGATCTGGACAAATTTTTCCATCATCATGTTCCTTTGTCGCTCAAGGGCTTCTTCGAGCAAGATTTTGATAGGATCTCCTGCCCCCTCTTCTTTCTTTTCATCTACCATGGGAGGCCGTTATGATTTGCGAGGCTGGTTTTGCAAAAGGTTTGACCAGCTCAAGCCCTAACTCCTTATATCCAACCTCGTTGGGGACATGCAATGAAAAGCAAAGAAAGAGTGGAACGCTCTGATACCATTGATCCAGATTTAAAAAAGAATGCAAAAAATTACAGATATAACCATAAATACAAAGATGCAGTAGAAATAACACTTCATTTCATTAATATCAAATACTGAAATATGCTTACAAACAAAATGGAAATAAGACTAGCTCGGGAAATGGTATCTTATCTCTGAGAAGATTTGTGGTGGCTACATGCCTCTGAACTATGTTGAAATGAGGCTTGAAGAACTATTTATTCTTGAGAAACAATGGAAAACCCTAAACATCCAAAAACCTTACCCTAGGAGAAGAAGCGCCAAAAGTATGGGCCCCGTTTGGGTAAATTGGTACATCATCTTCCCGGGGTAGTAACTTTGGTATACGATCTCCGTTTGATGTACACAATACATCATTAAAAATATCTATCTGAGAACTACAAATTTTGAGTTAGGAACATGGGTCCATGACCCATATTGCTCTTAGTTTTCCCAAAAAAACGTCGTTTAGGGCCTCGAAACATCTCTGGAAGTTAAGGACTTGAAAAATTGCCAAAAACAGTAAATTGTGTTACAAATAAGGAAACTGAAAAATTGAAAGAAACAATGGTGGGGGTCCAAGTGGAATAGGCGGGTGGCCACCGATACCCAACTCGATCAATTGTATAGCCACTATTGGTCCCCGGAATGGATCCTTTGTCTCCATATCCTCAATTTGTCGAGCTCAAGGTTGGGTTTGGGGATTTTGATTGCCAAAAATTCCAAAGTTTTGTTAAAGTCTAGACTGGAAAGTCTCTTTTTCTCATGGTCAGTGAGGGGTATGCTGTATCATCGCTCATAGCTAGTACTCGTAAGCTGAATTTCATCCTTATGAGGATTGCATACCACAAAAAAAAATTACCAAGTAGAATTTTATTCATATTAATAATAATATTTATAATATATTTTTATTCATATTATTTGTAAGAAGAAATTTAAATTTTATATTATTTGTAACAAGAAATTTAAATGAAAAAATCATTATAAAAAATTTGAAAAAATTAATAAAATAGATATAATTATAAATAATGATAAGCATATTAATATTAAGTTTCTAAAAATAGTTGTATATATAAATTTAGTATTTTTTAATATTATTTATAATTTGAATATTTTAATTTACTTATAATATCCAATTAAATAAATAATATAATAATATAATATTTAAAAAATTGAATGCACAAATTCATACTCTAAAACCTTCTTTTTTACTAATTTCATATTAGTTCTACAAGGCAGGTCAAGCTCAACTGATGAGTAATGATATGAAGCATTGTGTAAACTAGGAGATCTAATATTCAATCTTTTTTAGAGTAACTCAACCTCTCGTAGAGGAGGACTGTCAGAAGCCCTAAAGGTATAGTGATAGAAACCGTAATCAAACCTATATCGCATGAGTACTAGAAAAGTGTAGCCCCATATCACACAAGTATAAACCCGACTTATTCTTCTAGTATAAAAAAGAAATACACACATCCAAATTAAAGGAAAAAATAAAATCATATTAATATTTTACAATATTTAATAGAATTATCTAATTATTTTTAATACAAAATTAATACTCATTAATAATAAAATTAATATACAAAATTATTTTTAGTTTTAGAATTTATATTTACTTTTATAACTTATTGATAAAATAACCATTATTAAAATGGTATGTAAATTGACCCTGATAAATCGTCGATAAGAACATTTTAAATTTCAAATAATAATATCTTTCAAATTATTAAACATGAGGGAAAATACTTATTTTCACCCCAAATCTATGTGAAGGAATTTTAATACAATTTAGTAAATTTTTCAAATTAAAATCTTTAACATTTCACATTTTATTTTCTGCTCATTACTATTTAGAATGAGACTTATAATTGATATGCAACATAGTCCCTCTGTCTACAACTATAGCTATTTGATTGAATAAATGTTGTGTTGAGTAAGGAGAAAACTTATTATAATAAAAGGGAAAGGAGAAAACTTATTATAATAAAAGGGAAATCTTTCCACACAAAACTCTCCACATAAAGATCTTCACATTGTAAATTTTTTCTGCGCAACTACTTTCCTACATGCTTCCTCCGCACAGCCACCTCTGTGTAACCATCTTTCAGATAACTTCATCTGCATAGTCACCTACGCACAGCCTTTTCGATAGAAACTCTTCCACACATGTTTTCTCGGTGCAAAACACTCCACACAAAGCATATAGTTAGCATGACATATTTGGTTTGGGTTGATAATTGGGCATGGGTAATGTGGCAGTGGAAAATAAGAGACTTCTTAGCATGAGTAGCTATGATACATAGCATTGTTCGGATAGGCTAAAAGAGGGGTTCCCTTACTGTAACAATTGAGAAAAAGAGAAGATTAATGCTTCAATGTTGATTCAATTTAACCATATTAATTAATAGATTAATGTTATAACTTATGGCTGACATTCAAATACACGTTACTATACTTTTAAATAATTTTATTTCGTTAATATTGAACATTATAAAAATTGAATCATTGTACAGAAAATTGATGTGTGGAAGTCGACATAATAAGTTAAATTTCCAATGAACTTCCGCATAATAGAAATGCGGATGCGGAGGACTATGATGTGTGGGGGCCATCAATCGAAACTCAACTTGGGAATATCAAGTTGAAGTCAAGCTCTTAAATATTTAAATATTTCAAACCTGTACAACTCCTAAAGTAATGATTTTGTTTTAGATCCATAAAGTCAAGTCCTTCTCACACTGAATGCTATCACTCCCACAGTAAATGCGACAATTGAGTAGGTTAAATGAAAAGAGAAAGAGAAATGAATCCTGGAAACACAAGGACGTTTCTATACTCCCAACTACAGATTACAGGCATGACATCATCCTCCAATATATTAACCAAAACCGACTATAGTAGCCCACAAGTTTTCACCAAAATAATATGTTTTCCCTATGACATTGTGATATCCTAGAAAAATGTATAGAGAATGTGAGGGATAGGGTTTTGACAATGGAATAATAGGTCACTTTTATGGTGATTAAGCATATTTGTTGAAATGTAGAGAAGGTACATCATGTAGAGGAAGATTTCAAGCACCTGCATGTTTACCACTCGTATTTTAGTATTGAATAATCCATATTTGTTGTTTACAATATTTTAGTTATAAATAGATGTTCCCAAATATCACTAGTCAATTGAATAAAGGCTAAATTGTTCTACGAAGAACAAAGAACATGTATTCGCATGAACATTTGAACCATTGAGAAGAAACTGTGTTTATTCTTATATTAGTTGAATTAGGTACGTGCGGAAGTGTGGAGGAAGTTCATTTTGTTGAGGAAGCTTTCAAGATTCTTCGTACAAAAGAATTTTGTATATTTTTTCTCAAGAAAACTCGAAATATTTCATTATGCATATCTTTAGACTTCACATTGAAGGTTTTTACTACTAATATGTTAGTATTTGATAATCCATATATGTTTTTGACAATAATCCCAGCAAAGAAGTGGACCGATACAATATTGTTTTTGATATTTTAATCATAAAAATTTATTTTATTGCTAATAATTTAGTATTAAATCATTTTTTCATTATGCGTATTTTCATATTCCTGGATATCAATAGAAAATTGAGTACATCTTATGCGGAGTCCGAAAAAAAATTGGATCATTAAGCACAATCTTTGTGTATGGTTATGTTTTTCAAGTTAAGCAAATGTGTGGAAGTACGGAGGAAGTCCATTGTGCAAAGGAAAATTTCACGATTTGACTATGGGAATGTGTGCATTTCGTACTAAAGCCTTTTGTAGGTTTTTTTCTTGGAACAGATGCGTGACGGATGTGTCTAACTGTCGAAAGGATCAAAGCCTAAGTACAATATCTGTTTTCATTTATCAAATTTAATATTGCATATTATACTCGTTATTTGTGTAGTATAACATTAGTATTTATAACATATTTTAATATGTAATCATTGTAGATTCTGCCAGGTAGTTGCAACAAATGCAAGATCATTGAGACTCAATCATTGAAATCCCAGGTCCGCCTGAAAGGGGTTATTTCCATTTGACTTATGTAGAGCTCTATTGTTATCAGTCAGAAATTTTAGTCGTAAACCTCAATTCCAAACTTATAAACAATGAAGTAGCACATAACCCATACACTAGGTTGCAGACAAAGTGATAGTTATGCAAATTGACCTGATCTCGTCTCTTCCATGTGAAATTCAATCTAGTTCGAATGTTATTTTTCCACTAAATCCCTTTGATTTATTAATCTAACTATTTATATTCCTAGGGTATAATATTATTTATAGGGTTTATAATATTAATCCTTAGGTTTAATATAAATCCCTTAGGTTTATAGTCACGGTAAACAATGGTCCAATGTCACATTGTAACAAATATTTTCTCCATATGAAAATCAATCATGGTCTAACATCGCATTGTGACAAATATTGTCTCGATATGAAAATCAATCATGGTCAACCATGATCCAATGTTGCATTGTGACAAATATTTTCTCAATATGAAAATAAACCATGGTCAAACATTTCCAACCGTCATCAACCATGGTCAACTATGGTCCAATGTCACATTGTGACAAAGATTGTCTTAATATTAAAATCAACCATGGTCAACCATGGTCCAATGTCGCATGATGACAACGGTTGTCTCAATATGAAAATCAACAGTGGTAAACCATCGTCAACCATGCTTATTTTTAGCATTTTTAATATTTATCTTAGGGTTTATTAATCCATTGGGTTTATAATATTTGTCCTTGAGTTTCTAATATTAATCATAGGGTTTATATTCCTATGGTCTAATATTAAACCTATGGTTTATAATATCAATTTTAGGGTTTAATATGAATCTCTTTTAAGCAAAGACTTTCGATACAAATCACATAAGAGAATTTTTTGGGTGACGCATTTCGAACCAGCAAGTGTGGTTCATCATCAGGACCAATAATATTAATCCATTCAGTTTATGTTCCTAGGATTTAAAAAATAATCTTAGGGCTTAATGTTATTCCCCTGGGTTTTAAATATTGATCCCTTGGTTTTATTAATCGCTTAGTTTTATCATGTTAAACCTAAGGTTTATAATATTGAACTTAGCATTCAATGTTTATTTTAGGGTTTATAATATTTACCTTAGGGTTTATATCTCTTGAGTTTATAATATTAATTCCTTGTGTTCAATATTATTTCCGTGAGTTTATAATCCCTTGATTTTATTAGCTGCTTGCTTTTATGATATCATTCACTTAGGTTTATTAATCCAAGGGTTTATATTCCTAATATATACTATTATTCATAAAGTTTATTATACTAAACCACAGATTCAATTTAAATCTTTTAAGTTTATAAGCGATTGGGTTTATAATTTTTTTTATTAATTATCCATTATTACTTATTATTATTATTATCGTTATTATTAATATTACCATAATTTTTAATATTAATCTATTTCATTAATTAATAATTTTTATAATTTATAATTAAAAATAATTTTTATTATTGATATCATAATTATTTATTAATAATAAAAAAATATTATAATTATTTATAAATAATTTTCTATTTATATTATTTGTGATTATTTACATTAATTTTTAATTGGTATTTTGAATGTCTTAAATAATAATAATAAAAATAAAATATTAATGTTAATATTAATAAAATTATTAATGTTAATATTAATAAATAATAATGAATATAGTTATTTTTTTTTTAGCGTTTATCAACCACATTTGTTGATGTAATTGTGTTAATGAATAAAATCAAAAAAAAAAACTTGATATATTTATTTAATAATAATATAAGAATACCAACCATTTAATAATAAACGAGGCATGAGATTGACCTGAGATTCATTTCATAATATTTCCACCAAGGCAAGAGCAATATAGGGCTAGCCAAGAAACTTACGATTATTATATGAGAAGATCCCAACTTTTTTTCTTTTAAGCAAAAAGTTACTAATCGATATGGAGAAACTAGAAAATTTACTTATATAAACAAGGGAGCCACTGCCATAGCGGTAGTCCCTGTCGGAGAGAGTTTTTACAGCGCCAAGCCAGGTGCAAGTACTGGGGTTTCAAGTGCAAGTGTCGGAGATGCATTCTGGAGCACTCTTTGAAGACATCTCTGAAGCCTATAATTACTGCACGGTTTGAGCAAATGCATCACCAAGCAGAGGAGGAATTGATGGCTACAAGGTCTGGTCAACAACCTATCGATGTGGATCTTCCAGCATGCGTAGAAATCGTAGAGCTTGCTTTAGAGGCAGAGAGGTTCATTGGGAGATCCCAGCTATCTGAAGAAGAGAATAACTGGATTCGTGCATCTTTTATGTCTTCATACCTGACAGGAGCACAGTCCAAATGCTTCGCTCCCATCATCTTCAATAGCTGCCATCCTTTAAAGCTTATGGTGGCCATTCAAAGCACTGATCCCTCGGACTTTCGAAATTTCAACCTGGCAATGTGGCTGTTGAAGAACTGTGAACCTTGTGCAGGGGATGAAAATGAAGCATTAATTAGGTAGTACGTATCTGAGCAGGTGAGAGAGGCATGCATCAGTGTGTTTGGTAGACACTCTGAAGATGCTTTCCAAGCGCTTGTCCTCCATTATATAAACGAACAGGCCGAAGAAATTGTCACTGTCGTCAAGTATGTACATGGAGTACTGTAAAGGACACCACCTTTTTCCTTGCCACTTCGGGGTGATATTCGATTTGCAAGACGTTTGGCATAGGCGTATTTTGTTTGAAACATTCTAAGTGATTAGTTAAATCATGATATCCCTGTTATGTGACAAATATAAGAAGTTAAACTAAGGTTGAATACAATGCTCAAATGGCTTTCAAATTTTTTGTTTAGTGTTTAGCATTGATGCCCTAATTTGATATGGATAATTGTTTGGCATGGATGAACGCTGAATACAATGCTCAAATGGTTTTGAAATCTTTTGTTTGGTGTGTTTAGCACTGACGCCCTATTTTGACGTGGGCAATTGTTTGGCATGGATGAACGCTGGTATATTTTTATAGGCAAATGAAGGAATGTAAAGTGTAACTTTTAGTAGGTTAAATTATAAATTTACAAAGCAATATGGGTCGGACTTGGATTTGTTATATACTCTAAGGAGGTGGTTAATCTCTATAGCTATGCAGTATTTAATGCTACTACATATCCTATTCTATATAGGATAGGATATGATACCACACGTTGTTGTTAGAATGACTGTTGTGCATGTTTAATGCCACTACATGTGGGATATAGGTTATTAGAATCTGACTATTGTGCATAGTATATAGGCCTTCAAATTTGATGGTCTGCGTACCACATCCAACAATAGGGCCAATATTACTCACCATTCAAAGATACCAAACAAAAATACACTATTTGTACCCGTGATGATATAATTCCAGGATAAGCAAGACGTAGCATGTATTTAATTTTGAAATAGAACGATCCAGACATTTCTGACTTTACTTAGGTAATTCAGACTTTTACTAAATAGCTATGTTAGTTATATATATGTTATCGTTATGTTTAAATTACTATTATTATTATACTCTATTCCAATTTGTTATGATATTTGTAATGTTCAGTTTTGTTGTTGATATTATGATTAAATGGTATCACAAGTCCAAACAGAGTAATATACACGGTTAACGTTTCTTTTATATGATGTAAATGCTTGAAACATTAATTTTATTCTTCCTTGCCAATCGCCAATGCTCTAAGACTAATTTAATGTGTCTGATACTCATTTCGCCACATTATTCTTCATTAGCAATTCCACAAAATGCTATTTTTAATTAGCAGATGTTGGTGAATGAGGAAATATTAAATTTGAAGTTTGGAGGAGATATTTTGAGAAGTCTCGAGACAAAAGAGATCATATGTACAAAACGGTGAGACAAAAAAAATTACACTTCATCTTACAGTCAATAATTCCCTGGCCGACTGATATCGTATGGAGGTTGAATGACAAATAAGGGTGAAAACAATTGCCTTCGTTTATTAAAAAAAAACCTGAAATTGTTTCAACTTTCGCAAAATTATACACTGGAAGAAGCTTCACAACTTGTTTGGCTCTATTGACTTCACAACTGCCTTCGTTTATTAAAAAAAAACCTGAAATTGTTTCAACTTTCGCAAAATTATACACTGGAAGAAGCTTCACAACTTGTTTGGCTCTATTGACTTCACATGTTGCTAATTATAAATTATATTACTATACAATTTATTGATAAATACGTATCAGAATTAATAAAAATTAGAAACGTGGTGGACATAACTTTTGGAAAAATGGTTCGCGCTTCTGGCGTTAAGGTGATCTGTCAACCACTCGTCCACAGTGAAATACATCAACATGCATGTTTACCAGATGTCGCCAACACAGTTCGAACAGAGTTCAACATTTGTTCATCTTACCTCATGGCGCGGACACTTGCAGTGGCATGGTCGCGGTGGAGTTGAAGGCTTGATACCAATTGTCTTCTGTGCAAAAATCTTGTGACTGGTATTCTTTCGACCTCCTTTGAAGATTGAGTAGAAGTGATTAAAGGAAAACTTCATAACAGTGCGGCCTTATTGTCTAATCTCTGCAGTCATGAATATTCATCCTGGGAGGCCTTCTATCTGAAACATTTGGCATTGCATTCTCCAGTATTGCAAATTCACGAAGTCTTGAAATTGATCATTGAAGTTTCAGCCTAGGGCAACTTCTGATCTCGGTCCTGAGGTACAACAGTGAGGGTTTTGCTTGTTAAGACATTGTGATCACCTTAAATCAGTAGTTCTTCTTGAAGTCCAAAATTCTGAGCATAAGGACCTAATTACATTAACCTCTGTGGCAGTCTTTAGGGCATATATATATATATATTTCTTCTTGTACATGCATCTATTTTTGTGTAGAGTTGACCTCTGGGCATCAACGGAGCAATAAACTTGTTGCCTGTGGTTTGAAGCTTGAATCAGCAGTGCCTACTTGAAGATCAGCGTCACTGTTGACAAGGATCTTGGTATCATTTGGGATTGCACACCTCAGATAGGAGTAACTTAACACATGTATGTTTTAATGATCTGAATCATGCTTCTTATGCCTTAGATATTAATGCTTGGAGCTATGGGATATACATTCCTCCTTGCCATAATTACTCCTGCATTAATGCAGTTTTATTACAGATTGATTGCTTTTACTGCATATTTGAAGTTCAAAAATCTTGGTGTTATGGGACAAACTTGGAATAAACTTCAAACCAACTAAATCTGAGAAGTATAACATGAGGGACAGCGACTTCTTTTTCTTTATATCTGCTTCTTCATGTGGTCTGGTTTTGCCACTTGTTTTATTGCAAGAATCCTGGATGTTGTTTGATTTGTGTCCTCAATCTGTGGTTCGGACCTTGATTTCGATGCTTCTGGGATGCGTACGAATCACGAAGATGAAACCCTAGTCTGATTGAATTTTCGGATTTTATTACTATTTTGTTGATTTTTAGTTGTTCTTAATGAACAGTTCTGTGAAATGCAGGTGGGAACAGCCTGCTAAAGGGAAACAGTTCGCTGTTGCTGCTTCTGCCTTACTTTTGTAGGGGCTCTGCTTTCAAGATGTTTCTCCATTCACTCATTCTTTCATTAATTAGGTAAATGGAAATTTTCCTCTTTTTCCTTACCTTTTTTGACTATTATCATATGCATCAAGAAACAAAACCTTTAAAAATATAAAAGCTAGTGATAAGCTTTAAAGAATCGCCATAGTCATGAATCTAATCAAGCAAACCCTCTATATGCATTTTGACAGAAAATAATATGGTAATCAGCTTTACATAAGATAAAAGATATGATGCGGTATGGAATCTATAAAATACATGACCATTGACTGAGAAAGAATCTGCAGGCAAGCATAAAATCTTAGAGCTTTAAACTGCCAATCTGTTTACTGAATCAAGAAATAATAAACTTATAACAAACTGTAAAAAGCAAAAATTTGTAAGCGAAAGACGCTGTTGCAGGATCTGTATATTTAATGACTGGTATTTTGTTCTGCTAACTTTCCCTTTACTTCATCATAGAATGCGACCGGACGACTGTTATTTCATGACTTTTCTCCTGGCAGGAACAGCAGGCTTCGGAACAAAGGTTAGACAACATTCATCAGATCCTTGAACATTTGCAAACTTGCTAAAAGATCTGTCCATTCAAAACATTCAAGAATCAATGCGGATGATGCAGGATTCACAGAGGATCTTGCCTACCTGACAGGGAAGCTTCCGGGACCCTCTACAGTGCTCCAGAGGCCTTTTCTTCAGGGACGTCCCCCTTATTTCACATAAAGAAGGGATGATTACACACTTACCTCATGTCGGCTTGTCACTTGGATGGGCTTCTACTTCATTTGGAGATTGAAACTAGCCTTTCAAGCTTAGCTGCTGGTAGCTACCTTCTGTGGAGAATTGATAGCCTGAGCGAGGAGATGCAATGGAATGAAGAGCGGAAGAACAACATGTTTGCAATGCAATGAAGAGGGGAAGAGGGCGGAAGAGGGTGGTGGAATGAACGTGGCAGCTGTAAACAATCCTGGCAGCCAATGTGACAAGTGTAAGCTTGTAAGCTCGACGGCTTTATGGGATGCTGTCTCAACAAAACTTAGGATAAAATAGCTTCCCCTCGGTAAAAACAGCATTGGGACACGTGAACCCTGCAATAAGAGGCTAAATTCAGAAGTTTGGTTAAAATTTTCATAACGCAAAATTGTTACCAAAAAACTTTGGTTAAGCTCTGAAAATCTACAGTTAGTTAATCGGTCAAAGTGATTTAATACCCGGTCAACGCCCAATCGAACGCTATAGTCCCTGCTATGCCGGAGGCAGGGACTAATAAAGAAAGATGTAGATCACCATTTAAGGTGCATAAGCAAAGTAACATTACTTATTTATTTAAATTTCAATTACACACTTTTATATATTAAATTTCAAAAATATACTTTAATACATAATTAAAAAATACTTTCTAAACTATAATTACCTAAATTTCATCTTCTGTTACAATGCAATTAAACACAAAATTTAAAATTAATAAACTTAAATGTTCATTAAATTCATTAACATAATATTAGAGAAAATCCTTCAGCAAATCTATACGTAATGTGTTTGGATGCATACTCATATGATGCTCACTACTTGGAACCTCTGCAACGTCAGAAAGACTCCATGTATTTTTGGATGCATACTGATATGATGCCCACTACCAGGAGCATCTGCAATGTCCACGTGTCCTCCTCTCAGGTGTGCTAATCAAATATGGCATAACATGCTAAATATTTATTTGAACTATGCTACATATTTATGGTCTTTAAAGATAATTGTTATTTTTTATTTTTAAAATAAAAAGTTTAAAACATTCAGTTAAACTTTTAAAATATTTTAAATTTTAAATATTCATGTAAGAAAATATTTGTTTAACACGTATTTTTTCCTATTAATTCTTTCTGTAGTAAAGAAAAATTAATTATAAGATTGCAGGCCACAAAGAAAATCTGTACAACTTTTCCTTTAAGGGCGCTGGTGCTCGTCTATAGGTGACTGTCCATTTTAATTTGTTGAAGGTTTAAGTAATGATCACCAAATAGCCGGTTTGATATTGATAGTAATGTGTTGAAACTAGCATTTATGAACTTAATTTTTAATAACATTTACATGTTTAAGTTTTGTACTAAGAGAAAGCTTGAACTTTGAGGGGTTTACAAAACCTACTGTTTCCTCATATTTTGTATTCAACTCGAGTTCATTCTGCTTTAATCTTTCTAGTTCGAAAATATGCACATAAAAAATCATGCAACGTGTGTGTCTGATACTTCCTTGTCTTCTTCCCACGCCATGATTCCATTCATAATCGGTTTCGGAATCATTCCAACCAAAAAAAATTCCAAATTAATTTGTGGCTGCGGTAAACAACGCCTGTGTTTTTATTACCCAATCGATTTATAGTCTCCATCCTTCCCGTTCACCAAGCACGCCCAATTATTTTGCAGATCTTCACAATGTCACTCTAAATATATTATTTCACATAAAGAAATGCTGCAATGCCGGTACACCTGAATGTGAACTCCCTTAAAAGTGCACATAACGGAGGGTTTGGACGAACAATTGCATAATTAAATTCAGATGGGACACTCCATCACGTCCCGGAGGTAATGATTCTTTAAACGCCCATGATTCCTTAAAACCCGTATCACGTGAGTTGAAATCCCTATAAACTAAGTACTTAGTACACGTTGTTGATCCATGTAGTGCATTAAAGAAACAAATCATTGGGTCATATTCAAACATTTTTGTTGCAATTAATTTTAGGTTTGTAATTTTTAATGGAGTTGCTTATTTCACTTTTGAAACCCTTTTGTTGAATTATAACATTTATTTATTTATTTCTCATTTAAATTAAAAAAATTATATTCATATTTTTATGTTTTTTATTAAATGTATTATATTTTATTCAACATAACAATATTTATCATTTCTGTTTATATTATTTTCTAAACAATATTAATAACATGGTATATCAAATAATATACATGTTTAATTTCGGCCTGGAGTATGCCGTAAAACTGCTTCTGCTTGGCTAAGAGCTCGTCTTCCTCGGACGTAAGGAAACAGGTTAACGGCCCAAGACCCAGAGGCATCTGGCAGGAGTGAGAGCCTGCTCCCGATTACGGACCACCAGCAGGGTTATGCCAGGTGGCGTGGTTTTCCTATTTAACAGTGATGAGTCAACCCAGCATTCGCGGATAGCAGCCAGAGATGGCTGTCCTCACTGTTGGTTTGACCCCTGAGTTGATAGGTTTTACCACCTTCGGAAAAAAAAAAATATACATGTTTAATTACGGTTTGTTGGTTTTTTTTACAGGTCTTTGGATGGAGCCGTGGCCATAGGCCATGACATTGCAGACTGCAAGGGAGCAGGCCACGAGACAACGGTTGTTGAATGCTTTTTCCCCGATGTCAACGGAGAATATTTATGCCATTCAACCGCAATATACGGAGCAACCTTAGGACAGAGATAAGGCTCCAACCAAACTCTTTCTCTTCCGTTAGGGCTTTGGTATTGCCAAGAGTCATGGAGTCACTAATGTCGGGGTAATATGCCTGTCGATGGCACCCCACATTAAAGGCTGCGGTAGTGGTCATCAGTGGGGATGCAGAGGGACCACTAGACAGTGTACGCCTATCAGATCAGGGTGGGCATCTTGGTTTGAGCTTCAAATTGGTTGCAATTCACGCGAAGAATTTAGGGAGTGATGAACACTTATGCAAGAAGTTTCTGTGCAAATTGTTTGTAGTAGTGTCTGCTCGGACTTTTCAAGGGTGGTGTGAGATCGCCTGCAAATTGTTTAACATAAATAACCAGCTAGGCCTGGTTCTTAGGATGGATCATTTGTCTCCAGATCTTCAGTTTGTCCAGCTAAAGATTAGGTTTGGGATTTTGATTTCCAAAAGTTCCCAATTTTTGTTGAAGCTCGCACTGGAAAGTCTCTTTTTCTCATGGTTAATAAGGGGGATGTTGTATCATCCCTCACAACTGGTATTCATAAGCTAACTGACATCCATGTGGGGTGATGACTCTTTTTCGAGGAAAGGAAATTAAATCTGAGAAATGTTCTTAAATATTATGGCATCAAGAAGGATGCATCTATTTTCCTGATTCTTTGATGGATAGGAGGTGCCAAAGGAAATGAAATTTCTAATGTTAAAACCCTTATAATTTAAAAATTCCCTTAAACTAGGTTCTAGCTCCAACCGTATAAGGGATAAACCTCTTTCAGGCCAAGCGTTTGTGGTGGAGCACTCGACGGAACTCTTTAGATGAATGAGTTATTTACCATGAGTTAGCTGGTCGATTACAAACGACGTATAACACATCTCTTTGGTGTGTTAGACTATTGTAACCTAAGATGAGAAAAGCTAGGTGTGATATGTAATATGGAAAACAAATATATTTTAAAAATAATTACTAAATAAATTGCTTGGAAAAAGCGAGACACCAAAAGATGAGATTCTTGCCAAATCTCATTGAGGAATCAGATAGGATAAAATCTTTCATGGTAAAGTTTCTAGATGTGATTCTAGATCAGCTTGGATGGATTTGAGATGAAAATCCAAGCGGATGGATTGCAGATCAATATCCATCAAGAAAAACATAAAATCTTTGCGGGAGATAAAGCCAACCTTTTATGAGGAAAAGCCTCCCGAGACATAGAGGCGAGTTTTTCTAAAAAGACTTACGCAAATGGAAAAATCCATAAAAGTGGGATTCCACTAATGAAAACTATATCATGAAAGAGGGTATTAAATACCCATTGGATAGATCAATTAGAGGCAGTTGATCCATGGCAAAAACCTGGGCTCAGGGGGAATCAGAGGTAATTCATGGTTGGATAGTCGTGCTCCACTCTCCAAGTAATATTTTAGTTGATTTTATATGCATGAAATATACTATGTGTGGCTCCTTACCTTGTAAATTTTTGCAATTCCTTCCGTATATAGGTTTAGATGTATGTGTGTTAATTGTGTAGGAGAATAATATCTATACATGATAAATCATTTTTGTTCGAAGTCTTAAACTATATAGACTGAGATACATGTTATCTAATCTATGCATGATCATGAATTGCATGCACTGAGGTGTTATAGTTCTTTATTCATATTTCGTCAGATATGTGTTGGTGATGTTATCTGTCTTCATCTTATTGATCTCATATTTTTATGCACGTGACCTTTATTGCCGCCAAAAGTAGAGGTTGTGGTAGGAGCATAGTATGGATTGTTATTACTTACTCATGATAGAATCCACATGGGACACTTATGCATTGTTCTATGGATGAGTGAAATATCCAATGAATCTAAATATGTTCATCATTATGTTAGAGAAGGAACATAGTTTTTATTTAATGTTATATTATGTTTTTGGTTTAACTAGGTAGATAATGGACATAAGACCTAGATGCATGCATTCAATGGTATAGTCTATGATGGTCCGATTAACTATTGCATGTGTACTCAAGGAGGTTGGTTTAGCCATTCTGCCTATTGTATAAGAGTTGATTAAGTCTGTAGAATTATGATTCTAATGCATGTCTTGGTTAACTGCATTAGACTTAAGTTAATTAATGCTGGTGGGGTAATTAACCAATGAATGTTATGGGTTGCATGTCACGACTAGTTTCGTTCTACAAATTTATAAAAATTTTGCCTAATGATGGATCTGAATAATAATGTTCATGAAATGATTAAGATTAATGTATTGGTGACTGCGGTTAAATTTTAATGGTAGTAGAGACCAAATCCAAAGTTTAAGGGGCCTAGGGGCTAAATTCTCGGGTAGGCTCAATACGTACATTACAAATGGTATCAGGCTCAAACACCAAGGCCTATGCACCAATCCACCTCCCTATTGTTTCCATTGACGGCTTTTTAATTATAAAAATTCTATAATCGATAAAGGTGAAGTTTTAACTTAGAAGATGATATTGATTTTCTTGAATTTAAAGGAAGTTAGGATTCCTTAAATTGAATCCAAATATTAACATGAGGAATTATTGAGGGATCATGTCAAGTAATTAATATTGGGTCAACTTTAAAAGAAGTTGCAAGAGACTTCAACCAACCCTACTAGTTATCAAGATAAGGTGAAGGCATGTGTACAGAGGATGCACTCTAGAGATAATTATATGTGTGAGTACGTAGAGGAATTTTTTTTTAAAGATCACCGTCTTTTCATTTATAGGTGGAGCGAGAATTAAATGATCTTGAAGTTAACAATAGTTTTTATCAGAGCTTGTGTGCTCCTTTCACTGAGTGGAATTTTTAAAAGAAGTACTATCAAAATTGAAAATATGGTAATCAAAAGCTACATAAAAAATTATTTTTAGGGCATTCGTATTTGACATCACTTCAAAACTTACAACAAGTGTTATGTGTGTGGAATCAGAGGAATTCCGGTCTAATAAATGCTAAGTTGAAAATTTTCAGAGTCTGATGAGTATTTCAACTGACACTAATATTAAACTCAGTGATAGCAGTAATAATTATCTTCACCTGTGAATTTTTTGTGAAATTGTTACACTAAAAGGAACAACAGCATAGCCACGACATAGAGTTAATCTGAATTCCAATCAAATTCTAGAACCTATTTACATCGAAGAAATTATTTTATTTTCACAGCATAAGATAAAGATTATCTTTGGATAAGAAAATTCCAGATCAGGAGCTTCCAGATTAATACACATCGGCAATGAGGATTCAAACAAACTTATATATAGTTCATCGTTGTTGACTCATAGCACAACACACACAGAACTTGTTTTACAGTTTGTTATACCATTAACCGCTGAGATATATGGTATTAATAGGTTTCCTAGAGAAATTATTATATTCTTCGATCCTCTTTCTTTAAATTCAATGATCACCACTAATAGGGGAGTCGACAACCGCTATGAAGTACCCTAACATGCAGGTAGTTGTGTGTTGTGTATAATTCATTAAGGAGCTCCCATATTTGAGACTACAAATTGAGATACAGGTTATCTACTAGATTCATGAAGAAAAAGGAAAGATTGGAAAAGGAAGAAAGTAAGATAGATTTAACCTTATCCACGGCTTAGAAACGTAAGGGGTTCGAATTTCGTGATCCCAAAAGCCGACTATCTAACTTACGGATATAGAAATGATATCCCTTGACATATTGGTAAAAGAAATCAGAAAATAAATTAAAGGTATTGATATCAAAGATCATAGGAATTATCCACAACCATTGTCTAACAACCATAAGCCATACCGACATAGAAGAAGTGAGTTTTATTATGATTTTTTGGATAAAAGTATGGAAAGCCGCAAGATTCGGGTTGTGATGACAAGATCTTGCGGGTTGTGATGACAAGTGAATAGAGGAAAGACGACTATTTTTTTTACTTCTTTGCGATTCTTCCTCCTGGTGGCTCAAGCGATGGATGTGTGGGTGTAATGTTTGACCTTCAAGCACTCGAATATGTTAAAAAGTTTTACTGTTTGATTTTTGGATGGGATGCATGGGTAAAAGCTATGAATTGGAGGATAAAAGCCGACTTTTTTGGCTTACGTATATAGGGACGTTATCCACTAAAATGCTGTTAAAAGAAGTAACTTGTCACTATGTGATTCTACGATAATGATATAGGATAAGATTATCGTTTCTTCTTTTTTTTAACGCTGCCTTATGGATGCTTAAACTAAGTTTGGAGGTATCGAGGAAAACCTAGGTTGAACGTGCTTCTTTATTCCTCTTGCGCTCGTGGAGAAAGCAACATTTTCTTGTTTCGATTGAGATTCGAAGATTCCTAAAATAGCATGCACACTGGTTTGGGTGGTTCTAGACCCATGATTTGTTGATAAGAGAAATGATGCATGCTAAATTGGAGGACACAAAAAATCATGATCACTATTTCTTTTTCCTTTTTCAACTATTCACCGACATGGAAGGTGCTAAGGTGGGATAATGATTATCTTGATTCGAGTTAAGTAAATCATCATCTCATTCAAAGAAATAAACATCATGATCAGGTACAAAGCTGGAACCAACGATAACATTTATCCTCATCTTCCACCATGTGCCTTATCCTCTAATGCATAAAGGTTACACATCATTAAATAGACCAGCTCGATCCTTGAACGAATTATCCTTTCTCAAGCTGTGAGAGTCGAGCCTGAATGTTGTAGGAATTTAAGATGCTATAAGCAGGAGGCTGCTTACCCTTGATCGAAAGTGTAAAAGAAGGAGGATCATGCCATCAGTTCTATGGAGTCGAAAATGGCATTAGTATTCTTTCCTTTTACTAATTTTATTAGGATCGAAATCAAATTGATATATATATATATATTCTACTGACTGTATTACGCGCTGAATAATTGTGTTTGACAATATATATATATATATATATATATATATATATATATATATATATATATATATATTCTACTGACTGTATTACGCGCTGAATAATTGTGTTTGACATGAGATAAAGATGAGACATCGCTCATAAATCATAGAGTTAATCCACCATTAGAACCTCACAATCATACCAATTAGTTGCAACAAACGAATGTTTGTGATAAGGGAATCGATTTGTTGATATTGATGTCCAAAGATTTGTTTTTGATAATGGCTGTGACAGATACGTAGAATGTATGGGTGGCTATTCGTTTTATTAGAAACTGAATCAGATTGATTATGGGTTATGCAGGAGAAGGTTCACATCAACTGATTTGATTATTCAAGGTGTGATCACCACAGTTGCTATTTTAAATGTTCATGCGTTATGCACACACTCTATCCTTTTATCCCGTGCCTTGGCGATTGTTGCATCAGATTGACTTGCATGAATTTATTGACTGATGTCTTGGATTTCCGCCAAGGTCAAGGATCGTAATTGATTATAAATCATCGTTGCTGTATGTAGGTCATGCGAACTCCATAACTTTGCCCTCCCGAGTTCCTCTATATAGTTGTGTTTGTTGTTGAAAGAGTCAGCCATGATAGTGAACCAACATGCATGAGATAGTAAAAAATATGTTTTAACGCTTGAAACTATATAGCTTAAGACTGTCTATGCTACATAATTATCTTCGGAAGTGTTCTTTTTATATCTACTGAGGTTTTTGGTACATGCAGTATATGGCAATACCCCTTTGATTATGTTGTAGTATTTGGTTAATGATCTTATTAATGTTTCTAAGAGGTCACTAAAGAACTGACATGCTGAACGTCATCATGCAAAGACCGACAACTTGTTATTTTCTCTAGGTTGTAATGTATATGCATGATAATGTTGATAGGTTATTCTTGGTGTGGTTTATCACTGACGGTTGTTTTTTTTTAACCTTACCCAAAGCTCTCGGCTTCAGCTGAGTTATGTACAGTGGAGATAGAATAGTCTGGTATAAAATTTGGATCCTTGAGTCCTCAAGGACAGTATATATGTTCCCCTTGTCTGTGAGCAATCCATATTGAAAGCTTATTTAATATGATGAAAAGTTTGTAATAAATCTGCAATGCTCTAGAAAATTTCTTTGGGTTGTCTTTATTCCATTTCGATTGTCCTTACTTTGTTCAAACCATTGAGAAAAATTTGTTTCAGTCGTGAAAACAAAGACGCACAAGTCTTTATAGTCTCGATATAACAGAGATGATTTAGTTGCTGGTGTTGCAAGGACATAGAATTTAAAACTAAACCTCTCGTTCATGTCGATCATTTTTGTAGCCACGAATGACGGAATCAATGTGAGATAGCGATGCCATAGACTTCGGTTTCGATGTTGGCCGTCGTATACATGAAGAGATACATATAAGGAAACAAATTTTAATTTACAGTTGTAACTATTTATCAATGAAAGGAAACACAATGTGGGATGAACCAGATGTAAGAGATTATGTGGGTTTTATAAAATTGATGTAATTGTGAGTTTTTCCCCAAATTTTTTTTTTAGCCTTTCCAGGTTTAATTTGTTTTGAAAATTTTATTGAGTAAAATCATCTCGGTCAAATTTTCAATATGCCAAAAACTAGCCCTTGATTAGGGAGAAATACACTTCTGAATAACTGTGCTATTATGGTAGAAGAAAATTGTAAAATTGAAAGTACAACTAAAATTGTGGAGAAGATAACTTATGTTTAAGTTATCATAAAATATAGAAAACACCAGAGAATATTTGTGTAAACCACCAGTTACCATGTAATTTTTTATCCTAAGAAGCATTAGCCTACTTGTTAATGAGACCTACTGGTCAGAGACTACTCAAACATGAGAACTGTAAGCAGTAATACAAAATCTTGAACTCACTTCTCTACATATTTTTAATGCAATTTGATTTGAAGTCATGTGGCATACTGGACAAACCTCATGTAAAGGGTCAATTTCAATTACAGTCCAATTTGAGATGGTTATGATGAACAATTCTCTTACCATGCTTGAATTTTTGCTGCTAAACATTCTTATGTTAAGAATTGGGACTTGTGCTAATGACCCTTCCTTGCACAAATTGTTATGAATTATTTAGCCAAGACTTGTACTTCATGAGATGGGTGTGTGCACTGCCATGTGGTGACAGTAGAGGAATGTGAAGAATAAACAAAAAATTCACATATTTATCAATATTAATAAGATATTTCTACTGTGTCTCCTCATAGCTGAATTTAACTATTTTTTATCTATTATTATATAAGTTTCCAAAAATTAAGCCTTGAAAAGTGATGCTTACAAATATGTACAACATGGTAGATAAGTAATAGATAACCATG
Organism: Pinus tabuliformis; assembly: GCA_031772625.1. Lineage (NCBI taxonomy): Eukaryota > Viridiplantae > Streptophyta > Pinopsida > Pinales > Pinaceae > Pinus > Pinus tabuliformis. The sequence goes on along the minus strand of CM062814.1, from coordinate 799,622,193 downwards.
GGAAAGCATGGTCATCAGATTAATACAATGTTTAAGATCGATAACAAGTAATGCATATAGGAGGAAGATATGATTACTTGAGTGGCACACTTACATATGTTGCCTTCATGAGTGAAAGAATCACAATTCTCATAAAACTAGACTATGATAAAACTAGAAAGGAAATTTACCATGCTTATTAGAGAATATGTGGTAATTGATTCCGGTCAAAGATTAAACTATGGTCATCATGTTATAAAAAAAAAATTATGAATGGTATAATTTCTATGAAAGGACATGGCTAAATAAAAATCCCACCTAATACTTGAAAGGATGATTATATAAAGAAGGAAATGTTAAACCTTAGTAAGGTAACTGGTTCATAAGTAAAAATCCAAAGGGAAATTATATACCTCATTAGAGGTTGGGGGTTAAATAAGTGGGTTCCACCCTAAGTATTATACCATGGTAAAAGTTCCCATGAAATAGTGTTAGGTTTGTGAGAACATGTTATTTGTATAGGATTATGTAATTGTACAAATTATCTTCCAATTTAATCCTTTGATTAATGTATCTATATATAATGCATTTTGGAATGTGATTTGTTCTTCGGTTGGAAGAAAGTGTGACTAAGGTGAACCTAAATTTAACACGTTATTATATACCATGACATATGCATTTGTCATTGGATATGCATAGTTGGTCTATAAGTGTCCATGAGTACAACGATATAAAAATTATGGTAATTAATAAGAAGCACAAATTGTATGGACCTCTAGGTCAATTAGATGATATCCAACAATCTATTCAAATAGATTGATATCATACCAATTGAAATGCATATTTTGTACCAAGAAATTTTGGGAGGTTTTCTTTTTGGATTGCATTGATAATGTGTCTGGGTTGAATAAGACAACATAATAAATGTTGCATAAACAATACAAGAATTGATAAAATGTATAACTGATCTCTTGGTTAAACGCGACTTAATTTTAAAGAGGAGGTGTTAACATGTGAATACCCTAAGATCATAAGTACCTACAAACTAAAAGGGTGTAAAATGCAAAGCAGTAAGACTTTGATTTATAACTCATGAAGGGAAATGAGAATATATTACAACAAATTATGCATGGCCAACAAGATGTTGAGGTATAAAGAGGACAATAGTCAATCATACAACATAAATTGTTAAGTATTGAACAATTTTTTTCTTGGTTAAAAACAAGCTAAGAAAATTATTAAACTTCAAATATCTATGACAGACTGAGTATCATAGTTAATAAGTTTGTTTTTATGGTATTGTTGCTAAAAACAAGTGAAGGTGAAAAACTGCATCCCAAAACTAAAATTTATGAGTATCATTGAGTTATAGTGTGCATGATGGCTGTTATAGAAATGGGATAGGTCCATGAAAGTCCTTAGCAAGAAGTTGAACGTAGTTTTTTCTACTTACCATAAATAAATGAAGGAATGGTTGACATAATGCTAACATGGTTGAAAATATGTGGATAAGTGTATGTCATGCAGGTGATGTTATGGATATGCAGTGGTACAAATTGTACTATGTACAAGCAGTACATATGGTACCAGTATGGATATATGTATGGAATGATTAAAACATGATATGTATAGCTATGTGTGTCATACACCTTGTGTGCAGGTATGCATGAAGACACTGGGTGGGTGTTTGGTAGGGAAACTGACTCGGAGGTTGCACAAAAGAAGGAAATTAATAAGTAACAATGGTTTATTTGCAGTTTGGCATACATATGATTATGATGAGTATATATGGTTATGATGGTTATATGTGAGATAACTTGTTATGATGCATATTGATGTAGAAAATATGCTAACTGACTTGTTGTATGCAGAGAAACTACAACAAGCAAGTGTTCGACAAGAACATAAAGGATCGGAAGAATGCAGGGGGAGAACATGCATTCTTCAAATAAAGTTAATGACGAGAAATAAAGTTGTAGCTACTTTGATAGTATTATGTATCAAATTATGATATTAATTGTGGTAGACATAGCTGAATTTCTGCATCTAAAATTTCTTACAAAATTGTTTGAATCCAATGTTACAGGTAGCTATGGAAGGAGATGCACTGGGAACATTCCTTGTAATTGATATATATCTAACGATTTACATCAGATGGCAAGGCCATGAGAGCTGTGGATTCAGAAGCCATCTACCTGTGAAGGAGGATGAAATAATACACCGAGTACAATGTAAAATTTAAGAGGGGGAGTATGTAACACTCCTCTCTTGTGTGTTAGACTATTGTAACCTAAGCTGAGAAAAGTTAGGTGTGATATGTAATATGCAAAACAAATAAGTTATTAAAAAATAATAATAAATAAATCACTTGGAAAAAGCGAGACACCAAGAGATGATATTCTTTCCAAATCTCATTAAGGAATGGGATAGGATAAAATATTTCATGATAAAGTTTCTAGTTGTGTTTCTAGATAAGATTGCATGGATTCGAGATAAATATCCATCAAGAAGAACATAAAAGTTTTTCTAGAGATAAAGGGAAGCTTTTATGAGGAAAAGCTTTGCAGGAGATAAAGGCAAGATTTTCCAGAAAAGGCCTAGGAAAATGGAAAAATCCATAAAAGCGGGATGCCGCAAATGGAAAATATATCATGAAAGAGGGTATTCAATAACCATTTCATAGATCAATTGGAGGTATTTGATCCATGGCAAGAACCTAGGCTCAAGGGGAATCAAAGGTGATTCATGGTTGGGTGGTGGTGCTCCACTCTCCAAGTGATGTTTCAGTTGGTTTCATGTGCATGGAATGTATTGTATGTTGCTCCTTACATTATAAGTTGTTGCAATTCCTTAAGTATATAGGTTTAGTTGTATGTGTGTTAATTGTGTAGGAGACTAATATGTATACATGATAAATGATTTGGGTTCTATGTCTGAAACTTTAGAGCCTGATTTACATATTATATAATCTATGCATTATGATGAATTTCATGCACTGAGGTGTTCTAGTTCTTTACTCCTGTTGCATCATATATGTGTTGGTGATGTTATTTGTATTCATGTAATTGATCTCATATTTTTATGCATGTGACATTTACTCCCACCAAAAGTAGAGGTTATGGTAGGAGCATAGTATGGGATTGTATAGATGAGTGAAATATCCAGTGAATCTAAATATGATCATCATTATGTTAGAGAAGGAACATAGTTTTTATCTAATGTTATATTATGTCTCTAGTTTAACTAGGCAAAAAATGGGCACAAACTTTTCTTATGAGATAGACATGTATACATGAGTGAAATATCCAGTGAATCTAAATATGATCATCATTATGTTAGAGAAGGAACATAGTTTTTATCTAATGTTATATTATGTCTCTAGTTTAACTAGGCAAAAAATGGGCACAAGACATAGATGCATGCATTCAATGGTATAGTCTATGATGGTCTGATTAACTATTGCATGTGTACTCAAGGATGCTGGTTTATCCATTATACCTATTGTATAAGAGTTTATTAATTCTGTAGAATTATTATTCTGATGCATGGCCATGCTAACTACGTTAGACTTCAGTTAATTAATGTTGGTGGGGTAATTAACTAATGAATGTTATGGGTTTCATGTCAGGACTAGTTTCTCTCTACAAATTTATAAAAATTGTGCCTAATGATGGATCTGAATAATAGCGTTCATGAAATGATTAATATTAATGTACTCGTGACTGCGGTTAAATTTTAACTGTAGTCGAGACCAAATCCCAAGTTTAAGGGGCCTAGGGGCTAAATTCTCGGGTAGGCTCAAGAGGTACGTTACACGATGTAACAATTATTTGTTTATCCAATAGTTTCTAGGCCCCAAAGTATGTCCTCAAAGCTTGGGTTCATTGGAACTAGACCCAGAAATTATATCTCTTATTTTGTTCCAAAGGATATTTTGTGGTTGTCTTCAAGCATCTTCAAGATCGACAAAGGGTTTTTGATTCAAGGACCATAGTTCCAGGATTGTGCTAGTCTTTGAAGTTAGCAATCGTTTCTAGAATTCAACTCCGTTTCTGTGAAGTCTCTTGCTACTCTCGCATGGGTAAGCCTCTGAAACTTACCCCTCCAGTGGATTTGGCCTCAAATCCTCGAAGCTACTGGAAACTTGAGTGGAAATTTCATTAAAATAGATAGTGAAAGATTGGCTAATGGGTTCATCTCATTCATCCACAATTGTGTTGAATTGGATTTAAGTAAAGGTATTCTAGATAAAATCATTCTAAAATGGGATGAAATGGAACATGTTTAACCTTTAGATTATGAAAACACTTCTTCTAAGTGCATAAATTGTTAACATTCCTGGAATCCTCAGAATGCATACCCTACCTCAAAAGGATTTCCTAACTCCCAAGAGATGAGAAATCTCAGTCGCAGATGGTTGGATCAGAAGGTACCAACACGTGTTAAGACCACGACAAATCATAAGAATGACAACCCTCAAGAGCAGAAGACAATTCCTCACTCCTCAACTTCACAAGATATAGTGCACACACCTATGGATTTTCCTCATCCCTTAGTAGAGGAGAACCCTTTGGTAAAGGAAAATGAAAGAGTATCAACATTAATCATGTTCGCAACTAGCAGGTAGAAGCGTTCCCACGAGTCTGACTATTCATATAGTGATAAAGATATCTCGTGCTCTATTGAGTCGGTAGTAGTGGAGCTTTCTCTAAAAAAATGAGGACATGTCCTTATTCTCAGTTGTAACCAATAACTTTATAGGTTGGGTAGATGTACATAAAATAAAGGGAAAAAAACCTCTCAATACCTATAGTGTGTGACACAAGAAATGCTCTTTGAAATTTAAGTTCGCGATATAATTATCTTTTTTGATATAATAACATAAAATTATATATATATATATATATATATATATATATATAACTTTGAAAATAAATAAGTATACACTAAAGAATATATATGAAAATAAATAAAATAAAAAATTAAAAGTTAACTTTTAAAATTATATATGAATCTTAGCACGTGATTTTCAAAAAAATGATTATATGTCATTTTCGAAAAATGATTATATCCAAAATTACATAGAAAAAAATTCACTAAATTATTATATATTGATTAGACTAATTATAACATTTAAGTTAAGAAATATTTATTTGCATTTTTTATATAATTTTATTTTTATTTTTATTTTTTTAAAATTGTAATGTTATTTTATACTCATGATATTTATATACATTGTCGTTATTATAGTTATAAAGTTATAACTTTATACATAATGATTGATTTGCAATAAATAAGAAAGGATTTATATACATTGTCGTTATTATAGTTATAAAGTTATAACTTTATACATAATGATTGATTTGCAATAAATAAGAAAGGGTTTATATGATTTTAAGGCCAAATATTATATGATTTTTAAATAATTTTATTTTTATTTTAAAAAATGGTTAGATACAAGTGTTTTAATATTATTATATTTTTGTTTACTCATAAAGTTAAGAAAGTTAATAAAGATAATAGTATAATAAATATTTTGAAATCTAAATAGAATAAATTTATATGAATATATGATAAGTAATTAAGAAGAGTATTTCCCATTTCCAATCTTGCATTAAATATCATAAAAACTACAAATTATTTCATTATTGATATTTTTAATTAAAAAATATTACCATCATATATAAATAAACTAAAACCCATAAACTTATTACATAAACTCGTATCAAGATTAACTATAGCATATACATTATTTCAATATATAAATAGATGACGGAACTCTTATATAAATCCAAATATACATATATCACGTTTGATTTATGTGTATCATTTTACATTTCATAAATTTCCATCAATTTAAACATTAAAATATGGAAAAATTTCGTGTTTATTGGAACTCCCTTTTGAAATAAAAGTATATAATATTAATTTTGAATTATACTTCTTTGATTAGGGTGCCATTAAAGAAAGAAGGGGTTATGGGACGCCTCCCTATCATCACCTCACTCATTAGAGAGGGGAGGTGTGGTTATCCCATCACGCTTCTTCACTAGCACAATCATTAGAGTGTACCATGCACTCTCTATCATAATGCAACATTCATTATCATAATGCAACATTCATTACATCTCTCTATTTGAGACACTTTGATGGCTTACTATATATGAATAATTTTCTGCTCTGCTTTAGGCTCTTAGTTCTCTTAGTTTTCCTTGCCACCTTGAATTTTTAAACTAAAAATCTACACTTTTTACACTTTTCATCCCCAACATTGACCTCTGGGTGTTCCTCTGTGCTTTCCGTCACTAATTTGGGGGTTGGTATAAGTGCTCCACACTTGGCCCCCATTTGTAACTCCAAAGTTACTCTTCTCTTATTTGGATCACACCCTACTTGCACCAAAACTTGAAGGTGTTCGTGGAGAAGCATTGGGCCTTTTGGTTCACATAGAGAGACGATGTAGAGAAGTACTTCAACATGTAAGTAAACACGTATCATGTCTTGCCAATTTCCACAATATCGATCAACAATTTTCAAGATTGCAATTATTTTGGTTTTTTAGGAGGTTTAGTTAGAGTCTTTAGGGTATTCTAATTATAGTGAGTTTTTCTTTCCTCTCAGTTCATCTTGCCATTTTCTCACACCTCATGTGTATTTTGAAGAATAGGGTCCTCCTCTGGATTCTGTATTTCATATATCCCCAATGTTGAGTGTTCTCGTCTCCCCTTCTTTCGATTGTTCACATTGTTTATGTGGCTACTATAATCATCTCTCTAAATGTATTATTTCTTCTCAATTCCCCTCCTACTTGTCATAATTGCCTCCCTTCTTTCACTCCTCTTTCTATTGCAGCTTCATTGTTATCCATGTTTCTTACTATTGCAGGCTCTTGCTTTTTTACTATTTGTGGGCTCAAGAGCCCACGACTACTGAGCCACATCAAGTAGAGACAAGTGAAGTCCTCAATCTCATCTCAAGGACCATAATGAAACTTGGTGCTTCTATCTTCATACTCCTAAATCTGTTTGGAAATAAATTTTCCATATAGATGCCAAGCTAGATCATGAATAATTCTCTAAACTGGCATTCTAGCTTCAATTGCTAAGACGGTGACCAACCCATGTCATACTCAGGGGTGACAAAACCAATATCTCAACATGATCGAGTCATATTGGAATATGAAATCCTTTCTAAGGAATGTACTCTTGGAACATAAAGGAGCAAAGAGGGGAATCCACATGCAACTCGATGAGCTTGAATTGAAGTATCATGACTTAGGATTGGAATACAAAGACATGGATATTTCATTTGGAAAGATCAAATCCCTTTTGCACAAGGGAAAAGTACCTACCAGTCCTCGCACACCTAATGAGCCAATTAAGGTTTCCACCTCAAATTCAGTTAGTAGACTAAAAACTATATAGTCATACTTTCCAACTAATACAATCTTGCCAAAATTAAACCAAAAAAAAGCTATACATACATACATAGTGATTTGATAATATGCTTTATTAAATTAAAAATTAAATGATTTAGTTAAAAAATTTATAATGAAAATTAATTATATTTATATTATTTCCTTGAATTTAATATTTGATTAATTTTTATCAATTAAAATTTATAATATTTTAAATTATAATTTTTTATTTCCAAAAAAACGTATAAATGAATAAAATTGATACCATAATTATTAAAATAATTTATTAATATAGGAATAAAAACTATAATTCTTTCCGTTCGGGATTGTATAGTAAAAAATATAAAACAAGTAGAATTTTATTCATCTTAATATTAATATTTATAATATATTTTAATTCATTGTATATGTAAGAAGAAATTTAAATGAAAAAAATCATTATAAATAATCTTGAAAAGATTAATAAATTAAGTATAATTATAGCATATTAATATTGATTTTCTAAAAATAGTTATATATATAAATTTATTATTTTTTAATATTATTTTAAATTAAATATCTTAGTTTACCTAAAATCCTTAATTAAATAAATAATATGAAAATATAATATTTAAAGAATGTTATGTACACATTTATACTCTAACACTTCTTATATAATATTTTCATATTAGTTCTACATGGGATGTTTAATTTGTTAGGATTGATTTGAAGTATGGTATAAATTAGGAAATTTAAGATTCAAATCTCTTCAGTAACTAAACCCAAGTACAAAAAGATTGGTATAGGTCTTAGAGGTATAGTGGAAGAAGCCCAAATAAAACCTATGTCATATGAGTATTAAGGTAGATGTCACACTAGTCTGAACATGACCCATTCCTCTATAATAAAAAATAAATACATACACTCATATTAAAAAAATAAAATTAAAAAAAAATCATATTAATATTTTACAATATTTAATATAACTAGAACAACCACATTTATATTAATATAAATGTGGTTGATAAACTTCAATATGCATATGATATAGTAATTTATATTATTAATAATAAGAACTTAAAATAATATTATAAATTAATAATAACACATATAAGGAAATATTATAAAAAATAATCCAGCACAATTTAATAAAGCAAAGAACGAAAGTAAATAAAACACATTAATAAAAATTAATAACCTAAATATATAACATTATTTATGATAGAAAAATATGATAAAATAAACTATCAGATTAACAATGAAATATTAATAATAAAAATTAATCAACTAAATAGAAATACAAAATCATAACATTGATGAATGTGAAATTTTGCTAAAATAATGTTGCTAATTAAAAATATAAAATAATGTTACTAATTAAAAAGCTAAAATAATGTTCGTAATTGACAGTATTGAAAATGAAAAATATTATTATTCAGAATACTATTAATATAGTAGAAGATAAAATAATATAAATAAAATTAATATAATAAAAGATAAAACACTATAAGTTAAAGAAATGAAAGTCCAATATAATTACACGAAAATAATCTTAGAAAAAAAAAAACAAGAAATATAAATAGAATTACTGAAGAGTAAGTATAAGCATAGGAAAAAGTAAATGCATTGAAGAGAACATAAATTTCGACACATCAACAACAATTGTTGTGAATCACTAGCCAACATTGATGATAGTTAAGAAAGGGCAATTCTGACAATCTCGGTTGCAATTTGTCAAAGAAATTAGATGAAATTTAAATATTACATGACCAATGGCAACAACACAAAGTTTTCTAACATTGAAATAAAAAATAATAACAATAACAATGCACTCCACAACAACATTCAACTCTCAACACTCGACCACAACATAATTATTTGATAGCAGCCTCTTCCAAAACACACCTAAAGGGGTGGCAAAAGAAACACTAATTCAAATCAATAGGATAATGATCATGATACTTCATGCTTTCAAGACAGTCCCTTCTTGCCTACCTCCTTGATTCTCTTTGGTGCAAATGATATAAAGTTTGAACGTCTGATTTCATTCCACTCAAAACACGGATATGCTCATTGACAAAATCAGGATGGAAGCCATGTCTTCTATCAAACCTTGCACAAATAAAGGTAACAAAAATAATGGTTTTCGTAATAGAATTAATCTCTTTGATGTAATAATTACCATCATTGATCTCCTTATCTATGAATCATTGAAAAAAAAATATAATTAAAATCAGTACATTGAAAGAAAATAAATTAACAGAAACAAAACTATTCATTTATGATTCTGGTTATTTCATATTCAAGCATAAATATAAAAGGATTCAAAAGAATGAGAGAAAAAAATACAAACAACTACATTTCAAGAAATCAAAAAACAATTGTTCTGAAATAGTCAATTTACTTAAAAAATAATTCGTGAACATTAAACTGTATTGAAGATAAATACCCCAAAAATGATATTGACATTAATCACTCTTCCTCTTTCTTTCTAAGTGTAACATATGCATTATATTTCATTTTTGAATAACGTTGAAAAGAAAAAGGTAGTGAAATTTGCAAACCATCTATTGATTTCACTCTCGATATAGCTATAAATGTCAGACCCTGCATTTCTCTGTCTCCAATATCTATAGTGGCTCGTTGCAAAGTCATCACCTATGATTTATGTATTGTCAATGCCCATGCCATTTTCAAGGGAATTTGCCTCATATTCCCCCTAAGAAAAGGTGGAATGGGTACAAGAAATGGAAAATCCTTATCAAATGGAACACCACAATACTTTTCAAACATAATTGTAACAAATTGTAGAGGTTGTGGCAGCTTTGAACTAGTCGCAAAGAAAATAATTTCAATATATCCAAGTGCACCATTAAAGAGAATAGCTTCAACGAACAAATTGCATGTTAACATCATGCACTCTCCAGAACATAGGAGTACTTCACACTCCAATATATCATCATCACTATCACTTATTTATGTTCTTCTACTACTTTTTGCAACAAATCTCGCAATAGGAGAATTTAACGCTTTAAGCATTTTTCGATTGCGCAAATCGATGAGATTATTCATCGCAAATAAGTGAGCAGAAGAATCAAACAAAATATTTTGTTGTCGATCCAATAAGCTATCAAAACGGGTCATAAGAAAATCCCAGTCAGGAAGAGAAGGCTCTACATCTCTAATATTGGTAAAAATATTGCGAAAAGATTATTGTCTCAGATCATGTCCTTACTACCTATAAATTTTGTCCAAAGCCACTATAATGTTGAAGATTTCCAACAAAAATTTCCCAGTTGTTCTACCTTCATACAAGGGTTTATCCTTAACATATTGTAGTTGGGAAAGGTCATGCAAAAGAATGATGGACCTACCACTAAAAGGACAATCCTTCTTTTTAGGAGAGGCTTCTCGAAAATGTGAATATATTTGTATGAATATCCTTGGACCTATAAAGCTCATCTCATCAATCGATATATATCGAACGTGCCTCATTTCCTCTAGGAACACTCCCAAAGCCTGCCCTCATAGTGGCTTCATATCTTTTATAGGAATTTTTGAATGAGAATGTGTTGCTTTCCCACACATGTTAAAAGCATCAATACCAGTTGGAGAAAGAAATAACAAAGGAATTTTTCCATTCGTTGTTGCACTAGAAAGAGCATGAGAAATACCCCCAATGAGAGAATACTTCCCTATTCCAGCAATACCTAGAATAATCATTTTCACCATTAGCAAAGCATATAGTTTTTTTTTCTTTTGTTTTTTTGTTTTTTTCCTTTTTTTTTTTTATAGAGACAAAGACGACAAATATGTGTCCCTAACGAACCCACAATTCAAAACACCTGAAGAATGTGCATGTTTTACAAAATTGACCCCTTGTTCTAAAAAGTCCCTTCTACCAAGATTATCAAGGTTTGAAATGTTTACATAGTTTGGAGGAACTAACCGTGAAAAAACATGCCACTCTTCAAAATATCGATCAACATTTATTTATGTATTAGCAACTCCACATCGTCTCCATCACCTTCATTTGGCAAAGTGTTGGATTGTGTTATATTCTTTCCACGACTAGCCCACGTAGTTCACTGGGGGGTTAGAGGGGGGGCAGAGCCCCCCCTTTGTTGCATCAATTGTGTAGCGGGGGGGTCATAGGGGGTTTGAGGGGTGCAGATAACCCCACTCTATGGGGTCTGGGGCAGTGCCCCAGAAAATTTTGGTTTTGGAACCTATGTGAGGTTGGGCAGACCCACCGATGGTTTTGTGCATGCTTTCCACACATGTTTTTGAACGCGATGGTTTTCGATCCAAGGTTTTGGATGCGATGGTTTTCGGTCCATGGTATTGGATGCTCCGACATGTATAAAATGTATTGTAACATTGAAAGGAATATAATGAAAAATCAAGTTGGTAATCTCAGTTTTGGGATCCAGGGGAAAATATATATGTATATATGTTTTATGTGTTATGCTCTCGCATTATTTATTTTTTGTGTTTTAGAATTTGTATGCAGGTAATTTCTATACGGGGTTAAAACTACATTTGTTATTGGAGTTGTTTTGGCTTCAAGGGGACGCCTTTGTTGCTGAGGAGTTTCGTTTGGGCTTATGGTAGACCCTATTCAGTGGGAGATTTGCGAGATCGATTCTAGTGGTGAAAGAAGATGGCGAGCAGTGGAAAGATACAGATCAAGAAATTTAATGGTCAGAGTTTTGAGTTGTGGAAAATCAAGATGGAGGATCTGTTGGTGGATAAAGATTAGTGGATCGCGGTAGATTCGGGTACTAAACCAACGGGAGTGTTCGATGAAGAATGGAAGAATTTGGATCAAAAGGAAAAGAGCACAATACGATTGTGTGTCTCAAACTCAATATTGTTGAGTGTATCAGGGGAAGCTACAACGAAGGCTTTGTGGGACAGGTTAGGGACTTTGTACCAATCTAAGTCTCTGGTGAATAAACTGTTCCTATGGAAAAAGCTGTATAACCTGAGGATGAAAGATGGAGACTCGGTGACAGAGCATTTGAACACATTTAATACTGTGGTAATTCAGTTAGCATCTATTGATATTAAAATTTCAGATGAAGATAAGTGCAACAGTTTGTTGTGTTCTCTACCAGATTCATGGGATAGTCTGGTTATTGCAATAGGTAGCAATGCAACTGCCTTGTAGTTTCATGAAATGGTCTCATCTTTGCTGACGGAGGAGATGAGACGAAAAAATATGGATAGCCATAATGGCGATGCCTTGTCTATACAAGGATGGTCCCAGAATAGAAACAAAAATAAGTCATCGAGTGGGAGATTTAAATCTAGAGGGAGATCTAAATCTTCAGGAAAACCTGTAAAGATGATGTGCTGGAAATGCGGAAAGGAAGGGCAATACAAAAGGGACTGTAAATCTAAAGCTCATGATAAAGGAAAGGGATCTGATGATGCTCCTTCTACAGAGGCGAAAACCACCTTAGATGAAGGTGGGGATGTGTACTTTGCTTCTTCAAGTACACATGTAGATCATGAGGCATGGTTGATTGACTCAGGTGCATCCTTTCACTTCACTCCCCATAGAGAGTGGTTCTACGAGTATGAGAAATATGATGGTGGTGATGTCTTCTTAGTGGATGTTAGGAAGGCTAGAATCGTTTGTCACGAAAAAGTAAAGTTGAAGTTGCAAGGTGGAAGGGTTAGAACATTTCTGGGTGTTCGACATATTCTTTCATTGGCCAGAAATCTTATTTCTATAAGAAAACTGGATGATGCAGGTGTAAAAATAGTGTTCGAGAAGGATACCTGCAAGATGGTTGGGGGAGCACTGGTATTGATGCGGGGCATTCAGATTGGAACTCTGTACAAGCTGCAAGGTAGCACGGTTGTGGATGGGTGCAACAATTCTATGGTTCCTGAAAGTGGATCATAAAATCTAGTGTCTCTGTAGAGAAGACCATGCTGTGGCATCAAAGGATTGGACATATTGGAGAGAAAGCCCTTCGAATACTTAATGGTAAAGGTATGGTAGAAGGTATGAGTAATATTAGCTCTCTAGATTTTGATTTCTGTGAAAATTGTGTATATGGGAAGCAGAATCGGGTGAGTTTCCCCTCTGGTGGTAAGAGGTCGAAACATATTATAGAGTTTGTGGATACTGATGTGTTTGGACTTGTGAAGGTTCCATCACTGGGTAAGTCTATGTACTATGTATCATTTATAGATGACTTCTCAAGGAATACATGGATATGTTTCCTTAAGAAGAAATCCGAAGTCTTTGACAGGTTTAAAGAATTCAAGGCTCTGGTGGAAAGCTAGAAAGAGAAGAAGATAGAGGTCTTGAGGATAGATAACAGTGGAGATTTTTGCAGTAAGGAATTTGAAGAATTCTGTAACAAGTGTGGAATAGCACGGCAAAAGACTACTCCATATACACCTCAGAAAATGGAGTTGCAGAAAGAATGAACAAGACGTTGATGGAAAGGGCAAGAAGCATGCTCAGTGGTGCTGGGTTAGTATAGGAATTCTAGGCAGAGGCGGTGGAGACAGCATGTTACTTGGTCAACAGATCACCTTCATCAGCGTTGGAGGATAAAACTCCACAAGAGGTATGGACTGGTAAGAAACCCTCTCTTTCACATCTGAATATATTTGGATGTGATGCATATGTACATGTTCCAAAGGAGAAACGAACCAAGTTGGATAGTAAATCTGAAAAGTGCATCTTTATTGGGTATAAGGATGGTTTAAAGGGTTATAATCTTTGGAACCCAGTAACAAGGAAGCTTATGTATCACCAAGATGTGGCATTCAGAGAGGTGAAAGATGTTATTAAACATGAAGTTCAACCAAAGGAACCTGAGAAGATAGAGTTTGAGCTAAAGGAGGAAGAATTAGACTGTACAACAAAGGCGGAATCAGAAGATGAAGAGCCACAAACTGCGGGTGTAAGAAGATCAGTTCGAGAAAGAAGGAAACCAGAAAGGTATAGTCCATCTGCTTTCTATTCAAATTTTTATTTATCTATTACTGATGGTGATCCCAGAAATATGAAGGAAGAAGTAGACTCAGAGGATGGAAAACTCTGGAAAGAGGCCATGTTTGATGAAATGGCATCTTTGCACAAAAATGAGGCTCGGGATCTGGTGAAGTTGCCGGCTAGAAGGAAACCCATTGGTAGCAAATGGGTGCTCAAGAATAAGACAAATGAAGAAGGAAAGGTGGAGAAATATAAGGCTCAGTTGGTATAAAAAGGTTATTCCTAGTTGTCAGGAATTGATTTTGGTGATATTCTTTCTCCTCTTGCCAAGGTAATGTCTATTAGATTACTTTTATTTGTTGTTGATGCTTATGATTTTGAGGTAGAACAGATGGATGTGAAGACAAAATTTCTTCATGGGGATCTGGAAGAGGAAATGTACATGAAGCAACCTAAAGGCTTTGCGGTGAAGGGTAAGAAAGAACTGGTATGCAAGTTAAAGAAGTCTCTGTATGGGTTAGAACAATCACCAAGGATGTGGTATAAAAAATATGATACATTTACATGGGGACTTGGCTTCACCAGAATCAAAGCAGATCCTTGTGTGTATTTTAAGTTAATTGGTGATCATGTTACTTATCCAGTCTTATATGTGGATGATATGTTGCAGGTTGGAAATGACAAAGAAATTATCTAGGATTTGAAGACCCAATTGTCCTCCAAATTCGACATGAAATATCTTGTTGTTGCAAACTATATTTTGGGCATGGAAATTAAAAGAGATTAGGAAAAGAGGAAGCTTTGGTTAAACTAGATGGAAGTATGTCGAGACAATACTACAGAGGTTTAATATGCAAGAGAGTAAACCGGTGAAGGTTCCTATTGTTGTAGGTGTAAATTTATCTGTTGAATAGTGTCCCAAGACATAAGAAGAGGAAGAGGATATGTCTTGTGTTCCATATGCAGGTGCAGTCAATAACCTGATGTATGCAATTGTCTGTACTAGACTAGACATTGCACATGTAGTGGGAGTATTGAGCAGGTTTATGTCAAAACCAGGAAAGGAGCATTAGACAACATTGAGGTGGGTTTTCAGGTATTTGCGTGGCACTAGTGATTATGGTTTGTGTTACCAAGGAAGACTAGGATTGAACAAAGTGTTGGATATTCATGGCTTTGTTTATGCAGACTGGGCTGGAGATCTGGATCAAAGAAGATCTATAAGTGGGTATGTGTTTAACCTATTTGGAGGTGCAGTCAATTGGATAAGTAAGAAACAATCTATAGTGGCACTATCAACTACAGAGGTAGAATACATGGCAGCCACTCATTCAACCAAGGAAGCATTTTGGTTGGAGAAATTGTGTTCAAGTATGGCGTTAGTACAGGGAGCTAGAAGGATATACTGTGAAAGCCAAAGTGCCATTTTCTTGGCAAAGAACCCTGCGTGTCATTCAAAGACAAAGCACATTGATGTTCAATATCACTTTGTGAGGGATATGATAGAAGAAAAAAGTTGTTGCTAGTAAAGGTGGACACTTTGAATAATACTGTAGATGCATTGACAAAATCTATGAGCTCTGAGAAGTTCTCTTAGTGTAGAGAAAAAATGGGCATTATAGGGCTGGATAAATGACTAAGCTCTCTTGGGGCCCCTTGTGGAAAGAAAACAACAAGTGGGAGAATGTTGGGTTGTGTTATATTGTTTCCACAACTAGCCCACGTAGTTAATCGAGGGGTTAGAGGGGGGGCAGAGCCTGCCCTTCGTTGTGTCGAATGCGTAGTGGGGGGGTCACAGGGGGTTTGAGGGATGCAGGCAACCCCAGGGAGTTTTGGAACCTATGTTAGGTTGGGTGGAATCATCTATGGTTTTGTGCATGATTTTCGCACATGTTTTTGGATGCGATGGTTTTCAGTCCATGGTTTTGGATGCCATGGTTTTCGGTCCATGGTATTAGATGCTTTGGCATGTATAAATATGTATTGTAACATTGAAAGGAATATAATGAAAAATCAAGCTGGTAGTCCTGGTTTTGGGATCCAAGGAAAAATCTCTGTGTATATATGTTTTATGTGTTATGCTCTCGCATTGTTTATTTTTTGTGTTTTAGAATTTGTATGCAGGTAATTTCTGTACGGGGTTAAAACCTACACAAAGGGATTCAATCAACATGCCACACACGATATCTCTAATTTCTCCAACTCTCAATAATACTTTTAGTAGACAACCCAATATCTGAACCAACGTCATGAAACATATTGTATAAAAGAAACTCACTCCAACAAAATGTTTCAAACTCTTCTGACCCCTCACCAGGAACAACATAAAACCATGGCCAAACACGAATGATAGCTTGCTTATCGCGTGGCCTCAATTTGTCTTGCCTACTCTTCTCCTCAAAACTCCATGTTCTTGTTCTTTATATCGAGCATACATGTTCCAAAAAAATAGGTCGGCTTTGATAAAACTAAATGGAATTGTTTCGATACAAACATTCATCACAATGTAACAAATCCATTTGTTACACCTTCTTGTGAACATTCAATGGGAATAAGTTTTGACTACAGACAACAAAATTAAGCTTTAGAAACAAATTCCACGTCCCTTGAGCTCCAACGTTACGCTCAACAAGCATCTCAGCAAGGAACCTTCTATACGAAGATAATACATGAGCCTTAGACCCACTCCTTCTAGTAACATTGGTCAACATTTCATGATGATTTCTAGATATTCTCTCTAGCTTTGAAGCTTATTTTGCAATATACTTCAAAACATGATGTTGGGAAAGAACTTGCTGAAAATCAACATTTTCTCGCCACATTGTTAAAACATCAACATTGTGAACATTTACACGGTCATCATTTCATGTTGGTTCATACTTTTTTCTCCCTTTTCACCTTTCAACAATGATGACTCCACACAAACCTCCCATGGAGCATGATAAGGACATGAAAGAACATACCCTTTTTTACGTAAACAAGAATCAACACTCCATTTTGTATGCCTTTACACATGGTTAACTAAATGTTCATAATATTCTTCAGCATTGCAAGAAAAAAATTATTCAGTATTCAAACGACATGGATCATAATTTAAATTCAAGGAATCATTGGACCAATAACAATTGCATTCTATGAATCCAATGTTTCCATATTCGTTGCTTAATGCAACCACAAAAAACCATGGATGTGAGCAGAACCTCTATGCCGCCACTCATACCTAAATAAAATGAAAACATGCAATTAAAATATAATAAAAAATCATAACAACATACATTTTCCTTCAAATAATTATAAAATTGTCGAAAAAAAAGAACAAAAAACCTATACCAAAAGTCTCTAGCACCAATATATCTTTGCAAGACTATGTCACATAAGATATTGAATCTTTGGTTCATGTACATAGAAATTATATGCAGGTACCAAATAACATTTTGAATCTTTATGGCATGCTCACTTTGTTGATGAGAATCTCTACTTGAAGGCATAACACTACACAAATCAGGCCACTTTGTGTCAGCCACACTCAATTTAAAAAACAAAGTAGGGAAACCCAACTAGATGCTCATATCAGTTAATCCAGAACGAAACTTTTTCCAATAAGATTTTGTACCCCTAAGACAAGATCCAAAATGCATTAAGTTCTCATCCAACTTATTATTTGGAAAATTAGAAAGTTGTTGACGCAACTCCTGAATAGTTGCAGACACATTTTCTTGAATACTTTTCTTTAAAAAAATCAAGTTGTCCCCTGATTACGATGTCACATAATCATATTCAAAAAGAAATATCGAAACCGAGGATGGCTTCAAAATCTTGGATCATAAAATATCAATAGATGCAAACCGTATTCATCATCTGAACATTGAAAATTTGAGGATGCAACCAATCAGCATCACCTGTAGGGAATAAAGTGGGGAATGCGATATCTAGAGTCCTTTAGTATTATATTCATTAATGGGAGATGTACCAAAATTTGGCCAATCTATTATTTCAACAAATGTGTTATTTTTATTCTTAATAAATCTTCTAATTCGATCAACTTCCCGGGATTCATTAGGTAAGCAAGAAATAAAGGATGATGTGTGATAGTGAAAATAATTAGCCCCATTTGTTTCAATATTTGCATCCATCCTTGGTATATCATCAACATGACTATCAACATATTGTAACCTGCTAGAAACATCAATAGGTCTTTCCAGGAGAGAAGAAACTGAATTAATGTCAAGTTCCACAGCCCTATAGTACTTGTCCATTTCAATTTTATATCACAAAGCATCCATCGCACGTTGTCTCTTCACATAGCATTCATAGTATTCAAATTGAACACCTTGCAGTCTTACATAAAAAAATCTAGTTTTTTCACACGTCGTGGAATCTTCTTTGCAATTGAAGAAATATCTTATGGAAAACATATTGTGTGGCCTATATATTTATATTGACCACCATGAGCATGTGTCACTTGCAATATTGGATCTACCTGTGCTATTAGCATCTCTTCAACCTGTGTCAAATCTCTTAGAACCTTAGGCTTCTCACCTAGATCCATGTTGTTAAAATGAGAAAAGTGGTGAGAACCTTTTTCAGACTTACATCTTTTACAAATCGGCCCCTTGTGAAATATGACAACTTGTATACGAGGATAACATTCATTACGTGCATGGCACATATGCATAACATACAAACTATCAATCCTCAACACAAATTTTTTATGCACATCAACCATTTGTTCACTAAAATGATAACGAACACTTTCATTCACTATAAGAAAAAATGACATTGGCGAGGGTCGAAAAATGTCACCAAAAGCTCATTAGTATTGGTCAAAAGAGTTGTTGTCACCAAAAACTGAACGTCACCAAAGGTGGCATCGCCAAAATTATAGGTGTTGTGGTGACATTCAAAGTTCGTCAGCAGTAATGATTTATAATGACAGATAGTGACCGTCACCATTTCATATGAGCAATGGTGACTAACCTTAGCCTCCGTCATAAAAACGTTGAACGTCACCAAGGGTGGTGTCACCAAAAGTATAGGTGTTCTTATGGCATTCAAGGTCCATCACAAATAATGATTATAATGACGGATAGTGACTGTCACCATTTCATATGAACAATGATTTATTGCAATGGACATTTCATGGCAGTCAATATTTATGCATATATATGGCGACGTTCTTTGACTGTCACCATTTCATATTTTTGTGAGGGTTAAAAAATTTCACCATAAGCTCATTGTTGATGGTCAAGAGAGTCTTTGTCACCAAAAATTGAACATCATTATTAATGCATATATATGGTGGTGTTCATTGACCATCACCATTTCATACTTTGGTGAGGGTCGAAAAATGTCACCATAAGCCCAATGGTGATTGAAAAAAGAGGCTCCATCACCAAAAAATTAACATTATCATTCCATATGAATATCAGGGCACGATTGAATCGAACCACCAACATCCTTCTTATAAAGCAAGTGCTCTTCCTTTGAGCTAGCACCCTTTAAAGAAGGATATTTTACAAAATTATACCTTGAAACTTTATAAATTGTAAATTCTACAACTTTCAACAAATTATAAAACTTTGTAAAGTCTTGGAAAATCTTTTACTGAAAAAACAAAATAGCTTCAAAGTTTCCAGTCCCTACCTAATGGTTATGGAAGTCATGAAAAGTGGGTGGAGAGAGAATAGTTGAGTATCATATACTCAATATGTTCAGCTGAATACTCAATTAGAAGTGAAACTTTGAAGACATTTATAACCTATAAATGACCTATAATTATCAGACTTGAAATCTGGAATCACACCAAAGATTGATTTCGCACCTTGTGAATTAGGTAAATCTCTCGTGACATCATAAAAATGAATAATGACCTACATGCTTGAATCCTACTAGTTATGGGGTCTAGAAAACTAATTGGGAGTGATTCACATTATTAATTAATTCAAGATGTCAAAATACAATAATCGATAACAATGATCCTGAAATATAACCATTAAAAAGATGTTAAAATTGTAAGCACAAAGTTTGGCTAATATCCATTACACCAACAAAATATCCAAGGGGAATTCAAACACTTCAAAGTCCACACCAAGCATGAGTATCCAAGGACGCAATTGCATGTATACAAAAAAAAAAAAACTCTCTACCTTTGGATGATAAGTATGTCCTCCCTCAAGTAGTTCAAATAGATAAAGGGTGTGAGGACAAACAACTCAAAGAAAAAAGAAGTATACAATAAAAAAATACACTTCAACACCCCTCCATCTTAATAGAATATATCTAAGGGAATAACAAAAATATCCATAGAGAATAGGACTAGCAATTTCCCCTAAGGGTGCAAAGATACACTGAAGGAATATAATATGCCTTTTTCCAACCCAAGCTTGTACAGAGACAACTTTGATGTAATTATGTTGCTTTGTACTCTAGGAGGTTAAATTCTCTTGAGAAAATTTTCAAAGTATTCCATTGACATGCTTTTATTCTTTGCTTATGCGAGTATATGTTCTGGTTCAGGAAATTCATGTTTGTCAAATAAACAAAATTCAAGTTCAATCCAAGTTGCATACTAACCAAAAACACGTCTTAGATTAGTTAATGAGGTAAATCAGTTAGTTTTAAAAATAAACCATTTGTGATCTCTCAGAGTTATCATTGGTTGATGTCATGATCTATTATGTTTACTGCATAAGGTCAATGACTGCACCATCTTGTTTTTTGTATTGACTACTTGTTAAATACATGTCTCAATCTCATCATGAAAGATAAGAGGATATCTAATGTTCAAAAATTTTCTTACTCTCCACAAACTATAAGCATTTTGTATCTTACAATAACTACAATTTAAATATGGACAAAAAACTTAGTACACTAGATTGATTGTTTAGTGGAAGCTTTTGATTGGGGCTCTTAATTTTACATGTGCCTGTCACTTTATCAGGGAAAGAAATTCCACAACAGAATAAAATGTTACATAACTGAAATGCAGCTCAATAAAAACAATTAAAATGCAAAATGGCAGCTACGACAAAGTAATAAATTCATATCTAAATAAATCAAAATACTTTGTTTTACTAAAAGTAGGCGTTCTATAAAACAAAGACTACAAGATCAATAATTTACCTATGAAATAAAAATGCAATTTGAAAAGCTTATCTTTAGATTCGAAACACGCATTATTTAGAAAAATAGAAGAGAGAGATTTAAATTTCAAAAATTAAGATCACTTTAACAGAATGTCTATCTTCATGCCAGTTTAAGATATGCAAAAATGTATAATAGGAATGACATCATCACTATGTAATTTCGCTAAGCATGAGCCAGGCATAGGCAGATATTAGATGACTGCAAATTAATGTCACGTGATGTAAATTAGTTAAAAGCAACACACATGAAGAACTTTGAAAGAATTATTGTTGCTTTAATCCTATTACAAATAAATGTGGCTTCAAGGATTTTGATTTGGTGCCCTGTTTGGATAGAAACTTGCCACAAACTTAATTTATTTTAGTTTCATTCACTATTTATTTATTGGGGCCCTTGCTTTGTTCAGTGTTGAAGCAACTCTTATAAAATTATATGGTATATTTATATTATTGCTAAATTCAAATTAATCTCACAAAATCTAATATTTATGGATGGTATCATTCAGTGTGGGTGTTAAGAAGGATTCCACTGCAAAGGTTGTTAAGGTTGAACCATGTAGTTGTCTAGTTTTAGGGAATAATTTTTTGCTTTTATTGATTTTAGCACCAAGCGGAAATAAATCTTACCTTTGTATTTCTTGTTTGAATAGACAACTCCCTTCTCATACTACTTAAAATGTAAAACTCTAAACTAGGTCATGTAATTAGAGGAAAATCTAGTAGGTTTTATCAAGAGACAATACCTCTTCACACATTTTACTTGTATCTACATGTAGTGATGTGTTTCCATTTCTCTTAGGTAGCATAACTACTATTGGGTCAGCTTGTAGTAGTTCATTCACCAAATCCAAGCAATTGCCTCCTTTGGATGCCATGTGCATTTTTATCTAACCCTTTCTTTCTATTCCTCGAACCATTTGTGGATCCTTTGCTAATAAATCTCTCACAATATCTATGTAACCAATTCTTGCAGCTAGATGTAGTGCATTCTTTCAATTGCTTCTAGAAATCCCTGTAAATTGGATGTATCTAGAAAGAAGTTCAAATATCACCTCAACATGACCCTTAGTTGCAGTAGAAATAATTGGTGTGACATTTGATAGATCCAAAGTTTTGCTCAGATCAGGGTTTGGGTTTAGAAACTTCTTGACAACAACTATGTACAACTTATTAGTGAACTTCAAATTTAGCAGTGAACTTCATATCAATGAATTGCACTGCATATATGTATATCAACATTCATAATATGTGATCCCAGAAACCAATTCAACCTCAACATATCCCAAAATGAATTCCACTATTTAGTAGTCCATAACGCACATGAATAAAAAGAGAATTTGGCATAGAGGTTTCTCACATGGCATGTCAAATAAAAAATCAGGAAGAGAACATAAGATAAGAATTTGATTTCGTATGCATTGCTATTTTGAAATTTGACCTTGCATTCTTTTTATCAGGTTGTGAAGGGAGAGTATGAGTGTCATTTCTCCTATTGTTTCTATCCAATTATACCCAGTAGCGCATAAGCATCAAGGAATCTTGCTCGTCCATATGGCGATCATAAATCACCTTCGACTTGAGATTAAGAGGTGGTTGTAGTGTATGCTTTGTTTGGTAGAGGTGTAGTCATTTGCTTGAAGGTTGGTTTTCTTGCTTTTATTTCACCTGTTGGATGCATGATGACTATAGCTTTGCCTTGCACCTTTTTCTATCATTGTTGAATCATGTTACCAAGACTCAAAGCGTTGAAGTAAATTATGTCCTCTATTGTGGAGTTAATTGATTATGATTGTATACACATTTCTCCAACCTCTTTACTCAATGAAAGCATTTTGTGATGGGAATGAACAAGGACCGAATGACAACATCCTCAAGTGTTTAGATAGAAGAAGTGTAGCATGAATATTATTCAAAATTATTTGCTCCAAGTACACCTCAGCGAGAGAGCCTTATGTTGGTTAAACTCAGTTTAGAGACTTTGATCCTGACAATATTATAATGCATAAGGAAAGAAAAAAATATATTTATAGTTGATGATAGAAGTCAAAATACAACTTGGTACATAGAAACTGAGAACAACACAGGTGAATGCACAATAACCATAGCACTTTCAAAGATCCCTTTAGTGGCACATAATAAGAAGTTCAAATTATTTAGTACTTTGAATTAAGTGAAATGGAGAGTCCCAAGACTGGTGAGGAGTTGGAGAGGGCATGAAAGTATCAAGAATCATCTTCAAACAGTTGAAAACATGTAAAACCAAATAAACCGTTAGGTATAGCACTGCAACATCAATGATTTCCACCTTTATACTTGATTCATTTAGTTAAGCTGAAAAGAGAGAGATGATGGCACACATAAACACATGCAAACTTGAATCACAGAAGGAAAAACAATACTAAATCACCTTGCCACAAGAATCCCACAAAATGTTGCAAACCTTGGTCTATTTCCTTGCCAAACTGCAAAATAAATGTACAATAATGATCAAAGCATTCATAAGAGTCCAACCTTTACAAATGACTAAGAAAGTACTAGATATAGGCAAAAAATCACCCATTCTAGCCTTTAGGGGTCGAATTCATGAGTTTAGGAACTATTTCAACAAGATCTAAACTAAGAACTAAAAAATAGGTAGTGGAACAACTTTCCTCTAAAACTATGGAAACTGATTCATTCAGTCCAAAACCACCTATACATGATGTATTTACCTCCTTGAGTCAATTTTCATAATTTTTACATCAAAGTATATCAATTTACATCAATTTACATCATGAGTTTGACCATGAGATGGAAAAAGTCAAACTGAGAAAAGACTAGGTGAAAATTTTG
This sequence comes from Pinus tabuliformis, assembly GCA_031772625.1. NCBI lineage: Eukaryota > Viridiplantae > Streptophyta > Pinopsida > Pinales > Pinaceae > Pinus > Pinus tabuliformis. The sequence continues at coordinate 799,597,877 of CM062814.1, read as the reverse complement.
AGTTTTGGGCAAAATTGAGCAAATTGTGCCTGATGCGCAACGCCATCTCCCTGATGTGCAGCGCCTTTTCCCAGCTGGATTTGGAGGCCTTCCCATTCACCAAATTTTCTCCAAGTTGGCTTGTTGGAAAGGTCCATCTGTATACTTTCTAGGACAAGCGGAATTTTTGAATTTGGTGTCCATTTGCCCCTCCAAAAGTCAGTTCTCCCAACATTGCTTCTTGTGGGTCCAAAAAGTGGCAGAAAGGGAAATTTTGAGGTGTTTTTTGAACTTTTGGTGACCCAAAACTCCTCCAAAATTCATGAAATTTTCTAGGTTTTCATATTTTTTCATGAAAAATCCAAAAATGTAAGACATTCTTCAAAATTCCCTACCAGCTCAATGCGCAGCACCAGTGGCACTGTGCATAAGAGGAAAATCCCTGTTTTTTGCAATTAAAAATTTGAAAATGACAAAAAGTTCTCCAAATTTGCTCAAAATTGGCATGAGGCAAGCTGATCAACTACTTTGCTGAGCCAAGGAAGCTTCAGCCAAGATTCTAAGTTTGTCTTGCTCTTTTTTGGCCTTTAAGGCTCTCCCTAGCTTGGTTTTCAGTCTTCTTATTCTTGCCTTACAAATTTTGTTCCGGGAAAAATAGTGATAGGCCATGTGCCTCAACATTTTCTTCTCCTTATTAGCCTTGTTAAGAAGCTTCTCAAGGTGGACATTTACTTTTTCCAACCATGATTCTCGGCTAGCCTCTATTTATTGCTCTAGTGAAGTCAGCTTGAATTTCCTCCTTTTTGCCAGTTGTCGATTTTCCCTGATAGTTTGCAGCTCCATGATCATTTTTTTATCCTCCAATTTCCTGTTTCGTTGCTCAAGGTATTTAATAATCCACTTAGCCCTCTCAAGGTTGATGGATAATGCATTGATATCAGCTTCTTGTTCTCTAATGATCTCCTTGAGCCTTGAGTTTTGGGAGATCAAATTAGTATCCTCCTCCTGAATCAAAATGAAGTCTCTCTCTTGACCTTCAGAAGGCACTTCATCATGCAATGGTTTCTTTCCTCTATCCTATACCTGCTTTGCTGAAGAAGAAGGCAAAGCCCCTTTCACCCCGTGTGTAGATAACATTTTCCTGTTGTCTGGTGAAGAGAATGAGACCCATTCCACGCTTGGTGGAGATAATACTCATTTTTCTAGTGCAAAAAGTCTTCTTTTCCCCTTTTCATAAGTGATAAAAATAGGAATGTGAGCCTCTTTAGTTTTGCTTCCATGTTCTCTTTGTTGCCCGAAAGGTCCAGCTTCCTCTTGAGGTTCTACAAATATTTGAGGTCCCTTGAAAATCTCATGGGCATTAAAGGTTTCCCATGGCACTCCCAACTAAGTCAACTGGTGCAAAACAACAATTTTGATGACAACAAAGTGATATATTCTATTTAGCTACTGTGGGTAGGGTTTCCTTTTTTCAATTACATCATCCTCTCTATGTTTTTGCAAATGAAGTATGGTATGCTCATCATTCTAACCCTAGTAAAATGCATAAGCAACCTAATATGATAAGCATAGAGTTGGGAGAACCTTCCCTCACATGTGAATTATTTAATGATGAGTTTCATTAATGGCACATACCAGTCCTCCAAAAACTTGAAAGGAAACACTTGCCCAATTGGCTATGATATCTAGCTTTAATCTAGGGTTCATAGTTCTGTTTGCTGATATTTTGTCTCTTATTCCATCTTTTCCCCACATTTTGCATCTTAGTTTCTTTTGCAATAATGGCTAGTGAAAGAGTGAAGTTGATGCCAGCAAGTTGTACCATATTGTCCTCCATGTTGATGACAAATTGCCTAGACAATTCATGATGATACCTGACCCTCTCTACCATCTCACAAAACTCAAAGAAGGATTGGTATTTGAAACAAGTGGTGGCAAGAGGATGAGCAAGAAGTTCAGCAATACTAATAGGCTCCTCTTTGATGATCTTCCCACCCTTGTGAGGTCTCCTAGGTTGCAAATTTCTGTCCCCTGAACTGTCACTTTGTGTTTCTTGCTCATAGCTTGAGTCACTGTTTCTTTCCATTGTGCTTGTTTTGGGGAAAATGTTGAAATGAAGGTATGATGAAAAATGGTGATGAAAGAGGACAATGGTGATGAGTATGAAGAGATTTTACTCTTGGGAGATGAAATTGGGGAGTAAAAGGAATGATTTTGGGAGATTAGGGTTTAATGAGGGATTTAGGGTTTGGTGAGGGAAATAGTTGTTTTAGGGGAGTGGGATATGGAAAATGGGATAAATAGAGTGATTTAGGGTAAAGAAAGGGTGAAAATGATTTAGTGATGATTTTAGTGATGATGGGATGAAAATTGCACAATAGAATGGCAAGCAATGAAGAGAAGCTAGGGTTTCATTCTTCACATGCAAGATCTTTGAGAAACACCAAAGTGACTTCAATTTCAAGCTTAGAAAGATGAGTACATACTTGTAGAGGGAAAATGTAGCAAATTTGAAGTTTGTTGAGCAATTTGGCACGATTTGGGATGATTTGGAGCAAGCTGGACTGATGCACAGTGCCTCTGGCCCAACGCGCAGCACCCTCTTGATGTGCAAAGCCCGTTCAAAATAACACTGCAGGAAAGCCTCTAATGCAAAGTGTCTGCCTGATGCACAGCGCACTGCCCTTGATGGATAGCGCCAGGCCAAGTTGCCTTAAAAAACAGGGTCTTTTCCTCTTTTGCTCCAAATCACGATTTTGGACTCTCCAAGAGAAATTTGCATAATAAAATGACCCAGGGGACCCTTTTCACTTTAAATATGAATGACTTTAATTTTTCCTCATCTGAAACCCACTCTTATAATGTTAAAGTCACTTTTGGTTTTGACTCTGTTTTTCCATTGAAATCGACTTTTCTTAATCATTTGACAAACTGATGCTTTGATGCTTGTGTTTTTGCTTGGAGTGGATGGAATTGACAAGGTGACTAAGGGTAGCAATTCTGAACTTATTAAATATAGGAAAATTAAAATTACAATAATTTTTTATACATAGAACATAAAAACTTTGTTTTTCCTCAAAATAGGGTTTTGAGGAAAAATCAAGTATTGAGCATATCATTGTTGAAATTTTGATGATGAGACATTATTAGACCTCCTCATGTGCCTACTGACCATTATTGAGCTTTTTTTACTATTGTGGCAAACCCTAGACATAATGAGACCTAAAACCCTAAAAATGGCTTCTGCAAATGTAAAGACAAAAGATGATTGTAAATAACCTGAACTTGTAAAAGTAGGCCAGCAGGTAAAGACCATGAGGGAAATTTGATAATGAGCCACTACAATCAAATGATCCATGATCCTAACGGAATGTAGCTGATCGGATGAGACACCTAGAATGCATGCAAAAAGAGAATTTTGATCACTGATGGAGGGCTGAAGATAACGACACTAACATGGGGCATGGAAAAACAACAACAACATTTGAGAGAAAATGCAATTAAATAAAAAAATGGGTTCATCCATATATATATTGAATTGTTTTTTCATAAGAACGAAAGTTATTTAAAATTGAAAACAAAACTTAAAAAATAATTGCTTGAATAATAGTTTTAGATCATATAAAATCAGTTTCACATTATAGGATATTGGCATTAGTCATATGAAACTATTACTAGAGAAAAATTCTCATAAATTTTTTCATACCTAAGTGTTTAAATACACGGGTGAAAAACACATGATAGCGTTACTCAATTAAGAAATAAAATCAAGAAATTTCTAAAGAAAATACCTATATTCCCCATGAGAGCTCTACTTCCACACTAGAAGTTGAAAGTTTTAAACCACTCCAATCTCACAACAGGTGGACAAAAACCGAAATATGACCCTTAGATGAAAAAACCTTTTTTCCCTTTGAAGTTGAACATGTAGGAAAAATGGTAGAATCCACACTTGCAACATTCTCTGCTGACTTTTCTCTCCTCGCTCCTCTTCCCATTTGTCGACTAGATATTTTATTTATATTATATGTCTTCGCAAAGTGGATACATAAGAGTTGGTTACATTTTTTTTAGATATATTAAACTGCTTTCCAAGTGCAGATGTAGAATTGGTGGAGCTTGGATATTGAGATTCACATTCTTCTTCTAAGAGAATTGCAAACAATTGACCTCTATTTGAGAAGTTCATATCTTCTAATTGCTCCATTTCAATGAGTCTATCCCTTCCAATCCTTAATAATTTAGACTTGGAAGGAAAGTCCTTCAAGTACTCACTTTATAAAGGTGTATGGCCTTCTCATAAAGCAACATCTCTAGCAGGCTTCGCAGCTAGTGGAAGTAGGTGATTTAACTTGAATTTATTATCAAATATTATACATATGTTTTCTTTTGCAAAGTATGGGAGCCTTAAAAACAATTCCTTTTCAAAATGGAAAACTATATTACTGTTGGTGCTTTACCTAAAGGCATCCTGAACATTGATATCCTCCTACATATATAACTGTAAAATACCTTGTTACTCACTCAGTTGGAGTTTGAAGAGACTAGAAGTGACTAAACATATCATTTGACTACTTTGTCATATGGAGAAGTCAAACTAGCGATGTATGCTTGGAAGTGAAGGAAAATTAATTCTGAAGGCACTCTGGTTGATATGGAGATGAAATACGGTATCTCACACATTCCCAAATGTTTTGATCAATCCGGAAATTTAGACTAGTGGAACCTCTTGTTGAAAGTTCCTAAAATGCTCATGTTCTGGTTATATTGTCAAGGAGAATGTGTCACCGATTTAGTGCTTCCTTATTATCCTACATCCATTCTTCTTTGACTCCATTTCCTTCTAATTTTTAATTAGCATAGATCGCAACATGCATATCTCGTAGCCTACTAGAATACAGAACTTATCCTTCAAACTACTTGGATTTACCTCATGTGTTACAGTCCAATAGTAAATGATTTGTTGTTATTTATTAAAGTCACATGGAAACATCCTCATCCAAGTGGGGTGGATCCATACTTGTCAAATTATTTATTTAAATTTATTTTGGAGGGGATCCTTAGTTGTGAAATTATTTCCATAGACTTCCTAATTACACATTGGGTTTTGTCATGTTAATTTTGCTATGCTCACTCCCTTGGTTGTTGTTTTGTCTGACCATAGATAGAAAGAGTCCTCTTTATAAAATTATAAATTCTTGAGTATCTTTCTTATGGGATTAGAGCTCCATGCAAACCACCTTATCAAGTGGGGAAGGGATAATATTTCAAGAATCATCGCGGTTGATATTGAGAGTGTATTATTTTACAGACATTTCCAACAATTGTTTATAATCTAGAATGGAGAAAAATTGAATTGAAAGAGATTGATATATCCTCCAATCCTAATAACAACCTATGTCATTAGAGGGCATGAGTGGGCACATTTAATTCCCCTCTATACCTCTTTAGTTGCTCCTTTTTTCTTCATTATAGTCTCTCTAATGTTCCAATATGATATTCTTATTAGTTCTATAAATCTTATTCTTCAAACTTCCTTTTTCCAGAGAAAACCTCACAGGGAAGCACCAGGGTGGTTTCCCACATTTTGTGGATGGTACCTATTAGAAACCTCTCGTCCTTTGATTATGGTGTCTTACCTAGTAAAGGCATAGAGTAAAGCACACACTAGAGGTAGACACCTCAGGGGATTGACCTCAATACCTCATACATGAAGCTCAAGCATGAAAGTACTCAACGACTTGAGATATCCTACTGGGCTATCTATTCTTAAATATTATTAGATTGATCCCATCGACATTTTTGCTTCAATTTTGACCCATTTATGGATCATACTGGCCAATATCACCACTTTATTTTTCCTCTTTTTGTTCTTCCCAAGGAAAACATTGTAGAAATCCATGAGTACTTTGTTGTGATCCATGGATAGTAATGGGGTAAACCATTGGCATTGATTATGGTGCTTAACCCTTAGGGAATTAGCATTTGAACCTGTAACCTCCCCACTCTAAAAGGATCCATGTCTGGCTGTAAGACCACTTGAACCTATTCTTGGGCTTATGCCAATATCACCACTTATTTCCTAGCAGTGCAATTTTGATACGTGTCAGTCCTTTACACATGAGTTAGGCTTCCATAACTCATATTTTGGATTCCATTCGAGTACGTAAATGTCTTTCTCCCTGGTTTCAGTTATTCCAATTAATATATGGTATTTGTCCTACTTGTTTATCAATAAATTACATTTGATATGATGATTAAGCATGTGGCATGATTCTTAGCTAGAAAACCAAAATGTTCAATGTTACTTTCTTCTTCACCTATATGGTTTTAGAATTGTTTTACAAAGTGAAAATGAACATGTATATTCCTTTATAGTTAGATCTTTAAAGTTGGATGATTGTGAAAAGTTGTTATACAATATTCTAATCACTTCTAGACATGGAGAAATTAGTTCACTGGAAGAGGGTACTTTTCTAGTCTGTGTTTCTCGAATTCCTAATGCAGAAGCTCAATTGTACGCTTAGTACACTAAAAGAAAAAATGACATTGGTGAGGGGCAAAAAATGTCACCATAAGCTCATTGGTGATGGTCAAAAGATCCTTCATCACCAGAAATTGAACATCACCAAAGGTGGCGTCAACAAAAGTATAGGTGTTGTCATGACATTCATAGTCCGTCACTAATCATGATTTATAATGATGGATACAGACTGTCGCCATTTCATATGAGCAATGGTGACGGACCATAGCCTCAATCACCAAAAATTGAATGTCACCAAAGGTGGCATCGCTAAAATTATAGGTGTTATGGTTACATTCAAGGTCTGTCACAAATATTGATTATAATGATGAATAATGACCATTACTATTTCGTATGAACTACAATAATTTATTGTGATGGATCTTTCATGGTTGTCACTATTGGTCCATATATATGGTGACATTTCTTGACTGTCACCAAAAGCCGCATTGCCAAAAGTATAGGTGTTGTGGTGACATTCAAGCTCCATCACGAATAATTCCTATAATGATGGGCAGTGACCGTCATCCTTTCGTGGTCGTAACTATTCATACCTATATATGGTGGCATTCGTTGACTGTCACCATTTCATATTTTGGTGAGGGTTGAAAAATGTCACCATAAGCTCATTAGTGATGGGAAAAATAGCCTCCATCACCGAAACTTGATCGTCGCCATTTCATATTGATATTAGGGCACGATGGAATCGAACCACCAACCTCTTTCTTATAAAGCAAATTCTCTTCCATTCAACTAGCACCCTTCAAAGAATTAGACTTTTAAAAATTAGACCTTGAAACTTCATAAATTGTAAATTCTACAACTTTCAATAAATTAATGTCTCAGAAATCTTTTACTAAACAAGCAAAGAAACATCAAAGATGCAGGTCCCTACCTAATGGTTATGGAAGTTATGAAATGTGGGTGGAGGGAAAAATAGTTACATATAAGATAATCAATATGTTAAGTTGAATACTCAATTAGAAGTGAAACTCTGAAGACATTTATATCCTATAAATGACCTACAACTAGCAAATTCACCAAATATTGCAAAGGAAATGTCATAAGCGGATAGCATATGGAAGAAGATCATTGATGAAGACATATGAAATATGTTATAGGTCGAGTGAAAGAAAAATATCAATGTTGTTGTTGTTGGGTGTTTAGATATCTAAACTTCTGTGAAAATGTAACATGGACCTCCATAAGCCATGAATGGCATAAGATATATATATATATATATATATATATATATATATATATATATATATATATATATATATATATATATATATATATATATATATATATATATATACATACATATATATATTCATTCCCCCTTCACATAAACCAGCATGAAGTTTGGAATTTTAGAAGTCCGCACTTAAAACACAACAACAACAAACAAATAAAAAAATTTGACTTGTGACATTCTTTATCTGAGAAGGAATCAAAATCATCACTAGTATTAAATTCATCCAACACAGACTTTGGAGATCCCACTGACATATGTGTTTTTGTTGCCATGCTTGAAAACCATGGAGATCCATGTCGATAGTAGAATAAGATGTGTGTCTGCTGCACAAGAACACATTCCTTATTAACCATTGTTACCTGGCACAATATGAGCATACAAAAAATCCCCTACCGAAATATAATCATAACTTACCTGAGAAGTCTAAAACATGTTCTTAATTAATAAATTTTGTATTTGGAATTTTTTTTCTTTAGATTTAAAAAATACTACGTTCTACAACTGTTATGTCTATTTATTGAGGCAATTATATCATAGCATATGTCACACGGTTGAAATCTACATTACCTAAAGTAAAAAGACAAATTTGCTCAAGAAAATAGATTTAGAAAAGAGCTTTGAAAACTATTTGTCATCAAAGTTTTAATCAGTTTAACAACAAACAAGTTGGAGCTTGAAAATCAATATCTTCATAGGAAACTAGGAGGACAATGGCCAAAGTGGCTATTCATACAAATAAAGCTAGAGTCACTGTTGCCATTGCAGATAACTGAAATTTGGGCATCAGTCTAACAATTAGAGCGCATTTGCAAGGAAGACTCATCAATACCATCTTTTTTTCCAGGTTCTGTTGTGTCTCTAGATCCAGATCAGATAGATTTCTATTCTCAAGTTCAACCTTTCAAGTTTTGATTTTTGGCTGACCCTTTAAAAGACAATTCTACCACTCCATTTGATTTTTTTTTGTCAAGAGAATTGGCAGGACCTTCCCATGCTCTATTTTACATCAATCAATAATCATCCATCAATGATACAAATATAACAAATACACAACAAAGGCCAAAGATGCGCTTGTTGTATACTTACGTTCTAGGACTCATCTGTCCTTACTAATGCAAAGAGCTCACCCTAAAAAAATAACATCCATGTGGAATTTACAAAACATTTTAAAATAAAATTCCAAGTAAACCAATTAAAATATAAACATCCTTTTAATCAATACAATCTATGAGTTAAAATAAAAGTGGCCTAGAATTGAATGTTATATCAACCATGTCAAGCAACTAACATCGGGTGAGAAATACAGGCCATGCATATTGGATTAGTGAAATAAATTATCTGATAAAGCTCAAAATCAAATAGATGACTTACAACTAAGAAACACAAATAAATGACTTACAACTAAGACAAAGTTTCCCTTTCAAACCTGTCATTAAATAACTCTTCTTTATTTCACAGACCATTAAACTTTTTATGACACTAAGTGGAAGTGGTATTGTAACATTAACCTCTGATAGAGTCTGTGTCCATGACTACTTTTCAAGATCCCCTCCATTACTAGCATTTGGGGCTAGATAAGATACATGCAAAAACCATCAAGATGAAAATGAAATCTACATCCTTGTAAAAAAATGGAAAGAAAAAAAAAATCCACAAATTGAAACAAATTGTAGGATAACTCATTCCTGCAACATGATTATCTTGTCATAAAAAATAAAAAATGAAATTGGGAGAAATGTAAATTTTTCCACATTTTCACAGTCATTTCCATTTGCATATTTTATGAGTAATTGATGAAAAAAGTCAGCTAAAGCTTGTCGAAATCAGGATTATAGTAAAATACAAAGGAACCGCTGCAACACATATACAATCCTAAACATAAGTATCTATACATATAAGTATTTATTGATGCCATTGTATTTTGTGAAAATATGGAAGTAAAATCTTTGGAATAACACAATTTATGGTACCACTGCCTTATGAAGTCCATTCATTCGAGTATTTACGAAGTCCATTCAGAAATTTCTTCAAAGTTCAAAGCTCAAACAATTAACATCTAGCTTGAACAAGCTCAGATTTAAAAAGGAGATAACCCAGATATGTAGAGTATATATCTCACATTTATATATCCTAATTTCCAGACATTGAAATGACACGTTTTAGCATACTATCGTGAATTCAGCCCAAAATTCTAGAAAAAAGTATTGATGGTTATTTTTGTTAAAAATGGAAACTATGGCCAAATTCCATTTTGAGCAACTCCTTTGGGGAAGATAATTGGGGCGTTGAATTCCTCTTTTCAAGAGGACCAAAATCGATCTAAAGATCATCAAATTTGGATAGTTAGAACTCTCGATGATGGAGATGTCCCTCAGAGTTGACTTTAATGATATGTAAGGGGGAATGACTTGCTCCATCATATGCAACATTTTGGGCAACAAATGAGCTTGAAGAAATCCCATAGTGCGATGTTGCACCTCCAAAAATTCTATATGAGTGACTTCCATATCCGGAGGATCGATTCGAACCAAGACCGTAACTACTTGCACTTAGTGATGCCCAACCAGAAGTTGTTCCTTGGGAAATAAGTTGGCAGCCTAAGTCCAACTGTGTTGAAGAGTTTACTGAACTATAAGGGAGGTTTTTTGCAGTAGGTTCTCTAGACAAACTTGACAGTGTTGCATCACTTAATCCATATGGATTTAGACAGGTAACTGGTACCAATGTTGGGTTCACGATATTCCAATGAGAAATAAGTGGTGGGTTGGCTGGCCCATGAACCAGTCCACCATATTGTGAAACATGATTTACATCACCTTTATCCTTCAAATCAAGAACAACTTGGCCCTGGTTTGCTGCAACTTTCTACTTTTTTCCTTCAAATGCTAATTTACAAAAAAATTGATGCCCATCTATTGATTTAACAGGATCTTCCAGGGATCAATTTGTTGCTTCAATTGTTTTGTAAAGAATAAGGGAGTATCCTTTGGACTTACTAGTTTGTTTATCAAAAACACTAGGTCCTTCTTCTATGTTTCCATAACAAGAGAATAAATTAATCATTCTAGCAGGTTGCATGTTTTGAGGAACATTACCCACATAGACCCTCCCGAAGTTAGGATCCATTGTAGTTGTTTGAAAGGGATTAGCTAGATGTATGAATGTACAAGTACCATGGGTGGAAGATGTTATTCAAGTTGAAAATGATTGAGGGGACGAAATTTGAAGTAATTGAGTTCCCCTAAAGAAAAATATTTATTCACCCATAAACATAATCCCCTTCTTTAGAAATATATCTCCCCACAAGCCATTGGTTACAACACTCGTGTGCCTATACTATAGCACAATATATTCCGTCAAATCAAGCAATTTTGAAATTTATAATAAATGTGTATAATAAAGAAAATCCAAATGGAACCCCACAGTGTAGTGAGACGAGTATTTGTGCTAGGGTCTCATGGAAGGTCGATGGTTGGTGGGTTGGTATGATGTTGTTAGTTTGGTCCAATGGAACATGTTTGGTCCAAGGGTGGGTAGTGATGGACACGCAGGGCTTCGAAGTGTTGGTTCTAAGGTGTTTTGTCCTCAGGCAGGGAAGGAGTTGAAGGAATAGTCATCCTCTCAAGTTTAGAGCCATACCTAAGTTTGATGGTGAATACAAATGTCCTCTTATGATGAGCCAAATGCTAGAGACATACATGCATTAAGCATTCTCCTTTTTCAATAGTTCTTTCAATTTCATAGCATTAGATGAGAATTTTAGACCATTTCAATAGTTCATCCAACTTCTACCACTCCTTTACAATTATGTCTCGTTTACAAATTGGGATTCACCATTGTTGGTTGGTTCCTTGACTCCCTGGCTCGCCATTTGATCATTGTTGATTGGCCAGATGGAAAAAAATATATATCTACTCCATGCCCCCTAAAGTGACTAGGCATTGTGAATGATAGGTGCATGCAATGAATGAAAAGGCATGATATAGTAAAACTATATAAAGGTGGTGCCTTAGCTTAGGAAGATAATAATCGTAAGTAATATACATTCAGGGTACCACAAACATTAGCAGTACTAAAAGCAATAGCACAAAGAGCATGATAATGAAAAGAATCATCATCTGTTAAAATATTGTGATTATTATAAATGGGCTAATAAGCATCTGTATTCAAAGCCTAAGTGTGAAAAGTAATATAATAATTGTAATCCTATGCTATGAGTAATAATATGTATGTATCATTATCTACAATGTTTCAAGAATTCTCATTTTAGTATTTATATATCAAGGTGGGTATTTTCGAGGCACATTAGGAGGCATGTTGTGTGTACCACACAAACATGGTCGTAGGGGTTGAAAGGTGAAGAAAATCTACCACTAACTAGCCTAATGTTGGCAGATAACCCTATTTTTTGTCAGGTTCACGACCAACTTGATTTCACTGAGAGGCTTTCAATATGAGGTAGTTGGAACTTTTTTTACCTAGCTTGAATACTCTCAGATCAAAATGAATGTCCATTTCCATAATTGAACCAGCCAGATATAGCCCCTACCCATCATTATCAATTGCTGCATGGCATGCCTTGTCGTACTTATTCTCTTTAGGGCATGGAATTTCTCTCTTGCTTGAGGGACAAAGTGGTTGTTTTCTTACTAGCTATGACAACTATCTATCAGCAATGACAAGAGGTGTCGAAATATGGAATCGAATAATAAAGGGACAAAGTGGTTGTTTTCTTACTGGCTATGACAACTAGCTATAAGCAATGACAAGAGGTGTAGAAATATGGAATGGAATAATTACATCTATAGCTGATATACCCTATATCTATTAGTGTAAAAAGGAGAAAATGGACTTAGACTAAAGCTAGCCTAGTTAATAATACAATAGATATTTCTAATGAGATCATAGTAGGTAGTGCTAGCTAGCAGGAATCCTTATTGATCTAAGTGTCTTTCATGTAGGGAAATGGGAGAGATACTACACCTACCTCTATCTGCAGGTATGTTGTGAGTATGTTGGCTTGGAAGCGGAATTCTCTGCTCATAAACTTTGAATGAGTGGAAAATAAGTTAGGGGAATTATGATGATGGATGCTAACTACGGCCCTATTTCCAACTAAGTGAATGGGAAGACCAGGAACTACTATGAAAATAAACCGATCCATTCACCCTTGTTTCATCATCCTTGCTCGAGATTGGAGATTCTACTATAATAAGTTAAAGTGCCCCATGTCACAAGCCCATCCATTTCAAAGACATTCTTGCATGTATATATATATATATATATATATATATATATATATAGATATATATTCTCTTTGATCTTTTTTAATTTCGGGTATATATATATATATATATATATATATATATATATATATATATATATATATATATATATATATATATTTCTCTCTTTGGATTTTTTATTTCGAATAAGTAAGTCATAATGTAGATTTCCCATATAAAACAGAGAACTAGCATGATCGATCAAAGAAGTGTTCTATTATGCTACGCCCACACTCCACACGCGAGGTTGTGCTGGAGGAAGTTCTTGGCTTGAACCCAGCATCTCTGGTCAAAGCAGTGTACACCCACTACATCCTTTCACCCCTATTGAAAAGTTTTGTCTCTTCGAATGATTTCATGTTTTATTAATAAAGTAGTATTTAACCTATAATGAGCTCTTTCTTTTTAACAAGGTCTGGATTTCAAGCAAACAAAAGCGGATTGAAGTAGACCTACAGGCTAGACCCTAATCTGATAAGGAGCGGAGAATAGAAAGGACTATGTTCAGTGGGGTTCAGGATCGGGATCGAACCTTCAAACTCAAATAATAAACCTTGCTTACGAGTCTCACGTACTTTAAATATAGATTGTTTTTAACAATTCACACACGGAATCATTACTTACCCTTTTTCAGCGGTCAAGTTCCGACTAGAAATTCAGTCCTAATAACGCCAATATAAATCTGTTGAGGATTTCACGTGGGTATATGAGAATACCATATCACTATACTCATTGTTTCCTGTTCATGAGAATAAGCACAAAGAACATCAACAAAGGGGAAAAAGCCCACAAATGGTGTACCCGATTGGATTCTTTGATGGAGCGACACAAAACAATGTTTGCGGATGTGGTTTCTGGATAGCGATGTCCAAGGATTTACAATACAAAATTCATTGGAATGCTAGTATGGGCTCGAATAATAAAGCAGAAGCGATGGCACTATGGGGCATTTTATGGCTCACAAGTTTTCTCAATATCCCTAATATTCATATATATGGGGATTCAAAGATTATTATGGATCATGTTAATGGCAAGGCACACATCAAACAATCAGCACTACTTGGATGGCTAAGGAGAATAGTAAATCTATGGACACAACTTGGGAACCCTCCAATCATGCACACTGGCAGAGAACATAACCAGCTTGCGGATGATCTCTCAAAGAAAGGGCTTCAAGGAATGGTGGGAGAAATGCACATGGATATATTACTGGAGGGCAATGTACTAAGCGCTGTGGAGTTCACATTCCTAAGATAGATGCTCATATACTTTCTGATCTTTTTTGTATATTTTTGTCTCATATTTTGTATGTAATAGGTAGACCAAACGTAACATGCTAGAAAAATGGTTTTTTATATGATACACAATGCATGAGGGATGATATTGTTTCGTCTCAGGATCATTATGATGGAAGTATTTGTTCTAGTGCTCTCTCCTATATCTACTACATGATATATGCAGATCTTTCTGTTTATATACTCTCTATATGTATATCTGTTTATATGGTCACTTTGATGGGGTTTGCATGACCACGCAACCCAGATGTTATTTCTATGATGTTATGGGTACATGAAGTAGCTATAATGTACATGTTCCTTGTGATAATATAAATATAGCTTTTTTCTTGCTGGAATAAAAATAAATAAAAAAATTCATTTGATGGGAAACGTCAATCAGGCTGGCCACAAAAGACACGTGAAATTTGTAATGCCGTAGGCCACTGATAGAAGTGGGAGGTGTGGAAATGTAGAGCAAAGGAAAGATTCTGGATATGAAAAGTCTCCCATATGGCAATTCATCGATTGTGGGGTATTAAACTGTATTTGGCATTAGATCCCAAAGAATTGAGTTGAATCTGTACTTGTCTCTACGAGAGGTAGAGATAGCTACATGAGTAGAGGTAAAAATAGTTGATCCACCTATCTCAGATTGAGATCGAAATCCATTAGTGCGCGTATCAAAGCTAGTTCTAGTGGTTGACATTTCTGTTGACCCAATCTCAGTGAATGATGCCATTTATTCATATGAACCTGCAAAGAAAATAGAGTATCGTCGATTGTTTCAGCTTCTCAAGCATCATCAGAAAAGGAAACATATGCAAATATTTTTCATTTTAAAGAAGAAATTTTCTTTAAAGCCAAAAATCAAGATCCGTAATTTTTTTACCTGATCAAGAATATCGAAAACCTGCTCTTTTGTTAAATGGCCCAACAGCTTGATGACAACTTATTTTGTGATTTTTATAGTGTTTGAATCCTCCCTTTGTTTCCATCCTTTCCATTTATTTTTACACCATAATGTTGGAATATTAATTCCAACTGCAGGCACTGTGGATGCAACATGGACAGCGATGGGAGCCGACTCAGCAAGCACGTACAACGCTGAAACTGCTCAGCAAAACCACCTATCAATTTCGGACCGCTTTCGATCAGAAAGCAGTTTCCGTATAATCGAGCCCGATCTAATTATCCTCAGCCACGTGGTCCTCTGTATACGTCAGCAGAACTGACATTTCGGAGCCTAAAGTTCAGCATAAAAATGCCTCCCGAAATCTCCGTCCACCGTCCGATTGTCATCATCAATCTCCGCCGTCCATCAGAGAAACCTGCATACGAGCCAGCATTTAAAGCTTTGCGTGGAGTAAAGTTGAAGTTTGAGTTTGACCACCGGTCCTGTCTGCAAAGGGAATTAAATGGAATTTAAACCTGGTTCGTAAATGGTTGGTAGAACATTAATTTTTTTTTATACCGGAGGTATGGGCATAGTAAATATGCATTTTACGAGTTATATTTGTATTGTATTGCATATACATTATGTTGGTTATGCTTTTTGTTGTGTGTTGACCATTCTGAAATGAAGCCACTCAGCACACGCACGGGTGAATAAAAAAAAGGGAACGAAGATTGAAATGAAGTTTTGCTGCAGCAAAGAACCTGTGTTGACTTTTGTGAAGAGATTTGAAGTGTGCACAACAGTGCAATAGTGAAGGGGTTAATGAAAATGAAAAAGCCATTTTTGGATAATGCAAGGAGTGTATGCATCGCACAGCAGTGCGTAGAGTGATGAAGTTTTTTTTTGAGATTAATTTTGTATGTATGGGTCGCACAGCAGTGCAAAGAAAAAGAAAGGTTTAGAACATAGCATGTAACATTTTTTTATGTGCTGGAAGTTTTTTTTGTAATGTGCAGGAGCACATAATATTTTTATGTTGAGCAAGCATATGAAAAAAATTATTTTTACAGCAGTATGTGTAAAAATAGTTTTACACCAGTGAATGTAAAAGGGGTTTTACAGCAGTAAATGAAAATGGGTTTTTACACACCAGCAGTGTAAATTCTCAGGAGGAGACAGAGTAAATATTTTGTTGGCTGAATGTATTTTTTGGTGAATCCCTCTCAGTAAAAGAGGATGAAGTTTGTATAAGGCATTATATTTTAATGAATACAAATATTTTTCTGGGTATGTAATACTCTATTCTCAGTCATTTTTTTTAAAGCTTCCCTGTGCAAAAGATCCTGTGGAGAGAAAAACAGAGCATTGCCTCTGTGTGTGTTCAGTTTGTTTGTTTTTGGGATTTTACCAGAAAAATCCCCAACAGTGGTATCAGAGCAGGTTCAGGCTCTTTGAAGGTGTCAAAGAAGCTGAAGGAAAGATTCTTGTTGCAGCAGAAAAAGCTTCTCCAGCAGTGTGAAGACTCAGCAAAAGGATTCAGGTATTTCTCAGATTAATTTTCTGTGTTGCTGTTGAAGAAACAGTGAGTCATTTAAAAACACAGTCAGGTATTTTAAAAATAGTTAAGAATGGCAAGGTCAAGGAAGAAAGCCTCCAATCCTCCTAAGGTTGTGTCTCCCTCTTCTACTAAAATAGAAAACAATCTATTTAAAAGCATTCTATTTGAGGCTCCAAGGTTCGATGGGAACTTTGATATATGGGAAATAAAAATGAGGGCTTTCTTACAGTCTGAAGGGATTGAAATCTGGGAATCAGTGATTGATGATAGCAAGATGGATAGAGAATCCAAGGAGTGTAATGCACAAGCAGCAAAAATAATCTTGGATGGACTGCCTGATTCTGTAAAGAAGAATCTAGGAAAATATTCATCAACAAAGGAGATATGGGACAGACTTCATGATCTTCATGCAAAAGGAGGACTGACCATGACCATCAGTCAAGAAGGAAATTCTGAACCCATCATAGAAGCTGAATGTGAGAAGGTTGACCTCATTAAACTTCAAGTAAAAGAAAGGGATGAAGAGCTCGCTAAGCTTAAGAAGGAACTTGATGAAAGCAAAAGGAAACATCATGAAGAAGTCATATCCATGACAAATCAGCTGAATAAAGCAAAGAAGCAGGAAGATGTCTTGACAAGTCAACTTGAACAAAGGCACAAGAGAGTGAACAAACTTGTAGAAGAGATTGGACAGTACAAGGCAGAGGTCTCCTCCCTTAAGTCTGAACTACAAGAAGCCAGGAAGCAGGCACAAGGAGCTGAAAAGAAAATGGAGAGCAGTCAAGGAGAAATCTCCAAAATGAAGTCAGATATCATCTCCCTCAAAATAGTAGCAGCTGAAGCTACTCGTAGCAAAGAAGAAACTGAGGAACAACTTAGAAAGAAGAATAATGAGTGTGAAAGATTGGAAGAAGAGATTGTTCTCCTCAAGAAAAAGGTTGAAGGGATGAACAAAATCATGAGGAGCTCTCAAGCCTTGGATGACATGCTCAGCTATCACAGATCTCCATCTGATAAATCAGGACTCGGGTATGTAGGTGAACCTTCAAACAAGAATGAATATGCTTTAAGCAAAGGAGATGTGAAGAAGCCAGAAAGAAATGGTGATGCTCCTAGTTCCAACAAAGGCAAGGAGAAAGATCATGGGTACAATAGAAGAAATCCTACTCCAAGCAGAAAACCAACTCCAAGAAGAAATGTAGCTGATGTCAAGAGGCAAGATGCAATGGTTATCATCAAAGAATCTCAAGGCAGCAAGGCTTCAGAAGTACATCAAGGAAACCTCCATCTCCCAGGTACCAAAGTTCATTTTATGGTTATTTCTACTCTTCTTCAAACTTTGGTCATATGGCAAAAGACTGTAGAGCATTTCATAGAGATAGATGTTGTAGTCTCCGACAATCTCCAAGAAATAATTTTACAAGAAGAAATCATGAATTCTTATTCATGAACAATGTAGAATGTTTCAAGTGTCATAACATTGGGCATATGGCACGTGATTGTAACTTAACATGGGCTCTTACACAAGCTAGACCCATGCAAAAGAAGAAAGTTACACAAGTATGGAGAAGGAAGGAAATACAGTCTGAAAGCCCCTTGAGCTCCCTAGTTGATCTAAGTTTCTTTTGAGAAAACTTTGCTGAAAGAAGATGATGCATACAGTTAAGGGGAGCCTGTAATTTTTTATCATAATTGCTGAACTCTATTAACAGTCATTCTTTGATGAAGATCTTCTTATAGGGGAGAGATATGGAATTAAATCTGCCATAAAAGCAGAGAAGAAAAGTCTGCAGGGCATGGAGACTGCGTGGAGGATGTATTGCAGCGCAGCAGAGCGCAAATGAATTTTTTTTGTTGTTAATCCCTCTGAAATGTAATATGCAGCGGTGTTGAAAAATGTAATTTTTTTTATCACATATGCAATGCAATATGCACAGAAGTGCGGAGAAGAAAAAGGGGCAGCGTTGAAATGTAAGTGCAGTGAAGTTTTTTGGTTATTGTCCTTTTTGAAAACAAAAGGAAGAAAAACATGCAGCAGTGTGCAGAAGTGAAATTTTTTTTGTGGTAATGAGAAGAGGGCAAAACGCAGCAGAGCGTAAATGCCCAGTGTTTGAGAATGCAATGAAATTTTTCACACAGCAATGAAAAGGGTAATGTAAGTCTTGTTTTTGTTGTTGGAGAATATGTAGTAAAAACACACAGCAATGTGAATATGAAAAATGCAGTAACATGAAATTTTTTGTTAAAAAAACGAAATGTAATGGGCAACAACGCATGTAAAAGAAATTTTTCTTTACAACAGTAAATGTAAATGCAGTTTTTGTTGTTTGCATCTGAAATGCAAGTGAGACACAACAACAATGCGATTGTAATCAATGAAGGGGAGCAGACAGCAGCGTGAAGTTTTGGTTGTTGTTCATTATGAAAACAACAGGAAGGGAATGCACAGTAACGGAAGTGAAATGTAATGCAAAGAAAACACAACAACGTGAAATCTTTGCAGTTGTTCTGTTGAGAAAATAAAAGGCAATACGCTGCAGCGCGTATGTGCTAAATAAATGTAAGAGACAGATTGAAGTGCCTATGAAGAAGGCATGTTGGAGAATCCCTCTATTAAGAGGAAGATCTGTTGTCTTTTGGTGAATCCCTCTGTCAAGAGGAAGATGCTTTTCAGCATAGTGTGGTAAATTCCTCTGTCAAGAGGAAGATGATTTTTAGCATACACTGGTGAATCCCTCTGTCATGAGGAAGGTGCTCTTCAGCACCGTCTCAAGTGAATCCCTCTGTTAAGAGGAAGACTATTTTGTTGTTTGTGGAACTACATCAGAAGCAGTGTTGGTAAATCCCTCTATGTGAGGAAGATATTTTTGTAATAGCAGTTGGTGAATCCCTCTATGTGAGGAAGATGTCTTTGTAACAGCAGTGTTGGTGAATCCCTTTATGTGAGGAAGTGTTTGGGTATGATTGAATGCCCAGCAGTTGAAATTAAAGGGGAGTGTTGGAATATTAATTCCAACTGCAGGCACCGTGGACGCAACATGGACAGCGATGGCAGCCGACTCAGCAAGCACGTACAACCCCGAAACCGCTCAGCAAAACCACCTATCAATTTCAGACCACTTTCGATCAGAAAGCAATTTCCGTATAATCGAGCCCGATCTAATTATCCTCGTCTTCTGTATACGTCAGCAGAACTGACATTTCGGAGCCTAAAGTTCAGCATGAAAATGCCTCCCGAAATCTCCGTCCACCGTCCGATTGTGATCATCAATCTCCGCTGTCCATCAGAGAAACCTGCATACGAGCTAGCATTTAAAGCTTTGCGTGGAGTAAAGTTGAAGTTTGAGTTTGACCACCGGTCCTGTCTGAAAAGGGAATAAAATGGAATTTAAACCTGGTTCGTAAATGGTTGGTAGAACATTAATTTTTTTTTTTTTATACCGGAGGTATGGGCATAGTAAATATGCATTTTACGAGTTATATTTGTATTGTATTGCATATACATTATGTTCGTTATGCTTTTTGTTGTGTGTTGACCATTCTGAAATGAAGCCACTCAGCACACACACGGGTGAAAAAAAAGGGAACGAAGATTGAAATGAAGTTTTTCTGCAGCAAAGAACCTATGTTGACTTTTGTGAAGAGATTTGAAGTGTGCACAACACTGCAATAGTGAAGGGGTTAATGAAAATGAAAAATCCATTTTTGGATAATGCAAGGAGTGTATGCATCGCACAACAGTGCGTAGAGTGATGAAGTTTTTTTTTGAGATTAATTTTGTATGTATGGGTCGCACAACAGTGCAAAGAAAAAGAAAGGTTTAGAACATAGCATGTAACATTTTTTTTATGTGCTGGAAGTTTTTTTGTAATGTGCAGGAGCACATAATATTTTTATGTTGAGCAAGCATATGAAAAAAAAAATTTACAGCAGTATGTGTAAAAATAGTTTTACACCAGTGAATGTAAAAGGGGTTTTACAGTAGTAAATGAAAATGGGTTTTTACACACCAGCCGTGTAAATTCTCACGAGGAGATAGAGTAAATATTTTGTTGGCTGAATGTATTTTTCTGGGTATGTAATACTCTGTTCTCAGTCATTTTTTTTAAAGCTTCCTTGTACAAAAGATCCTGTGGAGAGAAAAACAGAGCATTGCCTTTGTGTGTGTTCAGTTTGTTTGTTTTTGGGATTTTACCAGAAAAATCCCCAACACATAAAACACAAACATAAATATATTATACACATAGGTTTAGTATATTGTTTTCACATTGAAACCCTCACCTGGTATATATTTCCAGTCCTAGTGTCAATCTTCTCGTAGATTAAAAAGCCCAACAGAGTTTCATTGCTTTCGGAAAACAATAATACAGTACAGACTTGAGTGCTAGTACTAGACCTATTGCTTGACCCTTGAGTGACAACCACTTGGTTGCGGCGCGCATTTCTTTCGGAGTCACAATCTTGTTTATGTGGGTTCTGTTGACCTCCTAATGCTTGAGTATTGTAAAACCTTCTCCAACAGAAATTACAGCGAAATCCAAGAGATTCTCATCCCTCTTTAGAATAGGGAGGTGACTCTATAAAACTCTTGTTAAATATTGTAGCACTACTCTTGTAGCTTCTAATTTGTTCATAAATTCCCCTAGCTCTTATGTAGTGCCTGTCTAGCCTGATTCCTGGGTATGAAAATATCGACTTCCCAATGCCTTGCTTGAAGTCTTTATAACCCAAACGACCATGCCTCTCTTCTTGAATATATTCAAAGCCATAATTAGCCATGGAAATAGCCAAAGCAATGGGATCAGAAGTCGAGGGGGATGACGACAGACTCAAATCCAGCGAAACCGTTGTTGATTTCTCGGGCAGTGTAGAGGAAGAGAATGTTTCCTTTGGCCGTTGCAGGTCAATGAAAATCATCTTTGCAGTCTACTCAGAAATCACCATTGGTCGTCACGGCTATCTATTTTGTTTTTGATCGCTTGGATTGCTTGGAGGGTTATGATTTTATGGTTGGAGAGGGGAATGCTCACCTCACACAAGAAATGGGCGGGAACACAGAACAGAGCAAAGAAATTACCTGAAGAAGCAGCTAACCTAAAATCGCCAATCAATAAAGTACTGGAAGAGGAGGAAATAAAGAAATATATAGAGGGCCTTAAAAGAAACTCTAATGTAACCAATTCTTTCAATTATTCTTAGCAACACTAATCTAACCGTCGTGTGAAATTTGCCATGTGAAATTTTATGTTAGGTGTCAAGTTCACGTTATCATCGAGAACCCAATGCTTAAAGAAATACGAACATTCATAGATAATTTTAGAAAGAAGACCGACCTCACACTAGGTCAAAACTCATGGCCACTGAAATATACAATATATTTTTATTCAACTCTTTGTAGTGCCAATAGCGTTAGTTTAAATGTTTTAGGATTTATATATTTTTAAGTATATTTTTCCGTTGGTGTTTTTCAAAAACTCACTTAAAATTTACAAAGATTATTGGAATTGAAAATAGAATTGGACATCATTATAACTGCTTAAAAAGAAAATTCAAATATATTGAAAGTTTAGATTCATCTTGGGTAGATATATCTAATAAAGTACAAATTTTTGGATGTGTGCATTTTGTGTATAATGAATATTTTTAGTTGAGCATAGTTACATGGCTTGGAAATGTCTAATATGTTTTGGAAGTATATTTTTCCGTTGGTGTTTTTCAAAAACTCACTTAAAATTTACAAAGATTATTGGAATTGAAAATAGAATTGGACATCATTATAACTGCTTAAAAAGAAAATTCAAATATATAGAAAGTTTAGATTCATCTTGGGTAGATATATCTAATAAAGTACAAATTTTTGGATGTGTGCATTTTGTGTATAATGAATATTTTTAGTTGAGCATAGTTACATGGCTTGGAAATGTCTAATATGTTTTGGATTGGAGATTTTAACTATGTGGGTAAATGTGGTTTTAAGGAAGGTTGATTGTATCTATTACAACAATCTAGCACCCCTCTATAATGTAAAGTCCTAAGCATTAAGGGGCTAGTTTTGTGTACTTAGGAAGGTTACCTATAGTGACCACAATAATTCTTCCACACACTTCTACCTGAATCTTGTCCAACTTGAACAATATGTCTCTAATGATTAGATTACTAAAGTTATTAGTGGAGGCACCAGTTGAATTTTGAAAAGTTGGACTTCACAAAATTGGCCTTAAAAAAGGTAATTTGATGGGAAACGTCAATCAGGCCGGACACAAAACACACTTGAACTTTGTAATGTTGTAGGCCACTGATAGAAGTGGGAGGTGTGGAAATGTAGAGCAGAGGAAAGATTTTGGATATGAAAAGTCTCCCATATGGCAATTCATCGGTTGTGGGGTATTAAACTGTATTTGGCATTGGATCTCGAAGAATCGAGCTGAGTCTGAGCTTGTCTCTACGAGAGGTAGAGATAGCTACATGAGTAGAGGTAAAAACAGTTGATCCATCTGTCCAGATTGAGATCGAAATCCATTACTGCGCGTATCAAAGCTAGTTCTAGTGGTTGACATTTTTGCTGACCCAATCTCAGTGAATGATGCCATTTATTCATATGAACCCGCAAAGAAAATAGAGTATCGTCAATTTTTTTAGCTTCTCAAGCATCATCAACAAAGGCAACATATGCAAATCTTTTTCATTTTAAAGAAGAAAACTTTCTTTAAAGTCAAAAATCCATATCCATAATTTTTTTACCTGATCAAGAATATCGAAAACCTGCTCTTTTGTTAAATGGCCCAACAGCTTGACGACAACATATTTTGTGATTTTTATGGTGTTTGAATCCTCCCTTCATTTCCATCCTTTCCACTAATTTCTGCACTAGAAAACACAAACATAAATATATTATACACAGGTTCAATATATTGTTTTCACATTGAAACCCTCACTTGGTATTCATTTCTAGTCCTAGTGTCAATCTTCTCTTAGATTAAAAATCCCAACAAAGTTTCCTTGCTTTCGGAAAACAATAATACAGTACAGACTTGAGTGCTAGTACTAGTCCTATTGGTTGACCCTTGCATGACAACCACTTGATTGCGGTGCACAATTATTTTGAAGTCAAGATCTTGTTTATGTGGGTTATGGCGACCTCCTAATGCTTGAGCGTTGTGAAACCTTCTCCAGCAGAAATTACAGCGAAATATGAGCGATTCACATCCCTCTTTAGAATAGGGAGGTGATTTTATAAAACTCTTGTTAAATATTATAGAACTACTCTTGTAGCTTCTAATTTGTTCAGAAATTCCCCTAGCTCTTTTGTAGTGCTGCTCTAGCCTGATTCCTAGGTATGAAAATATCGACTTCCCAATGCCTTGCTTGAAGTGTTTATAACCCAAACGACCATGCCTCTCTTCCCGAATATATTTAAAGCCATATTTAGCCATGGAAATAGCCAAAGAAATGGGGTCAGAAGCTGAGCGTGATGACGACAGACTCAAATCCAACGAAACCGTTGTCGATTTCTCGTGCAGTGTAGAGGAAGATAATGTTTCCTTTGGCCGCTACAGGTAAATGAAAATCATCTTTACAGTCTACTCAGCAATCATCGTTGGTTGTCGTGGATATCTGTTGTGTTTTGGATTGCTTAGATTTCTTGGAGGGTTATGATTTTATAGTTGGAGAGGGGAATGCTTACCTCACACTTGAAATGGGTGGGAACACAGAACAGAGCCAAAAAATTGCCTGAAGAAGCAGCTAACCTGAAATCACCAATCAATAAACCACTGGAAGAGGAGGAAATAAAGAAATATATAGAGGGCCTTAAAAGAAACTCTAATGTAACGAATTCTTTCAATTATTCTTAGCAACCCTAATCTGACCACTGCGTGAAATTTGTCATGTGTAATTTTATGTTAGGTGTCAAGTTCATGTTGTGATCGAGAATAGAGAACCCAATGCTTCAAGAAATACGAGCATTCATAGATAATTTTAGAAAGAAGGCCGACTTCACATTAGGTTAAAACTTGTGGCCACTGAAATATACAATATATTTTTATTTAACTCTTTGTAGCGCCAATAACGTTAGTTTAAATGTTTTAGGTTTTTTATATTTTTAAGTATATTTTTCCATTGGTTTTTTTCAAAAACTCACTTGAAATTTACAAATATTATTGGAATTGAAAATAGAATTGGACATCATTATAATTGCTTAAAAATAAAATTCAAAAATATAGAAAGTTTAGATTCATCTTGGGTAGATATATCTAATATATAAAGTAAGAATTTTTGGATGTGTGCATTTTATGTATAATGCATATTTTTAGTTGAGCATGGTTACATGGCTTGGGAATGTTTAATATGTTTTTGGTTGGAGATTTTAACTATGTGGGTATATGTGGGCTTAAGGAAGGTTGATTGTATCTATTACAACAATTTAGCAGCCCTCTATAATGTAAAGTCCTAAGCATTAATGGGCTAGTTTTGTGCGCTTAGGAAGGTTACCTATAGTGACCACAATAATTATTCCACACACTTCTACTTGAATCTTGTCCAACTTGAACAAGATGTCTCTAATGATAAGATTACTAAAGTTATCGAGTGGAGGCACGAGTTGAATTTTGAAGAGTGGGCCTTAACAAAATGGGTGGTAGTAGCATAATGGAATAGTGAGTGGTATGGAAAGGGAAAGATGAAGAAAAATCACAAAACTAGTGCCTACCAAATCTAGGGCAAATAAAGTCAAGGATATCACTCTAAAAACAGTTGTTTGGTGAATATTTAAGGAGGAGAGGTTTGCAAATAACATGCCAAAATCAAACTTGATAATGTCAAAAATAGTTATGGTAGTGAGTCTTGGAGAGTCCTATTAGTACTACTCTTGAACAAGTTGGAGGACATGTTTCCCTACAATGATATATTAATTACAATAACAACTTCTTTGATAGTGAGGAATTAATATAGATAGCATCGAGGTGGATTGAAAATATGGTTGGAAGGTAGATTTTGCACTCTCTCCACCCAATTTAAAATCCCCAATGAGACTCTGGCCCATTGTGATAAATCTATAAGGGTAGATGACCCTCAAATAGAGGTCCACTCGAGTGTGCCTTGAGATACCTCAGTCCTTGTTAAGTCACAAGTATTTGGCATACATGGCTTGTGGGTTGTTGAATATACTCTTAGCTTATAGTGTAGCTAGTTGGTTTAATCTCAAGCCTAGCCTAGGTCAATATAATGAGTTACCAATTCCCATAGTTCAAAAAAAGGAATTAATATATGCAAATATATAAGAATAAAAAGAAAATGAGAAAGAGAATCCCCATACAATAATCCCATCCAAATGATAAATTCCCCATCATAAATCCTTCACAACATATTCTTTGCAAGAGATTCCTACAACTATCCAACAACATTAAATGCATGCAAAAATTAAGCCTCACATACGATAGAATGATACCTCCAATCTTATGTTAAGATTGAAAAATTCAAATAAAATGTAGCCCAAGGGGAGACCTCCTTCATCCACAAATTATCCACCATTATAATGGTGAGGGAGATCACCGTATAAAGTGAATCTATTCTCTTATACAACAAAATGTTATCTTCTAACTAACTCCATGACAATTCAAACAAATATTACAGTGATGGAGTAATTAGATCTCTCCTAAATTTGTGGTGGACCACGTTACAACATGTGGAAACTAGCCCTTCCTAACAATTAGCTCCTGTCCAAAAATAGTAGTAATACGCCCCAAATAATGCTCTTTAAGGGGATGCACCACCAAAAATAAGCATCAAACCAAATCAAATGCATGTGTCCACATAGAATGCACCCTCTGAAACTATGCATGCATGCAACCACTCTACATTTGTGAATTCCAATGTAATCAACACCATAGATTTTTTTTATCAGGAAAATTGATAAACTTGTCACCTGTCACCGAGGAGACATGGGAACAAGTCAATGGAACTACCATTATACTCTTGAGCCTAGCATAAATGGCCACAAGCCTCATTAGACAGGTAAACCAAGTTTTGAACCTGGTTGGGCCCCTATATTGGTTGGAAAATGCCTTCCAGTGTAGGACATCCACCATTTTCCCTGTCCCGATGGGCTAACTACATAGATAAATGTGAAAGATTCCAAGTAAATAGAGCACTCCATGAGAATATAAATGCTCAAAATTCTAAAATAGAAAGTGGTTCATCTCCCCAAAGAAAATCTAAGGAGATTAGGGTGAATTGGGGTTTCTTCCATTCCATAACTCCATGAGATTGTGTGTGTATGTGTGTGTCCAAGAATAGTAAGAAATGTCTCCATGAGTATGGCCTCCTAGAATATATAAAAATAACAAGAAGAGACCCTCTGCAAATTCACCCTACAAGAATAATGTCCCAAAAATAGGAAGAAGACTAAGTACAAGAGCATGTTAAGTCACATGTGTGGCCCTCCTCATGTGCCACAAGTCTTCCAATAGCAACCTCCATAACCACCCAAAATTAAATAATAATAATAATAATCTAACTTTAATGTCACATCCAAACCAAAAACCAAATTAGTGTATGAGACCCCCTTATTTGTGGGACAAGGGACTCCCCTTTGCATAGTGATTTGATTGCTAATATCTATGAAGGTGTAGTCTGAGGGTGGAGGCTAGAGTGGTTGAGAGAACAATTTTCTCTCTCATCCACCTGGGTTTAATTCCAAGGGACATGTTTGGTATATTGTGATAATGCTCAAAGAGTAGGTGCCCCCACCCACATGACGTCTCGACTCTTGCTAAGTCATAGTTTATTGGCATATATGGCTTACACATTGTTGGATATACTCTTGGTGATATAGTGGTAGGCAGAAGATTTTATCTTCAGCCTCTCCCATATTACTCCAACGTGTTATTGAATCACCATAGTTAAATTATAAAAAATAAAATCTATACACTTCTAAATAACATTGGTCAAAGTATCTTGTGAACCTGCTACCCGTGTCTATTTTCTTATGCATGCACATATGCATTTTCTGTATATGTATGTATGAATGTTATTGAAATGTGTTGTTGGTTTAACCATCACTTTGGATTTTCAGCTTACATTCCTTCCAGTTTGTGATGAATCCTTGCTCGTTTATTCCCTTCTTAACTCTATGATTTCACAGGTTTCCAAGCGGCACACTCACATCACCCTCTGTTTGTTAGAACCGTTCATGTACCCTCGTTGACTTCTTGCATATGTCACACCCATGCTACCAACAAGGACATCTTACTTGCCTATGTGCGCCATCACGGTCAAAGGCGATACCGTATGACTTACTACTAGGACTCCTACACCAAATGGTTTGAGGTCTAGTTGGGACTTCTTACCAGGGATATCCCCTGACATGTTGACGGGTCCAACACCGTCAACAGATTCATATGGGTGCACATGAATATACGTGCTTTTCTTTAAAATTTGAATATTTTATGTGTTTTTGCTTACCGGTTTTTTAACCTATTTTCGAACTATTCTAATTGGTTCCCAGTCTGGGGGGTCTATCAGTTCACTGATCAGTTTGATTCTGATAACTATGGAATGATCAGTTACCTCATTGGCATAGAAATATACAAAACCCTAATTTTGTTGAACAAACCCTAATTATACCTCAACATTTTGACCTGCTCCATTTTAATCTTTTTGATAGTCAGTTTATTTTTGATATGTTATGGTAATATGTCAAAGGGTTTTGTGGTTGAAGAAGTGCAGAGAATACAAATCAACATAAGGAAAAAGAGCCTTAAAAGAAGCAAGCAGTTACACAGGGCAGTTGCATAGTTTCAACAGAGTTTATAGGTTCATGTACTAGTTTTTCTACCAAGAGGGAATATGAGTTGTAGTTCCAGATATCAAGCCTACAAGGGAGTGAATAGTTCAAAATCCTACAATATAGTTGTGACTCGTCCTTGTTCTAGAAGAATAGAAGGAGATACGGGAAGCAGGTTCACAAGATACTTTGACCAATGTTATGTGCCAAATATAGATTTTATCTTGGGCCTCTCCCATATTACTCCAATGTGTTATTGAATCACCATAGTTAAATTATAAAAATTAAAATATATAGACTTCCAAATGAGCTCATTTATTTTCAAGGTGTATATTTTTTTCCTTCAACTTGGATTTTTGATCCAATAAATACATCCTTATGGTACCACGACTAGATGACTTCTAATGTGTTGGGACTAGAAAGGCTTCATATTGGACAATGGAATTATTACATTAGGAGGCTTATCAAGAGTCATGTTGGAGTAGGAGAAGAATAGGATGAGTTTATTTTATCCAAAAGTCGTACATTTGCGAACCAAACAACATGAGTAGGATACAAAGAAATGTTTTCAAATGAAATACAAACAAAGTCAAATCAGGGTGGAAATCTTTATGGAATACCATAACCCCTTTGAAGACTTGGGTATTTGTACGGTTGACACTCAAAAACAAGATTTTGACATAGGAGGATTTTTAAAGAAAGAGTTGGGAAGGGTTGGGACATTGTGTTTTATGTCGATAATCTAGGAAAAATATTATACATTTTCTTATAAAATACCCATATACGAGGATTTCTTTGTCACAATTGGGAGCTTTAACATGTTGTAAAAATATCTAGCAAGGAGAAAGTATTGAATATTTTCTAAAGTTTTTGTATGACATTAAAGAGTTAAATCCCTTTAGGATACCACCATTCATTATTCCTTGGGGTATTTGGCAATCCTTTAATTTTATTATCTCATGTATATGGAAAAGCTAGCAAATGTTATATTAAGAAGAGGTGGGTTATTATGATTAGTTTCAACTCGACACAAATGTAAACCAACTTTGTATGCACCA
This sequence comes from Pinus tabuliformis, assembly GCA_031772625.1. Taxonomy (NCBI): domain Eukaryota; kingdom Viridiplantae; phylum Streptophyta; class Pinopsida; order Pinales; family Pinaceae; genus Pinus; species Pinus tabuliformis. The sequence goes on along the minus strand of CM062814.1, from coordinate 799,568,262 downwards.
AGGGGAATTTGAAGGGCAACATCTAGTGCTATTGTGTGTATGTGGTTAAACAAAAAGGCCCCCTTTCATTTGCATGAAGTGTTCCTAGTACAAATCCATGTTAAAGTCGAGGCCCTGAAAAGATGAAGTATAAGTACATTGAATGTATTGTCTATAAATAACGACTCTAACAACCTGACACAAACATACATGTTGTCATTTACATTGGAGGTGTAAATCACTTGAACCGTGTTACAACTTTAATCGCTCCCCCACAAAAATGTGTCATGCTTCCTTGTGATGATGCTTCAACCCTATTAGAGAAAAACCTGACAATGTAAAAGGAATTTAAACATGATGTAACTTTAATAGTGACCCATATTCACCCCCTAGCTCACCACTCATGGCTAATTTAAGGTTATTTCAAGCATTGATGTGGATAATATCATTTTTATTTTCTCTTATGTATATTATTCTATTTTGACACAATTAAGTTTAGAGGTTAAGGACTTAATATTTAGGGGATTTAGGTGTTCATGGTTAAGGGGTTAGAAGTTAAGGTGTTTAGGCGGTGAAGGGTTAGAGGTTAAAAAGGTCGCAGGTTAAGAGGATAAGGAGTTATGGCTTAGGATTTGGTTCATGGATTATAGGTTAGGGGTTAGTGTCTTAAGATTTAATGAGTCATGGGGTTTATGGGTTATAATTTGTGAGTGTAGGGGTTAAGGTATTATGGATTAGGGGTTAAAGGGACAGGGAATTTGGTGGTTATGGGTTAAGGGCTTATGGTTGGTGATAATTGGACTCCTAATTCCTTATCACCACTATTGGGGGTTCCCCTATCAATTGCTCTTGCTACATTCCCTCTAGGTCCCCTAGACCATATGAAATTAAGTCCTAAGCCCCCTTCTCATTCTCTAATTCTAGGATTATAGATCTTAGTAACGATGCTTTTACCTCTGATTTCTAGCATCCATGCTACCCTTGTGTCTCCTTGTCCCTTTCAATACACAATAACATACCCCCCAGAACATTTTTGGTCATGCCATTCCACTTTTCCTAACATTATGAACCCCCAAATTTGGTCCCAATGCCCCCACAAATACACCCTTGGGCCCCCTTGGCTAAGGGATTAAACACATTAGGGGTTATTGGTTGTGATAAGGGAGCCCCTAATCCCCTTATCACAACTAGAAATAGGCTCATGAACACCATCAATATCTACTGGAGGTGTTATGATGAAACCAATGATGAATACAAAAGTTGCGTTCAATAGGACAAGGATCATCAAGATGTTAAACCATCCAATGTAAAGATGGTTTTCAATGCCAATGATCTAGTCGCATAAAATACCCCATAAATTTGTGCTTTGGGACACCCCTAGGATTCAATAATTAATCGAAACTGAGAGGATTCATTCTTGACTTGACAATGGAAACAACCTTCAGTTGACGCACATTGACACTTTGTGAACCTTTCACAACTAGGGTGTTGGCTTCATCATCAACAAGAACAATTGACAAGTGGAAAACATCTCACACTTAGGGCACTTGGTCATAAATATTTATGCATGTTTTTCCACGAATGGTACCTTTCACATTTCCCAAGGCATAAATTACATATATGGATGAATTTTGGATAACTTGTCACATTCCACTATCCTCATGCATGAACAGGAGCTCCCATCCTTTAAGAATATTTTGGATAATTTCATGTCATAGTGAAGGGTCACATGTATAAAAGAAGAACACCATAGCCAAGAACAAGAAAATTGGCATTTGTGTCAGGTGTCAGGGAGTGTTAGGGAGTTCCAGGGAAACACAAGGTGGAAATAGCTCAAAATGAATGGAAATGAATATATAAGAGTGTGTGATAAGGAGCGCAAGTGAGTTTCAAGTGTGTTAAGGAAGGAGTGATAAGGTTATATGCTAGGCAGTGCCAAGGCATGTTAGATTTCTAGGGCATATTAGGGAGTGCCAAAGAATGCCAAGTAATGTAGGGGGTACTAACACATGCCACATAGTGCCAAGGGATTGTTAGATATGCCAGGTGCTATGGCATGTCAAGATGTAAAATATGTTGCTCAATTGTCTTATGGCCACAGTTGGACATGAGCCTTGTCATGGTAACTTGTGACTTGTTAAGTTGGACAAGTTGAAATTATAAATGCGTAGTCTAAGATGAGTTATATTCAGTTCTTAGGTGAACAAGGCATAGTAAAGTTGTAGTGATTGTAACTTGGTCAAGTTGTTGTAGTCGAGGCAAGACTTGGTTGGGTTCCCAAGTCCCAAAAGAAGTAAAGCTAGTTGTGAGGGCATTATAGCTAAGGTGTGTTAGGGCATGCCAAGGAATGAAACGAAATTCTAACACATGTCAATCATTTCGAATGCGTGTTGATGAATCTTAGGGAGTGTTAGGGCATCACAAGGGAGAACTAGGTCAAAATACATGGAAATGAACAAATAAGTGTGTGTGCCAAGGAGTGTTAATGAATTCTAGGTGTCTCAAGGACAAAGTGTGTTAGGAGAAGGTCATAATAGGAATTGTAGGAGTCAAGCCTATGGTTACAATTATAAGGGGTTGTTCAAAGTAGTTTTAGAAAAAGGGTGACTTTGGTTTGGGCACAACATTGTTTTTCCAATTACTTGGATGGGTTCCCAAATGGAAAAAATAGTAAATCTATCTATGAGGGCATGACAATTAGGGAGTGTCAAGGTGTGCCATGGAATGCTAGGAAGTACTAACACATCCTAGAAAATTCCAAGGCATTTTAGGCATGCTAAGACAAGCCAACTGCTAAAGCATGCAAAGATGTGCTAAGTGCCAAGGTGTGGCGTGAATGCATGCTAGGGAGTGTTAGGGCCGAGTTCCAAGGAAACATAAGGGAACACTAGTTTCGAATGCATCGAAATGAAGTGGAAGCGAGTTCCAGGTGTGTGAAGGAGGTAGTGGAAAGGTATGCTATGTAGTGTCAAGGCATGCTAGAGTGCTAGGGGAGCATACCAAGATGTGCCAAGTGCCAAGGTGGAGTGTTAGGGAGTGCCAGGGAAACATAAGGGAGAACAAGGTCAAAATGCATGGAAATGAATGAAAAAGAGTGTGATAGGGAGTGTCAGTGAGTTCCAAGTATGCTGAGGAGAGAGTGACATGGTATGCTAGGTTGCGCTAAGTCATGCTAGATTGCTAGGGCGACTTATAGCCAAGATGTGTTAGGTACCAGGGTGTGTCAACATGTGCTAGGAAGTGTTAGGGAGTGTAAGGGAAACACAAGGGAGCACTAGGTCAAATTAATGCACGTAGCTGAACAAATACGAGTTTGTGACAGTAAGTGTTAGTGAGATACATGTGTGCTGGGGGAGTAACAAGGTATGGTAGGCAATGATAACGCATGTTAGGGGCCAACGAAAAATGCCAAGATGTGCCAGGTGCTAGGGTGTGCAAATGCATTCCAGGCAGTGTTATGGAGTTCCAAGGAAACAAAATGGATCACTAGTTTCAAATACATGCAAATGAATGAATAAGAGTGTGTGATAGCGAGTGTTAATGAGTTCTAGGTGTGGTAAGGAGCTAGTAGTGACAAGAAATGTTAGGTAGTGCCAGGGAAACATACAAAGATGTGTCAGGTGACAGGGTGTGCCATTGCATGCCAAAAAATGTTAGGGAGTGCACATAAACATAAGGGAGAACGAGTTCAATGCATGGAAATGAATAGATAAGAGTGTGTGGTAGGGAGTGTCAATGAGTTCCAAGTGTTCTATGGAGGGAGTGACAAGGTTATATGCTAGGAAGTGCCAAAGAATGCTAGAGTGTTAGGTCATGTCAGGGAGTGCTAGGGTGTGCTAGGGAGTGAAAAGCATGCCAAGAATGTAGGGGATGCTAACACGTGCCACATAAGGCTAAGGGATTTTTAGATGTGCCAGGTGCTATGGCATGTCAAAATGTAAACTATGTCACTTAGTTGTTTTATGGCCATGGTTGGACATGAGCCTTGACTTGGTAACTTGTTAAGTGGGATGAGTTGAGAATGGACATGAGTAGCCTAAGATTTGTTATAAGCATTTATTAGGTGAACAAGGCATATTCTAGTTATAGTAGCTATAACTTGGTTAAGTTGTTGTAATCGAGGTAGGACTTGGTTGGATTCCCAATTGTAAAAAAGGTAAGGGTAGTTGTGAGGGCATGATAGCTGAGGAGTGCTAGGGCATGCCAAGGAATGAAAAGGTCTACTAACAATGGATGTTGAGGAGTGTTAGGGAGTTCCAGGGTAACACAAGGGAGAACTAGGTCAAAATTCTTGGAAATGAACGAAAAAGAGTATGTGCCAAGGAGTGTCAATGAATTCCAAGTGTCCAAGGATGAAGTGTTTTAGGAAAAGTTTAAAATACGACTTGCATGAGGTAAGCCTATGGCTGTGATAAGGCATGGAAAAAGCAATTTCAGAAAAAGGGAGACTTTGGGTTGGGCACAACATTGTTTTTTTTAATCAATTGGCTGGTTTCCCAAGTCGAAAAAAAGTAAGGCTATCTATGAGGGCATGACAACTAGGGAGTGCCAAGGTGTTCTAGGTAATGTACGGTTACCAAGTCATGGAAAAATGTAATGCTAACTGTGAGGGCATGACTGTAAAGGTGTGTTAGGGAATTTTAGGGCATGCTAACATGTGCCAGATAGTATGAAGGCATGTCAAACAAGATAAGATGTTCCAAGCGTTAAGGCATGCCAAGATGTGCAAGGGTGTGACAATCTATGCCAAGGACTGTCAAGGCAACAAAAGGGAGGAAAAAGTTAAACTAGAATGAAATGAACACATAATATGGTTAATAAGTCATCAATTTACCTTTTTCATGAGGGGCATGCTACGCACACCAACACTAGGTGCCAATAGGTGCCAAGTGCCAAGTGTTAGTGCATTCTAAGTGACAAATATTCCTCCTTTACTTCTCATCTACTTTCCAATAATTGATCTCAAATAAATTTAATATTAAACCATGCCATACCAAGTCATCCCAATGCATGCCAAACATGTTAAGACTTGACAAGTGCCAACATGTTCCAAGTGCTAATTTGTGTCAAGGAGTGTGATGCATGCTATGAAGCGGTATAGCATGTTGAAGAATGCTAGGGTGTGCTAGAGAGTGCCAATGCACGTTGAGGAGTGTTAGGGAGTACTAGGACAACACAAGGGCGCAGTAGGTAAAAATGCATGGAAGTGAATGAATATGAGAGTGTGTCAAGGAGTGTCAATGAGTGCTAGTTGTCATGCCAAGGAGGGAGTTACAAGGTATGATAAGCACAGGTAAGGCATCCACTGCTACCTCACCCGCGATAGAAGTATTATCTACGTACTACTTTTCTGGATGGGAGATCATACCAGTCCCTTTTCCTATAAGATTGACCTGTCATTTGAATTCCCAGATATTTTATAGACCCAGTATCCATCTCGAAACCTAGATACGCCCCGATCTGAGTGGAAATAGAAGTATTCTATAAGTCAATCGTTGATTTCTATAGGTCAATATGCAGGCCAGAATCCGATAAGAATCCGTTCAGGGCTTCTTTGAAGTAATGTGTTTCAGGTTTTGCCCGACCATGCTGAGTCATCTGCAAATCGAAGATGAGGGAATATCAAGGCATGCCAAGAAGTGCTAGAGTGTGCTAGGTAGTTATTGGGTGTGATAACATGTGCAAAATAGTGCCAAGGCATGCCAAGACATGTCAGGTGCTAAGACATGCTAGCTCGATGTGCAAGGTGCCAGAGTTATATGCCAGTTTGTGTCAAGGAGTTTCAAGGAAACTAAAGGAATAACCAAGCTAAAATGCAAGGAAATGAACACATAAGATGATTAATAAGTCGAGACTTTATCTTTTTAAAAACGAGAATGTTAGGCGCACTAATAATATGTTCCTATACATGCCAAGTGCCAATGTGTGACAAGTGCTAATGTATGCCAATGGAATATTATGCCAATGTGTGACAAGTGCTAATGTATGCCAATGGAATATTATGCCAATGTGTTCTAGGACATGCCAACACATGTTAGGGAAGTGATATGCTATGCTGGGGCATGCCAACATGTTCCTAGGCATCCTACTCATGGCAAGACATTATAGGTACAAAGATGTTCCAAGACATGCAAGGTGCTAAGGAATGTTAGTGTGTTCCAAAGCATGTGAAGTTGTGAAATGAGTGTTGAGGAGTGCTGGGTCTCTCTCATTAATAGAATTGGAAAAGCTTGATTATGTATTAAATAATATAGTTCCTACACACACTAGTGGAATTTTATCTAAATGGAATTTGCTAGATAATAAACCTAATAGAGATTAATCATGTGTTGACAAATAGAAAAACTATATTCTTATGACTTGAGGGAGATGATACACACTAATTACTTCTTAACTAATTGACTGACTCTAACCACTATGGCCTTGGACACTTAATGAAAAGGACTCTAGAACAATGGTCTTAAATCATTATCTTTTCAAAAAAAATATAGTAACAGGTACATAGCGTCATCAAAAAATCATTGGAATGATCAATGATGACGAACATTTTTTGACCATCACCAAAATTAACCAAAAAGAGCATTGGTGAGGGTCAATAAAAGATCATCACTAGAAGTGTAACCAAAAAGAGAATTATTGATGGGCCTTCAACAACCCTCACCAAAAGTGTTACCAAAGAGAGAATTAGTTACGGGCCTTTAATGACCCTCACCAAAAGCGACATTGAAAATGGCTTTGGTGACAAACCTTAAAGGACCATCACTATATACACTTACAACAACACTTTTTTAAGGACCATCACCATATGCGACATTGGTGATGAACCTTAAAGGTCCATCACAAGTATGAACCTCACCAATGACCTTTTTTCTTGTAGTGGTATTTGGATAGTAATCCTTTTTCACTAGTAAATTCAAAGACTAGTGACATTTTTTAGATATAATATCCATCTCAGTGGTAGTTGGAATTTAAAAATGAGTATTATATAAATTGGAGAGAGTTGAGTGTGAGTTTAATAGGGTGGAGAAGGAACTTGGATGTTTGATTTCTAAAATTCAAACATAGAATTGTCATTATGTCCGGGTGGATCTTTTTGTATATTGCTCATAGGAACCATTTAGAGAAATAGATGAAAAAAAATTATGAAGGATTTCACTGGAATTATTAAAGCATCTTCTTTAGGGTACATAAGTATGGATAGAATTATGGTACCTTCATTGACATCAAAATCAATTGAAGTGGGTGCTAGAAATTAATGCTTTATAGAGTTGTCATTTCAATGCCAGAGAAAAGGAACAGAGGACAGTAAACCTATCATTTGGACTATTGGAAGACAAAGTACTGAAACATAGTATTGTGGTGTTAACAACATGGCTTCTAATTTAGAAGATGTGGTTGTGGAAAGACAATCAATAATAGTTGAAGATTCAAATTCAGATTATTCTATCAAAAATAACTCTAGGAAAACTTTTCAATTGAGTTCTAAAGTGGGCAGTTCAGTATTATTTAACTCAATGCCTTTCCCTACAAATTATGTTGGCGGCACTTGGTATAGTCTTATGAAGTTTCATAGATGTCACTATGAAAACAAAATGATGTGGTACATGAAATATATAGAAAGGAAATGGAAGAATTTTTTAAACTTCAGGGAGAAAATGCTTGCTCTTAAATTTAGAATTCTCAGCGAATGTTGGAAATAAGAACAACTTATTTTATATTCTATGAAAGGTTGTGGAAAGCACCATCAAATTGATGGATGTTTTTTTACAGTGTGCATATACCATCTTATCAATTACAATCTTCATTTCCTGGTATGTTTTTAATTGAAATACATGAGAAGCAACATTTCTACTGATTTAATTTTTATGTTGGAAAGGTTTGGCACCAAACATTTATTTTCTAATGGAGGAATTTTGTGTTTGTCAGTGTATTTGTAATATATTCTTCATCACTATTTGGAAAACCAAAATACTGTAATGGGAAATATCATTTAAAGTGGAATGGGAAAACAATCACAGTTGAATTTTCTTTCTTTGCATCAATGAAATCCCAAGAGCTCAAAATAGTGCAAAATATTTCACATCAGAAAAGGGAGAATTTTAAGGAAGGATAGCGGTAACTTGGGATCATCATGTTGTAGTCTCCACACATTGTAACCAAAATTCGGCTGCATAAAATCCCTTCCAGCTATTACAAACACACACATGGCATGCATGGATATTTGGAGGAAAGGAAGTCACACAAAATAAATTATCCCTATGCTTGTAAAAGTATAGAAAGCTTCAAAAAATCTAAATAGCATAGTGAAGTGCAATTTATTTTAAAATAATTGTTTTATTTAGCATTTAAGTTCAAAAGGTGGTGTTTTACAACAAGGTTCAACACACACTGTCTTATAACTGCACATAGAAGTAGTAGATTCAATTGACAATTTTAAACAGTATTGTTATAACTCCTTTGGTTGGTCCAAGATACCTAAGACTTGCTACATGGGTTTATAATCATGAAAAATTAAAAATGCAAGGAGAGAGTAGAAAATTTATATGGAAAAGTAGGCTTACAAATTGAATATTATGCATCAAAAGAATTTATATAACAAAAAAAAAATTGCCATGTGTTGGGAGAAACTAACCCTTGAAAGAAATGTTGCATTACTTTGCAAATTTTAGCCTCATCAGTAGCTCTAGTCTTCAAACTTTCCAATAATTCTTCAGAGCTCAAAAATAATTTTTTGACCCTGGAGTCATCACTTCCATGAAATATCCTCTGAAGACAATCAAATTCGTTCATAAGGGATTCCCTATCCCAATCAGGGGCACAATCCTAAAACACATCCTTCACCCACCCTGATAGTTCTAATATCCTCTGAAAATCATTTTAGATGACCCTGTACCACTCTTTAAGAGTCATACCTAGGCTTATTTGTCCAGCACAGATTGTCGAATCTGTTTTTGTCTAGTGTGAACAAGTATCACAGCCCACCCATCGGTAAGTATTCAATTCAAAGTCAAATTTGTTACAAATAAAACACATGAAAAGGCTACATAATCCACTCCTGGTGCTACAAATTTCACAACTACAATCATCTACAGGACGTTGACTTTGACATGTTATATTTCTACATTGTTTGTGGGAAAGATCTTAATGAGGACCATTTGAGTGACACTGATATCTAGAAGCAAAAAGGCTTGAATCCTTGTTTTATCGAAATGAATACTTCTAGTTGAACTCAATGTTCCCACTGCCCTAGATTTTGACTCAGGTGGGTGTGAGATCACTCCTGCCTTGTACAAGTGTTCGCAAAACGAAAAATTATTCCACATTGAAGACCTCTTGTGCCTTCAAGGATCACCCAAGGCTCTGATTTTATATCTTCTAGAAATTCCTTGAGCTGTTTACACATTATCTCTACCATTACATCAAATCCCTCCCCCTGCTACATCTTGAAGCAAGATCTGATTTGAAATAGGCACTCTATCTACTACTGTCTTCTCTAGTCGTTCACTTTCTTCCTCTGTTTCTTTCTCCCTCTCCATTTCCTTCCAGTGAAGAGAATTCTCTGCTACCACTTCCACGTGTGTCTACTCAATAGGTCATTTTTGTCATGAGCTTTCACTCTCTGAAGGAGACTCACATACATTTTGAAGATGGGAAATAGGTCTATTGATTCATAGGATTTAGATGATGCAAGGGAAAGAGATGCGAGTAGGCTAGGAGTCCTAGATTGTTGTTAAGGTGGAGGCATTTGTTGTTTTTTTATTGAAAGGATGCTCCAGAAGAGGTCCCCATGAAATCAATAGACTTTTCTTTTAGTCTCGGTGTAGCTACAATTTTTTTTTGCACTATAGAAATGCATGCACAAAAGCGGATCTCGAAATAAAAAAATATGGGTCTTGGAAGGTCAAAAGTGTGGATCCTGCATAGGTCACACATTCTTTAGCTTTCGTTCTTTTTTTTTTGCATTGCTTTTTTATGGGTACACTTTGGTTAGTTGCTACGACTATTAGGATATGAAAAAAGTTGGAACACGCTATAAACTCAGGAATTTACAGAGAGACAGAACTACAGAAAAGAAAGAATCACCATAGACAGTTTCTCATTCAATTAACCAGGATAACTGCTAATGGGCTTATGCCCCAGAATTGGATTTTCTACCGAGTACATTATATTTGGATCCATATCTGTGTCCGCGTTTTGGTGTAGCTACGATTTTCATTTGCACTATAGAAATGCAGTCAGTTGTCTATGTCATCAAAAAAAATTGTAAAGTCAAAACTTGCATAAACTTGTTCCTAACACATTGGCTTGTTTGACCCGTTGAATACCAATCATAAGCCTCAAATCCCTTGATTTGGCCAAATTTTCTCCAAATGCTCAAAACATATATTTTCCAATATTGATCTCTTGCAACAAAATTACAAACGCATAATGGTTAGGTTAGCTTCAACCCTAAAATAATGAGAGGTATTGATATTTAAGAGCTCATGGAAAAGTGTAGCTACCCATTTGGTCTACATCATTAAATGTAAATAATCTGGTAGCAAATACATATATGCAAACTGCATGCAAAAAATGAAATAGCATAAAGGCCAAACTTCATCTACATAAGAAACAGAAGCAAGGATTGCCAAAAATATCATGTTCTCTAGGGCTTGCTCAATATTTTCCTTGGGAAATGAAAAATACGTCATCTACCAAGGCAAGGGATTTTCCCAGAGACTCAACCTTTGAACCTCCTCAAATATTTAACCTCTGTAAATAAAATAGGGAAAGGAAGCCCAAACTGTCGACCTTTGAATGACCTCAGATACTTAACCTCTATAAATAAAATAAATATCAACACAAACTTACAATACATTGTAGCCTACCCTTCAACGATCCCACCCAATAGAAAACCTAAAGAAAAGGAAAGAAATGAAGCAAAAATCTACCTCATAGTCAGACATTGTGCACATACATAATTTCAAGTTAATGGTTGATTTCAAATGAAGGCACTAGAATTCAACCTTGTAAATTTCACGCCATCCCCAAATAAAAACAACAGTAATATTTAACTGACACACGAAAAATACCAATTTAATGGCCGATTTCAAATGAAGGCTCCATAATTCAACCTTGTACCTTTTACGCCATCCCCAAATAAAATTAAAAATAATATTTTCCCCACTACCATCCATGCAACTAACTTCATTAATTTGATATTCTTCCTCTTCCCCCTCTTTCGAGGCCAAAGTTGTAAGGTGTGTGACTAACTTCATTAATTTAATAGGGAGTAAAGACTTGCAAAGTGTGTTTTGAGGAGAAAATTAGAACCATCTTAGAGTGTAATGGGTTACACCATGGAGATAGGTCAATAACTCATGGGTTGAGATGTAAAGGTACTCATAAGTTGAGGAAAATGTTTTCAATATTTACTTATATAAAGTATTTTATGATTTACGATTAATGATTTTTTTGTTGGAGAATGGAAGAGGAAGATAAGATGGGAGAGGCACTGAGGTTTGTTTTAAATCAATTAAAAGGAAGGAAAAATATCTCATGTTAGTAGGATTTTTCAAGTTTCCTCTTCAATGGGACTAAATTTTAGTTGGAGCTAGGGAGTTGGCCTCAAAAGCATTGATTAGGTACCTTATAAATCCAAGACCTGACATATCCAAGCTAGGCCAATAGATAGATTCGTCTTGGACAAAGGTTGCAAACTAAGCTGAATATCTCCCCGTTTTAATGTGGGTTTTAAACCTTCCATTTGGGAGAGGAGGTCACTAATTTTACCAATACTCAATGTCAATTCTTAATCCATGGTGTGATTCTTTCTATTTGGGTTTGGCCTTGAATGTTGGGATCTATCTTTGGGTCCAGTTATGAATATGTCATGTCATTTAAATGTTGAGAAGGTCTTAAGTGCTATAGGGGATAAGATGGTTATTTTCCAATACCCCTGACTTGAAAAACTATAAAGATATTGTGTGCCCCATTTTTTTGTCGTAATATTTCAACCACAAGCTCTTCCCATGACTAGAACTTGAGGGGAGGATATGTAAAGGAAGTGGAAAAAGGACAAATTCATGTTGAGTCAAAGGAGGGATATAGATCGCAGGTGTATCTAGATGTCTTGACAAAGGTGAAGGTGAATGGAGTTTACCTCCTATTGCAACGTCTTCTATTCCACCATTTGAGGTACTAAAGGGAATTGGATTTAAGGAACTTGGTAGTCATCACAACCCATTGCAGGAATATGCAAAAGTTTTGTTTGTTGTGAGAGATAAATTTGGTGGAACAAAGAGACAAGAAGCACTTCTATTCTTTTGAATGACAATGTGAAGAGAGGGAGGAACCATGTAGGATCTTCTATTTCAACTTCTTGAATTAGCATTCACTTTTCTTTCTTTCTGGATGATGGCCATTATCTAGTAATTTTGTGCATTGGGATAATTAGAGTATCAAGATATCATAAATAAAAGAGATAAATCGTTCAATTTATGCTTTCATTTTGTCATTAAAACTTGACTTTTTCATTAGCACACTAACACAATAATACAAAAAATAAAAGAAGAAAACAATGAAACGACTAACAAGTAGCTTTATTGTGAAGGTGAATCAAAACCAATTGCAAAAGGCATGTAATAATGTAAGCCCTCTCTCTTTTCAAAGGTTATTTATCATTCCTCGTGCCTTTGGAATTGAAAATTAGGCTTCATTACTTTTTGTTGCATTTGAGAGAGATACTTTACCTCTACATTCACATGAGCATAAGATGAGTTAGTGAGGTCAGATTTAACTCATCTCCTTAAGGTCAATGGGTGTTGATCCTAGATTTTTTCTACATGGATATGAAAATTTTAGAGTTTTTATCGAGGAGATTATGTAAAATCATGATTATATATATAAAGATCATATAAGTCACTAACGTACCTTGAGTTAAATGTGTTTTTAGTCCAAGTCTTTACAAGTATTATCACTAAGTAATGGCATTAACTTAGTTAGAAGGTAAGGTTCTCCTTATATATTCACACAAACCCCCCCCCCCTCCACCTCCCTGCTCCCACAACACTTCAAATGTTAGACCAAATAAGAAAGCATCGACACCGTTATTCTTGTGAAAGTGAGAATAATCGCGACTTGACAAGATTGGCCTCCCCTATTTACTTCCGGAAGCATTCACTCACCTTAGTGACATGGTTAGATGATAGTTTAATTTTTCCTTTTATCATACTCACACTCTCATGAGGGTGGAAAGGACCTCCATGTGTGCTCCCTAGCTTAAAATGTACTTTAAAGAGCTCTATCTAATGATACATTCCTATATTGATCCCTTTCGTTTGTGAATGAGTTGCTCTCTACTTTCTCATGGTTAATGAATAATATAAGTGAGAAGACTCAAAGCCTTTGTTAAAGTGAATATACTAATTAATAAAGATAAAGAGAATGGTGTTTTGTGATGGGAAGAGAATATTGAAGGTCAAGAGCTACATTGGAGGTTCACTTGCGACTTCTTTCTTAATCTAAGGTTCATTTGTCGTCTTGTTTGAAATTGGGGTGTTTATCATTCCACTGCATCGTTTTATGGTCTCATAACATAGGTGTGATTAGCTCCATGATGCATTTATGAGTGTTTTTAATGGGAAATAGCATATTATGGTGCCCAAAATTAGGGGAAAGTATGTTGGCCTTGATTATTATGGGTAGGGGATTGCAAATATAGAGTGGAGGCTTTTCAAAACAAAATATAGTTGTTGTGAATATAAAAAGTTCCTACAAAAAATTAGGGAAAGTTTTTAATTAAATCAAAATTTCATATCAATTTAGAATTTTATATATGTTTAAGGTTGAACTTTGATCATGGATATTGCTATGCTATTTTTTCCATCAAATATATATATCGTAAGGAAACCCAGCAGGAAAATCCTCTCATTCTAAAGATGGTACCAGAGATAAAATAGATTCTTTGGGGCCCAGATGTAATACAAAAATATAATTATTAAGGTCTTAACATGTCACTTGTGAGAAATTATCCTACGTGGGAAGGAGGACACCTCTCTCAACCATGCAGACTAGACATAATTGACTAATATTGATGTGCTCTATTTCAACTATCAAACCATAACTTGATGAGTTTTATATTGATCGCTAAACCAAAAATCCACAGATGAAAGAAAGAATATTGAATATAAAAAAAAAGGAAAGATATAATAAAATGACGTGTCTAAAAAATAATACAAAGTTGTAAATGATATGTAGTAATGTGATGAATGTTAGCCTTGGGCACACAAACAAAAAGAATATGATATTATTTATGGAGGGAGGGCGTGGCTAAGGAAACCATAGCTACTATAGGAGAAAATGTGTAGTTAGTTGGCTCTAAATATGATACTACTAAGGGTCAATATATCTTTGTTTACTATGGTTATTGTCACCATGTAGATGGAAATTTTGGGATTTCCAATGACCCACTAAGGGGTCCTACTCCCAATCCTCATAAAATTTTGGTTTGGAGCTCGTGTTTGGAAGAATAATCATTTCTTTGATGTGCTATAAGTTGCTGGTATGAGTTATAAAGGTCAAGATGAAATTGGTGAATGGGAATATCTTCATGTGGTTCAATTAGTGAAGGCAAGGAAGTAGCAAGTTGCAATTAATGAAGATAGTGCCAATTTTTTTTCTAAAATGGGAAAATCATTATATTAATTGAGAAATAAAAATCACACATCATATTTGATACCTACAGGTCTGCCACTAGGGAAAGTGGCCCAATAGCATAACAATACAACTTTTTTCCATATAAATTGTGTGAACTAGATAACAAAATGAAGAAGATAATGTAGCCAAAAATAGTTTAACAATTTTCAAATTAAACAAAAGCTAAAAAAACCTATGATCATAACTAGGCTACTACTATTATATATAGTAAAAAAAATTAATAACATCCACTTCGACGAAGAATCAACCTGGATAGTGTTAGGTATATTACTATCCTCATAGAAGGTGAAGATATCAAGGTATACCAACTTCTTAGCTAGGATTGACACTTTTCCAATTAGCTTCCTTGAGTGCCATTTCATTTCATGAATATATAAAAGGGTCTCCTATTTTTTGAGCATTATAGTAGAACTTTTCTCATTATGTTTTAAATGTCCACAATTTGCAAGTATCTCATTTATTTAGTCTTGAAATTTCCAATATATGGCACCCACTCACCAACCTCTTCTTCTACATCAACATCAATGATGAAACATCATTCAATTCTAGCCTCTTACACTTCTTGTTCAATTTTATTTCAAATTTGAGGATGGGGGGAGTGCACATAAACAACAACAAACCTTTCTACCAAATGTTGGGCCCATCAGTTGGAGAGATTGAACTGATTCCTCCTTTCCCTGCAACCTCTAAAATGACTGAGATGAGCCATAGTTGTAGAAGGAGCAACTTATAACATTAAATATGAGGAGGGAGAAATGCTTGAGCACAAATTGCAAAAAGAAAGTTTACATGAGGAGCCAAAGAGAGAGTTAAGGAGTCAAGAACTGAATAAGGATGAAAACAAAATGATCCCACATAGGAAGCACGGGACGGGAATCAAATAATACATATAGAAACAATAAACAAAAAATACCTTCTCTAAGCACTATCCAAAGGAAGAAATGGGTTAAACATTGTAATTTGACTAGAATTTCAAAATGAGGACTCAAAGGAATAAATTCCACCTAAAAAACACCAAACAAATATATAACACAGAAAGAGAGACAAAAGAGATAAAAATAAAGGGGATAGAAGTAAACAAAGAGAACTACCTAGTGATAAGCTACAAGGTTAACTAGAACCTGAAAACATATCCTTAGGCTCTAAAGTTACCACCTAGTTTAGAAGCTTGTGCTAACTACTCAAATGACTACTTTCTTTTCCAAGAGGAAGGAAATTTAATTGTACTCTTTACTCTAACCCTATTTCTTTTCTTTTCATAGCATCAAAATGAATATATTATTTCCATTTGTGTTGTAAACCCAAAAAAATAAACGAGAAAGGAATAAAATGAAATTCTAGATAACAAAAAGCATTTGTATCTTGGATAACCAACCATGAAATATGCCAATGACCTCAATTAAAAACAAAAATAGAGGGATTTTTTCTTGAGTTTATATAGAAATTTATATGTCCTTGTGTTGGAGATCTTTTATTTTCCATGAAACCAATCCAGAAAAGCACCTTAGTTGTGAGATAATGCCTCCTAGATGAGTGAGTCGCCATATCAAACCATAGAGCTACTACCATAATTCCAAGGAGATATTCCTTGTATGCATAACAAGGTTTTGAATGCATGAATCAAATGGTGTATGGAATATACTGCCATTTCCCTAACCCATGACATACTATTGAAGATCCAATATCATCTATGATTGTCACCCACCATGGGAAAATGAAGGCCATGTGGTTCTTGTTTTTATATTTTCTATCGTGTGAATTTGACATAATTTTATTGTGATTTGAAAGCCCTACTTGTGAAAATTTCATCAAGGAAGAAATGATCTCATCATGGGCCCTTAATTTAGTGAAATATGGAGGAGTCGAATGGAGAGGTTTGAGTCTAGGAAACAAATCACCCAAAGTTCCAAGGCATGATATGCATTCCAAGACATGTCAAGTGCTAAGGCATGCAAACATGTTATGAAACCAGCTCACAAAAAGATAGAAAATATAGATTAACGCCTTCGAAATAAGCCTCTTTGAGGGGGAAACCTCCTTTACATTACACAAATGAACAATTCTTGGATGATATAAATGACAATACCGCCTTTCTATATATAGGAGCCTAAGGGGTCATAATATATTTAGAGCTGACATAACAATAATAATGTAAGGGCACAATAATAACAATATGGGGACTACATGGGTACAAAAATATAATATGGGGGTTGTACTAATAACAATAAGGGGTTACACTAGTAGTATAGGGACCTAACATGCCCCTCTCCTTCAAAAAGTGTTGTCCTCAACGCTTGAGTAGTTCTTGAAGCTTCTGTACAAAATTCTTCTCCTCCCATGTGGAATATTCAGTGGGTAAGCTCTTCCACTTGATGAGATACTCTGAAATTGATTGATTTTGTAGCTATCGGGTTCTTGTTTCTGTGAATGCTCCAGGTTATAAGATGACTTTTCCTTCCTCGTATAGTTCTGACAATATTGTTTGAATTGGGATCTTCTGCAACTTTTGAATGAGTGACCACACTTCTTCATCCTTTTTCCATTCATATCTTGCTTCGTATATCCAATCTGGTTGGATAATAGAAATAGCACAAAAAAAATCTTCCACATCCTCATCCTTTCTTGAGAGTGCATCTACAACAACATTTTGCTTCCTTTTTTTGTAGATGATTTCAAAGTCACAACCCAACATATTTGTGACCTATTTTTTCTGTTCTTCTAAACAAAATCTTTGTTCTAAAAAGTATTTAAGACTATCATGATCCATTTTTACCTTGAAGTGTCTTCCCATTAGGTAAGGTCACCATTTCTTAAGTGCATGTAATATTTCCAACATTTCCTTCTCATGAATTGCTTGCTTGAGATGTAGCTGTAAAAATACCGAGTCACCTACATCAAAACTTCTTTCACTGTGATGTTGATATGCCTGTTGTTTCATTCAATTATGCACCAAAGTGGCATTATCCTTTGAAAGTTGGAGAAGATGTTTTTGATGCTCGATGTGATCTTTCACTGCTTGAATATTTTTCTTCTTGATAAGTCCTTCTATCTTGAGAGTTTGAGGAGTGGCAATTTCTTCGAATGCATTAAAATATATGGTTGGATTCATTTCTTGAGGCTCGATGTGATCTTTCACTTCTTGAACATTTTTCTTCTCAATATGTCCTTCTATCTTGATAGTTTGAGGAGTGGTAATTCCAGCCAATGCATTACAAGATATGGTCAGATTCGTTTCTTGTTTCTCGATCTGATCTTTCACTTGTTGAACCTTTTTCTTCTTGATGTATCCTTCTATCTTGAGAGTTTGAGGAGTGGTAATTCTTTCCAATGCTTTACAAGATAAGGTTGGATTAATTTCTTCTTTCTCTAGGGTTGGTTCTTGGTGTATATCCTCTTCTTTTGATGTTTCCGGATCCTTTTCTTCCTCCTGTTCATAATCTATGTAAAATAATTTCTTCTCAGCACACTTATGACCTTTAGTGTATTTTTTATCACAATTGTAACAAATCCATTTTGCTCTTTTTTCATCCAATTTTTGTGGTGTAAACCTTATAGGTTGTGGAAGGATAGGAGAAACAATAATTCCATATTTATAGTTGTGAGGGGTAGACTTCCTTCTTGTTATAATTTTGTTTTGCACTTTTCTTTCCCTCTCCAATGAATCAGGTTCCCAATGACAAATCTCATGTTGAATCTTATCCTTTAAAGTACCTCTGAAGACAAATCCTTTTCTTCTCTGGAATATCATTTACCCTTATATTCAATTTTTGAAAGTCCTCAATATGTTCTGCCATTGAACACTTTTCTTTCAGATTTATCAATTGGCTAAAGAGGGTTTTTCTCTTTGTATCCTCATAATGTACTATCATTTCCTCTATGAAAATTAACCATGTAACCAGTGGTTTACGAGAACAAATCTTTTTATACCATAAAAATGGACCCGGTTTGAAATATGAAGATGCAATATGTACCTTTTGTAATAGTTTCACCTCATGTAGATCAAAATATTGCTTCGTCTGTAGTATCCAATTTACCGGATCCTTGCCATCAAACTTCCTCATCTCATCTTTTCTTGATTTTACTAGATCAATCTTGAAACGATTGTAACTCTTTCATTTTGGATCTTCTAGTTCTGAAATCATGACCTATAGTAGCCCTCTGCATCCTTTTTCCAATGCCACTAGTTTGATAAAAACTGGATTCTTCAAGAAAGAGTTGTGCACAATCTCCCAAGATGACCTAAGTATATACCTTTTCAAAAGACCGAACTTGTATGAAGTGCCACATGTCATTGTTTTTACCTTCGGATATGAAAAATATACATAGGAAACTAAATTCTTTCCTCTTTTTGTAACTTCTTACAAAATTTCAATCTGATGCTCAGAGCGATAGTTATGATGATTTTCCCTAGGTCACCTGTTTAGGATGTAATTTGGGCGTCTTCCAAAACCCTAACTTCCTCAGATCATATATCCGCAAATATAGTGAGACAAGATCTGAAATTTTGACCTAAGGTTCTGATCGATTTCTTCTCAAATGGATTTTTGGTTTAGCTCCTGAAGCTTTATATCAAAAACGTTATAGTGAAAATTCGACGATGAGTTGTTTTAGATGAAATTCTGGAGCTTGCAAAAACCCTAATTTCATCAGATCATATCTCCGCAAATATAGTGATACAAGATCTAACATTTCGACCCAAGGTTTAGTGAGATATCACCTCAAATGGGTTTTTTTTTAGCATCTAAAATTGGACAGAAAAATAGTTGTAGCGAAAATTCCACAATGACCTGTTTGGAGCAATGAAACCCTAGAATCCAAAGCTCTGATACCAAGAAACTAGCTCCCAAAAAGATAGAAAAGATAGATCAACACCTTAAAAATAAGCCTCTTTGAGGGGGAAAACTTCTTTAGATTACACAAATGAATAATTCTTGGATGATACAAATGACAAGACCTCCTTTCTATATATAGGAGTCTAAGGGGTCATAATATACTCAGAGCCGACATAACAATAATAATGTAAGGGCACAATAATAACAACAGTGGGTGTCTATGTGGCACAATAATAACAATATGGGGACTACATGGGCACAAAATTATAATAATGGGGTTGTACTAATAACAATAATGGGTTACACTAATAGTACAGGGACCTAACAAAACATGTGCTAGGTGCTAAGGTGTGGCGCAAACACATGCTAGGGAGTGTGATGGACAAGTGTTAGGGAAACATAAGGGATCACTAGTTTCAAATTCATGGAAATGAAGCTTCAATGACTTAGAGGCATGCTAAATAGGGAATAACAACGTATGCTAGGCAGTTCCAAGGCGTGATAGAATGCCATGGAAGCATACCAAGATGTTCCAAGTGGAAAGGTGTGCTAATTCATGCTAAGGAGTATAAGGGAGTTCCATGGAAGCAAAAGGGAGAACTAGGTCAAAATATAGGGAAATGAATGAATAAGAGTGTGTGATAGGGTGTGTCAGCAAGTTCCAGGTGTGCTAAGGAGGGAGTGGAATGGTATGGTAGACAACGGTGAGTCATGCTAGAGTGTCAGGGAAACATGTGATCAAGATGTTGTAGGTGCCAAGGTGTGCCAATATGTGCTAGGAGGTGCCAGGGAAACACATAGGAGAAATAGGTGAAATTAATGCATGGAAATGAATGAATAAGAGTTTGTGACAATAAGTGTCAGTGAGTTCTAGGTGTGTTAAGAAAAGAGTGGTAAGGTATGCTAGGTAGTGCTGAGGCATGCTAGAGTCCAGGGAAACATGCCAATATGTGGCAAGTGCCAGGGTGTGCCAATGCATGCCACTGAGTGCTAGGGTGTGCTAGAGGAACATAAGGGATCACTAGTTTCAAATGCATGGAAATGAATGAATAAAAGTGTGTGAGAGGGAGTTTTATCAAGTTCTAGGTGTGTTAAGGACAGAGTGATAATGTGATAAGTATAAACTGGACATGAGTAGCCTAAGATGAGTCATATTAAGTTACTAGGTGAACACAGTCTAGTTGTAGTAATTGTAACCTGGTCAAGCTATTTTAGTTGAGGAAAGACATGGTTGGGTTCCCATGTCCCAAAAAAAGTAAGGGTAGTTGTTAGAGCATGATAGCTAAGAAGTGTCACGACATGCCAAGAAATGAAAAGGAGTGCTAACACATTTGCGACAATGTCAATGCATGTTGAATAACATTAGGGAGTCCTAGAACATCAGAAGGGAGAACTATGTAAATGTGCATGGAAATGAATAAATAAGAGTGTGTGCCAAGGAGTTCTAACAAATTCTAGGTGTGTCAAGGATAAAGTGTGTGAGGAGAAGGTCAGAATAGGACTTGTAGGAGGGAATCCGATGGTCACAATAAGGGGATCGACAAAAAAGTTTCAGAGAAAGGGAGACTTTGGGTTGGGCACAACATTGTTTTGCCAATGACTTGGTTGGGCTCCCAAGTCACAAAAAAAGTAATTCTATCTATGAGGGTGTGACAACTAGGGAGTACCAAAGTGTGCCAGGGAATTCCATGAAATACTAAAAAATGCTAGATAGTTCCAAGGCATGACAGGCATGGCAATACAATCTAAGTGCTAAGGCATGTCAAGATTTGCTAGGTGTCAGGGTGTGGTGCGAACATATGTTAGGGAGTGTGAGGCCAAGTTTGAGGAGACAGAAGGGAGCACTAGTTTCAAATGGATGGAAATGAAATCTCAATGAGTTCCAAATTTGTTATGGAGGGATTAACAAGTAGTGTTAGGAAATTCCAAGGCATGCTAGAGTGTTAGGGAAGCATACCAAGATGTTCCAAGTTCCAAGGTGTGGTAATTAATGCTAACGAGTGTTAGGCAGTGCAAGGGAAACACAAGCAAGAACTAGGTCAAAATGCATGGAAATGAATGAATAAGAGTGTGTGACATGGAGTGACAACGAGTTCCAAGTGTGTTAAGGAGGGAGTGACATGGTATGATAGGAAACACTAAGTCATCTTAGAGTGCCAAGGTGGCATGTGTCCAAGATGTGCTAGGTTCCAAGGTGTGCCAACATGTGCTAGGAAGTGTGAAGGAAACGTAGGGGAGAACTAGGTCAAAATGCATCAAAATGAATGAGTAAGGGTGTATGACATGGAGTTTCAGTGAGTTCTAGGTGTCTAAAGGAGGGAGTCACATGATATGTTAGGCAGCGCTAGTTCATGCTAGACTTCTAGGGTGACATGTGACAAAGATGTGCCAGGGGTCAAGGTGTGACAACATGTGCTAGGAAGTGTTAGGGAGAACGAGGGAAACACAAGGGAGCACTAGGTCAACTTAATGTGTACAAATCAATGAATAAGAGTTTGTGAGAGGAAGTGTCAGTGAATTCCAGGTGTGCTAGTGAGGGAGTCACAATTTGTGCTAGGCAGTGCTAAGGCATGCCAGAGGTTAGTGCAACATGCCAAGATGTGCCAAATCCTAGGGTGTGCCAATTCATGTTAGGGAGTGTTATGGAGTGTCAGGGAAACATAAGGGAGCACTAGTTTCAAATGCATTGAAATGAATGAATAAGAGTTTGTGACAATGAGTGTTAGTGAGTTCTAGGTGTGATAAGGAGGGAATGACAGGGTATGTTAGATTGTGCCAAGGAATGCTAGAGTGGGAGACATGCCAAGATGTCTTAGGTATCAAGGTGTGCCAATGTGTGACAGGGAGTGTTAGGGAGTGCCATGGAAACACAAGGGAGAACTAGTTCAAAATGCATGGAAATTAATGGATAAGAGTGTGTGATAGGGAGTGTTATCAAGTTCCAAGTGCATTAAGGAGGGAGTGAGAAGGTTAAATGTTAGGCAGTGCCAAGGAATGATAGAGTTCCAGGGCATGTTAGGCAGTGCTAGGGAGTGCAAAGATTCCAAGGAATGTAGAGGATGCTAACATGTGCCACATAGTGCCAAGGGATTATTAGACGTGCAGGTGTTATGCCATTTCAAGATGTAAACTATGCTTCGTAGTTGTTTTATGGCCATGGTTAGATGTGAGCCTTGACTTGGTAACTTGTTAAGTTGGATCAATTGAGATTGGACATGAGTAGCCTAAGATGAGTTATATGTATTTCTAAGGTGAACAAGGCATAACCTAGTTGTAGTAATTGTAACTTGGTCAAGATGTTCTAGTCGTGGCAAGACATGGTTGGGTTCCCAAGAGTAAAAAAAAGTAAGAGTAGTTGTGAGGGCATGATAGCTCAGGAGTGCCAGGGGATTCCAAGGAATGGAAAGGCATGAAAACACATACTGGACAATGTAAATGCATGTTGAAGAGTATTAGGGATTGTTAGGGGAGCACAAGGGAGAACTAGGTCAAAATGCTTGAAAATGAATAAGAGTGTGTTCCAAGGACTGGCATCAAATTCCAAATGTCCCAAGGATAAAGTGTTTTAGGGAAATTTGATAATAGGACTTGTGAGAGGAAATCCTATGGTTGTGATAATGTGTGGACAAACCAGTTTTAGAGAAAGGGATACTTTGGGTTGGGAACAACTTTGTTTTGGCAATGAATTGGTTGGGTTCCCAAGTCACAAAAAAAGGCTATCTATGAGGGTATGATAGCTAGGGAGCGCCAAGGTGTTCCAGGTAATGTTAGGGAGTACTAACACATGCTCGATAGTTCAAAGGCATGTTAGGAATCCCAACAAATTCCAAGGGATAAAGCATGCCAAGATGTTCCAAGAGACAAGGTGTGGTGCTAATGCATTATCGGGTGCGTTATGGTGCCAAGAGACAAGGGAGCACTAGTTTCAAATCCATGAAAATGAACTAATAAGAGTGTGACGGGGACTGTTAGCAAGTTTTAGGTGTGCTAGGTATTTGGTAGTGCTAGGATGTGTTATGGGGTTACAAATCATGCCAGGGAATGTAGGGGATGCTAACACATGCCAATAGTGCCAAGGGATTATTAGGCATGCTAGGTGTTATTTCATGTCAAGATGTAAACTATGTTGCTTAGTTGTTTTATGACCATGATTCGATGTGAGCCTTGTATTCATAACTTTTTAAGTTGTATGATTTGAGATTCAACATGAGTAGCCTAAGATGAGCTATGGGAATGTTTTAGGTGAAAAAGGAATATTCTAGTTGTAGTAACTATAACTTGGTCAAGTTGTTGTAGTCGTAGGAGGATTTGGTTCAGTTCCCCAGTTGCACAAAAAGTAAGGGTAGTTGTGATGGCATGATAGCTAAGGAGTGTCAAGGTGTGCCAAGGAATGAAAAGGCGTGCTAACAAATGTTAGACAGTGTCAACGCATGTCAAGGAGTGTTGGGGAGTTTCATGGCATCACAAGGGATAACTAGGTGAAAATGCATGGAAATGAAGGAATAAGAGTGTGTGTTGGGGAGTGTCATTGAAATCCACGTGTCCCAAGGAAGAAGTGTGTTAGGAAAATTTTAGAATAGGATTTGCAGGATGAAAGCCTATGATTGAAATAAGGGGTTGGGCAAAAGTAGTTTTAGACAAAGGGATACTTTGGACTATGCATAACACTATTTTTTCAATGACTTGGTTGGTTTCCCAAATAAAACAAAAAATATGGTTATCTATAAGGGCGTGATAACTAGGGAAACCAAGGTGTTCCAGGAAATTCCAACAAGTGCTAACACATACTAGACAGTTTCGAGGACTACCATGCATGTCAAGATGTTTCAGGGGCTAGGGTGTGGCCCCAACGCATGTTAGGGAGGGTTAGGGAGTGCCAAGGAAATACAAGGGAGCACTAGTTCCAATTGCATGGAAATGAATGAATAAGAGTGCGTGATAGGGAGTGCTAACAAGTTCGAAATTCACTAAGGAGGTAGTGACAAGGTGTTTTAGGTAGTTCCAAGACATGTTAGCATGTTAGGGAAGCATACCAAGATGTACGAAGTGCGAAGGTGTTCTAATGCGTGTTAAGTAGTGTTAGTGAATTCTAGGGAAGCTCAAGGGAGGACTAGGTAAAAATTCATGGAAATTAATGAATAAGAGTGTGTGACACGGAGTGTCAGTGAGTTTTAGGTGTGCTAAGGAGGGAGTGACATGACATGCTAGGCAATGGTAAGGCATGCTATAGTTCCAGGGAAACATGTAGCCAATATGTGCCAGGTACCAGGTTGTTCCAACAAGTGCCTGGAAGTGTTAGGGAGTGCAAGGGAAATACAAGGGAGAACTAGGTCAAATTAATGCATGGAAATGAATGAATACGAGTTTATGATAGGAAGTGTCAGTGATTTATAGGTGTGCTAAGGAGGGAGTGATAAGGTATGATAGGCAGTGCTAAGGTTTGGTAGAGGCCAGGGCAACATGCCAAGATTTTCCAGGTGCCAGGGTGTGCCAATGTATGTAAGGGAGTTTTTGGGAGTGCTAGGGAAACATAAGGGAACACTAGTTTCAAATGCATGGAAATGAATGAATAAGAGTGTGTGACAGAGAGTGTTATTGAGTTCTAGGTATGCTAATGAGGGAGTGACAAGGAATGCTTGATAGTGCCAAGTAATGCTAGAGTGTGAGGGTGACATACCAAGATGTTCCAAGTGTCATGGTGTGTAAATGTGTGTCAGGGAGTGTTAGGGAGTTCCATGGAAATAGAAGGGATAAGTAGTTCAAAATGCATGGAAATGAACAAATAAGACACTATGATATGGAGTGTCAGTTAGTTTTAGGTGTGCTAAGGAGGGAGTGACAAGGTTATACGTTAGGAAATTCCAAGTCATGCTAGAGTGCCAGGGAATGTTAGGGAGTGGTCGTGTGTGTTAGGGAGTTCAAATGCATGCCAAGGAATGTAGGGAATGCTAACATGTGCTAAGGAATTCTAAGACATGTCAGGTGATATGAAATGTCAAAATGTAAACTATGTCACTTAGTTATTTTACTGCCATGTTTGGATGTGAGCCTTATCTTGGTAACTTGTCAAGTGGGGTGAGTTGAGATTGGGCATGAGTACCCTAAGATGATTTATAGGTAGTTCTTAGGTGAAAAAAGCATATGTTGAATTTCCACATCACATGAGAATATGGGTTTGGTCTTAGAATATTTGATGCAAACAAACTCAAGTGCCACAACACATCTCGTTTAATGCACAACGAAATCTACACACATGACTAAATCAACTAATGCACATGACAATTTTTGACTTTTTCAAACCCTTCTTCATTATATTACAAGCTATAATACGACAAGCTATAGCTCCCCTACTAGGGATCACGACCCTTTACAATCACAATGATACAAGGAATACAACTAGGGTTTGGCATTAGTCTTTTGACAACCAATCTATCCTTAACAAAACAACACTTGACCTACTTATTGATGGTAGCCACACACAACCATTTTAATCCACATGTCCTAAACACATATGGCAGGTCAGTTTTCCTCCCATTTCACAAATCCTCAATCTACCTCTATGAAATAACTCATCACCTTTAGATTACTAAACTCGGCTCAACAAACTCTACCCTCTAGATGTCTCCTTTGTCCTTCAAGGTCTAAAACACTTAAGGTCTTCGATCAACTATTCACAACACCATTCGTGAACATGTCTTTGGTCTGCCCACTTTTGCCATACTACTACTTTAAGATGACAATTTTAGAGCTATGGAGGACGACCTTCTTCTCACTGAATCAATTCTCTCCAATACATTGAACTAGGGCTAGTTGGTTGGCCCACTTTACTACCACTTTAGTCCTTCAAAGTATTCACATCCTTAAGCCTAATACACCTACCCTTCTACCACTCTTGTTTTCCTTCACAAGTACATGACTTACGAATATTCTTTAACAGTCACCTAACAACCCTCCAACTCTACTTCGACTACCATAAATCTTTGCAAACACAATCAATTCATTTGTTGACCTAGGGCCCACACCACTGGCCTCATCTAGGGCTCTCCAAATTGGCCACCTAACAGTTATTTGAGTTCTCTCAAAATCATTGTTCTTGTGTACCAATTTCTTTTTTGTCTAATCTATGATCATATTTGAACTACTCCTATTATCATCCTTCTAACAATTTATAGATGTCAATTGAACTAGGGTCACAAATCATCCACTAATATTCCATTGAGAAATTGTTTAAAGGTTTCTCAGATCTCTATCAAAAACTCTATGGGCATTCCACCAAAATCAACTCCTCTTCATGTCAATTCATTCTGTTAGTGTCAGTCTTTGAGGCCTTCCACCAGTGATCAAACATGTTCTTACAAGGTGGTCTTAGGGTGTCAAAGTAAAATTTTGTCATTTCAGTGAGTCTTCAAGTAAAATTTGGTCACTAGGTATTAGGTCTA
This sequence comes from Pinus tabuliformis, assembly GCA_031772625.1. Taxonomy (NCBI): domain Eukaryota; kingdom Viridiplantae; phylum Streptophyta; class Pinopsida; order Pinales; family Pinaceae; genus Pinus; species Pinus tabuliformis. Next base: position 799,541,315 of record CM062814.1, on the reverse strand, counting down.
GGATTTGTTTTTACTCCTTCCAAAACACACCTAAAACCAGGTCTAGGAGTGACTCAAAGAGTGGCCCACCAGTCATGTCACTCCTAGCATGGGAGGGAGTGACATGAAATGCTAGGAGTGACATGACATGCATGTGAAATCTAACCAGGGAGTGACTCAGAGAGGAGCCCACCAGTTTGAGGGAGTTGCAAGCCTGCACATTTTCCATTTCTTCTTTTAAACACCAGTCATGTTTTGGTTTTTGTGAAATCGTAGAAAGAGTTAAATTTCATCATGAGTTGTAAGATTGTCTGTGACACATTTGGAAAACAATTAAGTAAACCTTGCTGGAATCACATTCACCTTATCACTAGCTGTTATCTCAGAGGGTACAAGTATTCTGGATGTGGGTGAAAAATGGAACAAAGGTTAGGATATTGACAGGGAGTACTATGAGCCTTACATCAAGGCTAGATACCAAGAAAAACTCAAGAGATTATTCCCCTTCAAGTTTTTGGAAGATAGGTTTGCCTCATTGATGAAGATTATCATCAAGTACTTTACTTGTGAAGGTAGGTTCTACTGATTGTATGCCTACCACATTAGACTGTTGATGCATTTCACTAGGGTAAGAATGATGAATATCGCTTCATGTTCAGAAACATTGAGAAGATGGAACTTATTGTAAAGATGAAACCATATCCCCAGCAGTTGACTAGCATTTATCACTACTCTTTGATTAAAGTCATTGCTCTACATCAGCTGAACCTTCTTAACATGCCATGAGAGACTTTCATTTCTCATGAAATGTTCAAAGGCCGTCAAATATTTTCATCAATGCATCATGAAGAAGGTGGACCTTCAGGACAAGAAAAGGTCAAAGAGACTGAAACTATTGGAGTGCTAGTGTTTGTGACATATGAGGGGGGCACTAGGAAACTTTTTGCAGCTGTTAGGTAAGTATTATCTCCACAAGGTGTGGAAGAGGTCTTGCCTTCATCATTAGGCAACAGGAAAATGCTATCTCCACAAGGTGTGGAAGGGGCTTTTCCTTCTTCTTCAACAAAGCAGGTACAGGTAGAGCAGTTGAGCAAGGGAAAAAGTAAGGGCAAGGAAAAGATGCAAGAGAAGGATCCTAGTGATGGGCAGGAAAGAGATTTCACTCTTGTTGATCATGAGGAGTCACAACAACATTTTATTCATCATGGAGTTGACATTATTGATTTGGAAACTCAGAATCCAAAGATGGTCAAAGACATGATCATAAAGGAACAAGAGGCTGAAATACAATCCTTGTCAGATAACTTAGAGAGAGCTAAGTGGATCATCAACTATTTAGAGCAAGAAAAAAAACAATTGAGCGACAAGCAAGTCCTCATGAAGTTGTAAACGATCAAAGAAGACTGGCAAAGGGCTAAGGAGGCAAATGTCAAGTTGACTTTAATTGACCAAGAAATTGAGGATGATAGGGAAAAATGGCTAGAGAGGGTCAACATACATCTTGAGTGGTTGATTTAGAAGGCCAACAGACACAAGAAGATGCTTTGCCACATCGCCTACCCATACATGACCCGCAACAAAATTTGCAACATAAATATGAGGAAGCTTAAGGGTAGGTTGAGGAAGGCCTTAAAGAGCAAAAAGGAGCAATATAAGTTGAAAATCTTGGCTGAAGCCTCACTAGTCCATCAAAGCAACTAATGGTGATGCCTTGTGCCAAATCTCGGAAAGTTTTGATAATTTTTTGTCATTTTGAAATTTTGAACACAGAAAATTGCCTCGGTGGCGCTGCGCTTTTAACTGAAGGAATTTTTGAGGAAATGGCTTGTATATTTGGATTCAGCATGATGATAGCATAAAACCCAAAAAATCTCAGCAATTTTGAAGCAAAACTTGGTCACCAAAAGGTCAAAAAACCATCAAAAAATGACCTCTCTACTTCTTTTTGGACACACAGAAGCAGCCTTGGGTGATTTCACTTTTGACGGAGCAAATGACCTCCAAATGAAAAAATTAAAGATGTTCCAGAAACTAGACAGGAAGAATTTTCCAGGGAGCTATCTTGGGCTCAATTTGGATAAGGGGAAGGTCTCCAAAAGTTGCTGTGAAGCGGCACTACGCACTTGGCTAGTGGCACTGCGCATAGAGCTAGTTTGCCCAAAAGATCCAGTTTTCGGCTAGTTTCTCTGCAAGTTGAATTTTTTCTCTCTTCATGGATGAATTTCTGACTGTAATTAATGTTATGCTATCTAAATGTAATTTTGAAATGATCTTAGAGGGTAGATTCATCAGTTTGAGGTGGTTTGGGGGTTAATGAATCAATTTTCATGCTTATAGAGGCAAGTTGTTCCAGTACCTATATTCTTATTCCTTGTTTGGAAATGGTTGTAATAGTTCCTTATCTCATGGATTAGACCCCTGATGGCTAGAATAAGTGTTTTTATGTCTATATTATATATTTTTTTAGTCATTAGCAAAGGTTGTGACTCTCTTAGATGCTCAGAGCTATATTGTACACTTTTATCAACAGTTTGGCAAGGAAATAAACCAAGATTTGCAACTATTTTTATGGAATACTTGTGGTAAAGTGTTTTTGCATAGTTTCTCCTTATGTTATTAGTTTTCTTCATGTGTTATGTGTGCCACAATCTAATTTATTTCTTCTAGCAAATGATATCAAGATAGATAGGTAGAGTACATTGGTTACAGTGCTTTGCCTTGGGAAATCATTTAGTTTTTGATGTTTTCTACTATTTGAGAAGGATACATAATCTTTGCATGCCCTCCTCAGCTCCTCACCGGTCTTAATCCTACCATATCACTCAATTTCAAGTGCCTAAACACCTACCTATCTCGCCCCATAGACCACCCTGCATTCCTGACTTGATTTCCCAGACCTAAAGCTGCCTGCTCCATTTGATCCAGCAATAAAACCAACAAAATCAATCAAAAAACCCTAGAGCTACTATACCTAGTCTAAAATCCATATTTGATTTAGTCTTCTTGACTGATATTCACAAGGAGAGAGCCCTCTCCGGACCTGGTAGGGATAGCTACCAAGTTAAGCTCAGTTTGTGGTTATCCTAGGATTTCCTCCATTCAGCCTGAGGTCAATCTAGGCTCTAACACATTCTTCATATGGCACATTTATTCTTCTCAATCTCATACTCAGGTTCCACTCTCCTTTGGGTCAATTATCTCCACACATACTTTTGCAAAACATCTTCTAGATATGTAGTATATATTGAAAAGATAAACCTAACTCTAAGGGTCACATCCCCTCTTCTTCTACGTATATTTGTCATAGTCTTAAGGGAAAACAATATGGACTAAACACGCTAGGAAATTACCCTAACTAGCACATTATACTTTTTTTCTAATTGATTTAGAACAAACCTTATATACCCATAGAAAAAACAACAACTCTTCCCTCCATAAGAGACTCGACCTAGCTCATATGGATCCATAGTTTTTGGGCATTTATTTAACTGAATATTGACATGAACTTTAGATCTATACAACCCTCAAACTAGGGTTACCTCAGTCAATATTATGCATGCAACTACTTATGTTATGGCCCTAAATTCCAGTGAAGGCCCTCCTCCATTTGTGTTGGGATTTATCACATACCTTACATCCTACTAACCACCACAAGGTATGGTCTCAACCTTCTCTGTTATTTCAAAATTTAGTGGGGCATTCACACATAGATGCCACTGAAATCACATGCCCAAATTCTCATGAGAAACCTCTCTTGAGCTCGACCTGTGAGAAGAAAACCAACAATATGCCATCCTACTTCCTAGCTCGAACCCATTAAGGTAGGCGACATTCTTGTGAACCCTCATATTATGATATTACTCTTGGTGGATGATCATGGCCTCCCTTTAGAAACCCTCACTTGGCTCTCTAACTCGACCTACTTTAGGACTACATCTCTCCTAGCCTCCTTGATTAAATGAGCTCGTTCTCTCTCGATGTTCTTCCCTTCATCATAAGGCCTCCTTAAATAGATTTTGATAGGCCTCTTAGGAACCCTCTAGAATGTACAAGTTTTATCCACTTAGACCTTAGAAAATACTACTTTTACTTTTTAATTTTCTATTAGATTTAAACCCATTCACTTGGGTTCTTTTCCCACAAAGCCTTTTGTCATCAAACTCACACAAACCCATCTCACTAGACTTGTAGTGTACCTCACAATTTACACAATTCAACAACATTGTCTATTTGTAGTAATTGTAACTTGGCCAAGCTCTTGTAGTCAAGCAAGGACTTGGTTTGGTTCCCAAGTTGGAAAATAAGTAAGCGTATTTGTTAGGGCATGATAGCTAGGGAGGGTTACGACATGCCAGGGAATTAAAAGTCATGCTAACAAGTTCCAAACAATGTCAATGCACGTTGAGAAGTCTTAGGGAGTGTTAGGGCATCACAAATGAGAACTGGGTCAAAATGCATGGAAAGGAATAAATAAGGGTCTGTGTCAGGGAGTGTTAGTGAATTCAAGTGTGCCAAGGACAAAGTCTGTTAGGAGAAGTTCAAAATAGGATTTACAGGAGGAAAAACTACGGTTGTGATAAGGGCCTTAACATAGTAGTTTTAGATGGGAGACATTTTGCTGGGTACAACACTATTTTTCCATTAGCTATTGTTTTTATATGAGGAAACACACTTTTGGCACATGATCATGTTTTAAACTATTCTAGATAGTTACATATTGTACATTGTTGTGCAAACTTTTTGGGGCACTCGGCTTGTGTCATATTATAACTTGTATGTCTTGTGCATCTTTTGGTTCATGCAAACTATCAGTTAATGCTCTACCGTTTATATGAAAGGGACATACATGTGAAATATTGCATGTGTAAGATATGTGGCTTAGTTGTTTTATGGCCATGGCTCTATGTGATCCTTGTCTTTACAACTAGTTAATTAGTACAAGTTGATCTTCGACATGTGTGGCCTAACATGAGTTATAGGTATTTCTTAGGTGAACAAGGAACATCCTACTTATAGAAGTTGCAATTGGTAAAGTTGTTGTGGCTGAGCCAGTCCAATGTCCATGAAATGTAGTATCCAAGGACTTGATCAGGTTCCCAAGTTGTGAAAAAACACAAGGATAGCTAGCTGTGAGGGCATGAATGCCAATTCATGCTAGGGAATCCTAGGGCATGCTAACATGTGGCAGATAGTGCGAAGGCATGTCAAACATGCAAGGATGTGCTAAGTGTTAAGTCATTCCAACATGTGCAAGGGTGTGACAATGTGTGCTAGCGACTTTCAAGGCAACAAAAGGTAGAAACAAGTTAAACTATGAGGAAATGAACACATAAGAGGGTTAATAAGTCATCAATTTACCTTTTCCAAGAGGGGCACACTAGGCACACCAACACTAGGTGCCAGTAGGTGCTAAGTGCCAAGTGTTAGTGCATTCTAAGTGCAAAATCTTCCTATGTTGCTTCTTATATACTTTCCAATAATTTCTCTCAAATGAATTTAATAATAAACCATACCAGAACATACCAAGGCATCTCAATGCATGACATACATGCTAAGACATTACAAGTGCCAACATGTGTCAATTTCCAATGTGTGTCAGGGTGTGTTATGAATGATATGAAGTGGCAGGGTATGTTGAAGAGTGCTAAGGTGTGCTAGAGAGTGCCAATGCATGTTGAGGAGTGTTAGGGAGTAATAGGTCAACATAAGGGAGCACTAGGTGTTGGATTGTGGGGGCCTGACCCAGGTTCAATGTTAATTATCCAAACAAATCCCTACAATATTGGCCCTTTCGGCATCAACCTGCAGAGTGCGGACCGAAGTCTCACCCAAAGCAGTATGGGGGGATGTTGGAACCAAGTTTCCACACCTTGAGATGGTTGTGATGTCATTTTATTCCTTCTATTCCTGCCTTCATGCAGTCACTTAGTTCTAGGGCTCTGTCTACCTAACTCCTTATTCCTTCCTTTGATACCTATGCGAAAGGGTACGGCTAACCTTCACGTAGCCCTAACCTTTGGTTTAGAAACTTTCACGCTGCTAAGGCAGCGTATTGCACAGATTGTCTAGTTATCTTAAGAACCTTACTTATCTTATTAGATACTCATAGTTAACACTGCATAAATAGATATTCTTATTAGTGTTCAGTTGTCCAACATAATTATACACATTCGTGCATCACATAAGAATTATAAAGGAAATTCATCAATAAAATGACAAAATGAATCAATCAGAACAAAGACACATAAATTGCAAAATACTTGTCTTTACTGATATCTTCCAAGTGATTACAGACTCTATCCACCCTATGCACATAGCTGCAGGGGTCCACGCACTTAGGTGTGGAATTCCACCCTAGGCCTCTACGCACTCAGCTGCAAAGCCTCTACCTACGCTACGACCCGAAACTTAGACTTTTTACTTTAGAGCTATGACTCTTTTTGACTTCTTCATCATCAATGGACTCCTAACTACTTAGAGCTTGGCTCTTTTTATACAATCCCATGGTCCGCGGACCATGGGTAGATCTCTTACAATTCACTTTACTTTACAAAACTAAGGATGGACAACCCTTTATGACTTATGACACCTTAGCACTTCACGACCACAAAATGCAGAGTCTTTACAATTTTATTACAATATTTGACTAAAGCATGGGCTTTTAGCCCCAAAACTATCCTTTGGGGGATCCCGTTCCCAATAGGCCCCCAACACAAACATCGTTACTCACCCATGAGTCACTTGGTAGGCGCATAGATCTTTGCGTGAAGCCCTTGCAGCTCAACTCGTATGACCGCAACCGTATCCATGCACTGTGTGGCCACTTGCTTTGCATCTTCCACTGTCTGCTTAGTCACTACTCCTATGCTGTTAGCCTGAAGCGTTTTCTACGTCGCTTATAGAGTCGCAATCTTGCCTTCGATAGATCCTATCACTGCGTAAGCCTCATCCAGCTAGGGATTTAGTGTTGCCTTTAGGATTTCTTCCTTATGCAGTGTTGTGTCCACCTATTCCTTCAGCTTCTTGACCTCCTACATCTTGGCTAGTCTTTGTGTCAGCGCAACGGTTTGCATTGTGCCCTTAACTTCATCATAGGACTGCTGTAGTTCGCATGCTTCCAATTCTAGCCACTGGACATTGGGGTCCTCCTACTAGCTATTTAGGACCTCAAATGATTGCTCAAAAAATTGCGTGCAGTCTGCTACTACACTATCTACTGCTGCTACTACTTTTGTGACAGCGGTTGCACGTTGTTCCTTCACTTCTGGCGGAGTTGAAGGTTGGGCCCTCAACTGTAACTCCGTAATTTGTAGGTTCAACTCCAACTAAATCCACGCCATCTCAGTACGAGTGTTTTGCACCCCTATGGCTATCTTGCGGATGCATAGCTCGACTGTCTCCTCCTTCGGAATGGCCAACTCTTAGACCATTCAGCATGCCTCCTCAATGACCTGCATAATGTGCTTTCTCTGATTGGTCGCCTCGGTCTTAGTGGTGATGGCAACATTTATCTGTAGAGCCATCTTCTCGTTGTTGATCCGTTGTTCACTAATCACTTAGAGGGCGCAGTTCTCCCGGACCCTTAGCTCTGCAATCACTCCATCCTGCAAGAGGTGGAGCACTTCACATGGGAGTGCTGCCAAGTTCAACCCTATTCCCTTTAGGGCACTGACAGTGGGCCTATCAACCTCAGTCTCTGTGGTCAGTGCTCCATCAGGCAGCACTATTTCACTGGAGACCTTTGCGTGTAGCATATCGGTAGCCTCTGAAGTGCTGATCACCAGGCTGGTAGATACCTTGCCAGCCTACGACGTGTAGGTCTGCAACTCGTGCAACCCTATCTGGATAGGCCCCAAGATTATTTGTTGTTGCTGCTCAAATTATTACGGGGCCTTCGCTATGACATCCTGGTCTGTGTCACTGATATCATGCAAATCTCCCTCTATTAATGTGATGGGATCCAGTGAGGTCTTGGTCACCTTTGATTTCTTCCTGGGGCCTCCTTTCTCTAGCTCCCTTGGGTACTTGATGCAGGCGGATGCCTCGTGAGGGTTCACGCCATGCTTCTCATCTATTTCCTCCTCTGTCTCATTTGAAGGTGACCTCGCGCCTTTATCAAAGCCTCGCTCTGTCCCACCTGTCTGCTTCCCTACCTGCTTTACAGCCTCATGCTCTGCCAAGGCCTTATCAACAACCTCTTTTTTCCTCTTTCCAGCTAGCTATGCCATCTTAAGCTTGGCCTCCTCCTTCTTCTTCTGCACAGTGGACATGCTCCCACCCACCGCCAAGTCTCTGGTAGTGCACCAATTTGCTGGCCATTGATCAAGCACCACATCAATGGCATCATCTGTTGCTAGAAAAGGCAAGGCGTATCATTTCTGTGTAGGGTCATCCCGAACCCTGATAGATACTATATCGAAGTCTTCCTTAAATTCACTGTAGCCCTGTAGGTTGGCATGCACCATAGGTGACAATTGTACTTTATGATTGATGGCCATTCGGATGTTCATCTCCATCAAGATCCAAAATATATTTTTGTCCCTGACTCGGTAGGTGTCCTCGGTTTCCCACAACAAAGCGTACTTCACTACTTGTAGTAGGTCTAGAGCAACTGAAGGAATTAGTTGTCCTCTGGCAACTCCCACGCTACCAACACAATTCATAGCAAGAGCCATGTGTAGTGGAATGTCTTTCTGAGCTCTTGTGCTTCACAACAGTTCACAAGGAACTCTCTGCGAAGGTAGTCTGACGAGTTGAACTGGACTCCTTCAGCACACTGCATGGCTAGCGCGACAACAGGCACCGACACCTCATCTATCTGACACTTCCTCATTACTTTCCCTGCGAGGATCTACGTGGCTACCTTCATAGCAGGTTAATAGATGTTGGATATAGCCTACCCGTGTGACTTCTTCACTAATTTAAATTTTTCCTTCATAGACTCCACAAGAGCCAGTTTGCCACCTTTTCCACCAAATATCATGGCCAGATTCTCTCCTGTATATGGCAATCATGGTATCTGGTAAATCAACCTATCCATGATGGGTATTGGTTCCTCTAGCCACAAACACCCATCATGCACCAAGCACAACAGTTTCTTGATGACTAAAACTCTCACTGGGGTGCGGTTGTAGTGCGGCACCAAAGGAGGTTGAGAAACCCTGCTTTTTCTACTCCCTTGAGCCACCTCCATGGCTCCAATGCAGTCATTCTCATATTCATATCAATGATACGGTGCATCAACTACTTGGTCGCTAGGCATGGGAACTTCTCTTGATTGGCCAAGTCCCAGTCTTCAAGTTTCAGCATCGGCACTCATGCCAGGCATGGTCAGTCGAAAATAATTTCGTCCGGCAGCAGAGGGGTTTGCAGGGGAGTCTTACTCCCATCGATGCCCTTCAGCACCTTGGTCTTGGGCTTGCGCGGAGGTACATACTCTGACAACTGAGTAATAGGGTCCACACCATGGGTTTCAACCTCCTCTACTTTGACTCCCACATCCTCATCATCCATTGGGTTGTCTTCAATGTCTTCCTGCTTCGACTCCAAATTTATAGCTTTTCCCGTATCCTGTGCGGTGGGCTTTGGTGGGTTTCTCCTTGGCGATGCATGCACTGGTATGGTAGGCTGCTTGCCCTTCTTTTCCTTCATGGTTTCCTTGGTTGGGATCTACTTTGGTCTTGGCATCCTTGGCAATTTAGGGACTTCAGCTAGAACTTCAGTGACCTCTTGAGCAGCTACTTTTGCCTCCATCTCAAGTTCCGGCATCGACTCCTCTCCTTCGGTATCTATAGCTTCTATGGGCACCGACATGATTTTCTGTAAGAACTCTTGTGTCTCATTTGGTAACTTCACAAATACTTTACTGGTTACCAGAAGGTCATACTACTCGTAATTCATATGTGCTTGAAAGCTCAACAACTCAATTCTCAAGATGCCAAGTGTTTTTTTCTGGACAACCACGTGTAATTTATAGGGAATTTTGAATGAAAATATGACTGTTCCCCCCAAATTTAGTCCATTAATGTTGGATTGGTGGCATATTTTCAAAGATTTGAGCCATAAAAATTTCATCTTAAATGCCAACTGCCCGCTCCATTTGGCTGCATTTCAACCATCAAGTCATGAACAGTGACTTTAACAGTAACTTTCTAGCTGACTTGCGTGATTTCGACTTGGGTAGCGCAACTCCTTTCACATTTCTGCGAACCTTGTGACACTTCCTTGCTTCGTACAATTCTCCAATCATGCAACTCCCCAACCTGGGCAGTGTAGTTTATAGTCCCACACCTCCTTTCAGTTACCTAGAGCGCTAAGACTGTGCTATCTTCATCTAGTCACATGGTCAGACTACCGGTGTATGGCTTCAATCGACTTCCATTCACCTTTCCTGGGAAGGGATCTCCATTCAATTTGACCAGTTGTACCTCTCCTCCATCGGTAATCTCCTTAATGACATAGGGCCCTAACTAGTGCATCCTAAACTTCCCTGGAAATTTTTCAAAGTTACTATCATATAAAAAACCAGGTCATTTACCTTAAAGGTGCACAACTTAATATGCTGAACATGCCATGCTTTTTCGTGTTGCTTTTGGACCTGTTGGTGAAATCCAGCTAGGAATTTCTCTTCCTCAAGCTCATCCAGCTGTGCAAGCCCTTCCTCCAAGGCTCTATGAGCCATCATACCTATGAGTGCCACTATGCACAGACTAGGCACAACATGCTCCATACGCATTACTGCTTCAACACCATAGACAAGCCTAAAGGGGGTTTGTCCAGTCAACTACTTGCATGTCGTCTGATAAGTCCATAGTACTACAGGTATGCGTAGGTCCCAATCACTTTGCTGAGCATTGAAAACCTTGGTTAGCATGATCTCCAACACATTATTGAAGGCTTCCACTGTCCCATTAGCCTTCGGGTGATAAGGTGTGCTCTTCTTATATATACCTGAAATTCCTCTGTTACAGCGTTGATCATTTCATTCAGAAAGTGAGTACCGTGATCACTCATCAAGATCTTTGGATAGCCAAATCACAACAGTACATGCTCAAAGAGGAACTTTGAAGCCATCCCATTAGTGCAATCCTTTAGAGGCTGTGCCTCCGCCCAACGAGTCAAATACTCTGTTGCAGTGATAATGTACCTTGCTCCCGTCTTTCCTTGGGGCTAAATGGGTCCCATAAAATCTATTGCCCATTTCTCAAAGGGTTGCAATGTCATCTATGAATTCAGAGGAATTTCGTCCCTCCGCGATGGCCTGCCAGTGCTTTGACATAAATCGCACACCTTGGAATGCGCTTTTGAGTCCTGATGGAGGGTTGGCCACCACAACCCTACAAGTAGAATCTTCTGCTAATCGCTCTCCCTACATATTGTCCTCCTGTGGCACCCCCATGAGTGTCCATGAGGATTCTGCTTCGTCTAAACTCAGGTCCATATTGTCTTAATATCTCATCAGACCCCATTTTGTATAGATTCCCAATAATGACAGAGAAATCTGCCGCGCGCACCACTACTTCCTTCTTCTGTTGGACAGTGTATCCTTTTGGGGCAGTTCCTATCATTAGGAAGCGTATTATATCCTCAAAATGACCATCTGTGACACACACTGCAAATAGCTACGCGTTAGGAAATCCTTTCTCCAAATTAGTGGGCTCTTCCCCTGTTTCGATGCATGACAGATGGTCTGGTCCCACGTCTAGTTGTCCAAGCTTCACAATAACTTCAAAATCATACTCCTGGAACAATAAAATCCACCTGCAAATTCTCCCCCCCAACACAGGCTTATTGACTAGGTACTTCAGCGTGGAGTGATATATATACATCTTAAAATGGCCTCCCCGTAAATAGTGCCTAAACTTCTAGAGTGCATATACCATAGCTAACCCTTCGCGCTCGGTAGTGGAATAACTCTTCTCTGCCTTGGATAACCTTCTACTTGTAAACACGATAAGATGATCCAAGTCTTCTCCACCAGCTTGTGTGAGTACTACTTCCAGCGCTATACATGACGCATTGACATGTACATGAAACTCCTTCTTCAAATCCAGGAAGAATAAGATCGACGCAATGACTATCTTTTCTTTCAATACATCCAGGCTCTTCTTACAGTCCTCATTCTAGCAGAATGTGACATCCTTCTTCAACAACTTTTCCATAGGTGTGGTGATTTGGGCATAGCCTTTGATAAAATTTCTGTAATATCCCATATGTCTTAGGCTAGCGTGCAGCTATTTCACACTCCCTGATGCCTCCAAGTTTAGTATCACTGCGGTCTTCACGGGGTCTACCATCAGTCCCTGTCTGCAATCCACATGACCCAGTAGGGTCCCAATGGGAACACAAAACAGGCACTTCTTCATATTGAGCATGATCTAGTATCTACGACAGGTATCCAGCATCAGGTGCAAGCTTGCTACATGGCATTTCACCAACCCAAACATAGTCCAATCATCAAAGTATACTTCTAGGAACTTATGAATAAACTCTTTGAATGCAACAACAACTACGCATGAGAAAATTGCAGGTGCATTCTCCAACCCAAACGAAATTACAGTGTACTGCAAACAACCCCACTCAGTCTGGAAGGTTTCCTTGCTCCTATCCTCCGGTGTGATTTTGATTTGGTGGTACCCTAAGGCTTCCTGCCCACCTGCATTGTCCAACACTTCATCAGTGAATGGAGTCTGGAAAGGATCATGTACACAAGCGTCATTCATCTTTCTGAGATCCACATATATCCTTATTTCATCCTTCTGCTTCTTTTCCTATACCACCATTGGGCTTACACAGTCAGATTCTTCCATAGATTCAATGATGAACAATGTAAACTTTGAAACGGGAACTATAAACTCAAAACGGGAACTCTGGCCAAAAAACCCCAAAAAAACATAAAAAACAGTGCTAAAAACGAAAAGTGTGTATACTGGAACGATGTTTTTTTTTTAGGTGTCAATTTTGAACGTGTTTTAAAAATGGCAGTGACTACGAAATTTACTACGAAATTTTCGTGCAAAATATAGCTTCAAAACAGAAGTGTTGATACTGGAATAATGATTTTTTTTTTAGGGTCAATTTTCAAACTTTTTAAAAAATGATAATAAAACCAATTTTTTATGTCTCAAACAAAGTTAAATTTTAAGGAAAAAACACATTAATGTTTCTGGTAGAATATCATTTTTCTTTCCTAAGTATAAATTTAACATGTTTTCAACCACAACATGCTAGATACAAAAGAAATTGAAATTTTTTCAACTATAAAACTAAAAAAACATGACATTATGAACAAATTATATCACTGAATGAATTCAAAAGTCTTTATTTGTATACTGAATAAAACAGACATTATATCTCTAATTTGATATTGCATTGTAGATATTTAAACAATAAAATTTATCATACTTAAGACATAATCCAACAACATAAAAATGCTTCATAACTTCTCATTTAAAAAAATATGGAAAACATTAATTTTATTTGAAGATATGATGCATACATCAATTATATAAACGGTCTTAAACAATTATTCAAACTCAATCACCCAATAACCGTGGGTAGGCCATCGTCGTGCCCCCTTCCCCCAACCCATTACCGATCTTTTCCATTCACCCATGCCCTCTTCCCCCTTCTGCCCTACCCATGCGCCAGCCCTTGCTACCCCCAACTCACCCACCCATGCACCATTTCCCCAACTCTTCCTTCCCTACCCCACAACTCTCCTCCCCATAAGCCCACCCCCTAACTCCCATTCCCCTCCAATCTCAACTCCTCCCCCCCTTCCTTAACGCCGGCCCCATAGGCCTCGCGTCCTACCTCCCTCCACCCTACCCTTACCCCTACCCCCCCTTCCCACACCCCCCACCCTTACCTTACCCCCCACCCCCCGCCACCCCCCTACCCCTTAACCCCCCCCCCCCCCCCCCCAACCCCTACCCCCCCCGCTCCCACCCCCTACCCTTACCCCCCCCCCCCCCACCAACCCCCTGCCACCCCCTACCCTACCCCTTACCCCCCCTGCCACCCCTCTGCCCTACACCTTACCCCTCCCCCCCTCGCACCCCCCTTACCCCCCCCGCCCTACCCCTACCCCTACACCCCCCTAACTCCCATTCCCCTCCAATATCAACTCCTCCCCCCCTTCCTTAACGTCGGCCCCATGGGCCTCGCGCCCTACCCCCCTCCACCCTACCCTTACCCCTACCCCCTACCTTCCCCCACCCCCCACCCCCCGCCACCCCCTACCCCTTACCCTACACCCCCCCCCCCCCCCAACCCCCTGCCACCCACTACCCTACACCTTACCCCCCCCCCTCCCCCTCCCCTTACCCCCCTCCACCAACCCCTTGCCACCCCCTTGCCACCCCCCCTCCACCCTTACCCCCCCCACCCCTGCCACCCCCTACCCTAACCCTTACCGCCCCCCCCTTACCCCCCCTGCCCTACCCCTACCCCTACACCCCCCCTCCCCCCCCCCACCCCCCTTACACCCTTACCCCCTACCCCTCCCCACCCCGCCCATCATCGTCCCCCTCCCCACCCCGCCCATCATCGTCCCCCTCCCCGGCCCCGGCCCACCCCACCCCGTCCACCCCCTCTCCCCCCCCCCCTCCCCCCCCCCCCCCCTCCACCGCCACCCCGCCCACCCCTCCACCGCCACCGCCTCCTCCCCGCCCACCCCTCCCCCTCCCCCTCCCCCGCCACCTCAGCGGCAGCGGCACCCCCGAGCCGCCCCGCCCCCTCCCCGCCCACCCACATCGCCCCGTCCCCGCCCACCCCCTCCCGTCCCCTCCCACCCACACCGCCCCCTCCCCGCCTCCTCCCCTCCCCTCCCCTCCCCTCCCCTACCCTTACCCACCCCCCCTGCCACCCCCCCACCCTACCCCTTACCCCCCCCCCCCCCCACCCCCCCCCCCCCCGCCCTACCCCTACCCCTACACCCCCCTCCCCCCTCCCCACCCCCCCTTACCCCCTTACCCCCCCCCCTACCCCCTACCCCTACCCCCCGCATTTCACCTGAGTTTTTCTGATAGATCCAAAAACTCAGGTGAAATAAAATCATTGATTCTATTAGGGATGCTCATAGTTAATTTGTTCATATAAAAAAATAATGCCTCCAACAAATGGTGATTTCCTATCAATGTTCCCAATAAAATTATCTGAAGACAAAGTTAATCTCTCTAATAAATGGAGTTTTACAGTCAATGCTACATTACTCCTAGTTAAAGTGTTTGAAGATAAAGATAATACTCCCAAAGAATGAAGTTTTCCAATGCCTTTCCAAATAGTTCCTTTAAACCCATTGAGATAGTAGAAAATGTTGGAGAGAATGCATATAGACTCAGTGTACTCCCATACATGCACATTTACTTAGTACTGAATGTAGAGAATATGAAACACGAGGGTTTTTGGCCCCTTTGTCAAGAGGGGGATGTGGCCTGGACTGAGGATATTTAGATAGCCCAAGTCTTTTGGAATAGTCACTCTTGACGGGTTTAAAGGGTTTGTTGGCATTTGGATGTCTTCCTCTTGTAAAGAAAGGAACCATGGAATCCTAAAGTTTCCTATTGTTATATGTACATGAATCCTAAGTTATGTTCTATGTTAAGTATGCTTAGACTACCAGTTAAATAATTAGTAAAATATGATACAAAGAAGAGACACATGTAAATGGTGCTAATAATAAAGGATGAATGATGTTCTCTTCATAAAATGTTGAATGTTCAAGATGCAAACTAAACACTATGGCTAAATTATAAATGCAATTATAATCTAGAATATGAATTATTCTTAATGAGATATATTAAAAACTACAATAATGAAAGCCTTCCATCTTTTAAACAAACACAGAATAATCTAGAGTTGTTTTTAGATTTCACATCAAGAATTACTATGTAGTTGTTATTTCTTGGTGAGGTAAATTAAAAAGACCGCAGTAATAATTTCTATAGTTGAATTATCTTTCCATTATTCAATTATGAAACAATTCAATAAACATATAACCAAATGAAATAATAAATTAAAAACTCCTACAACAATAACGAAATGAAATAATAAATTAAAAACTCCAAACCAAGTATTAATTCAATTTGTGTAAAAATAACTTTCTCAATAATCTAAATCAGTGGAAACAATTTACAGAAACCTAAATCAAACCAAATCAGAACACTTAAACAAAATTATTTTAGATCAAATAATTCCACAATCATTGTATAATATAATTCAGCATTTGTTTCCCCTCTATTCAGCCTTTCTGTATGTGTGCTACCCTATTCTACAAATATTGATACCCCTTATTACATTTATGGCCCTTTTTATAATAATACAAAATTATTCCAACCAAACCCCACTTCAACGGTTTTTCTTCAAAAAGAAAACTCAATCTTCTTCAAATATTTGTTGGTCCCCATTAAGCAATGTTCATTTGGTCCTTTTCCAATTTCTAAAGGTCAAAATAGTGCTCCAAATCTCCAGATCGATCTCATCCAACAGACTTACGATCTTCAACAACGAACACTGTCAGGAAGACAAATCGCAAGTTATAACAGATATCGCTGCAAAATAAATCACATAACTCATACACAATTTAAGATTTTGTAGTTGCTCTAAATTTACACTAAATCAAAAGCAAATATAGGTAAAGATTGAATATAAAACAATCAAATTTCTATTTAATCATAAACCCATTTTATAAGTTTACGAATCTCCTCATAATTATGTCTTCTTTATAAATTTTATATAAATAGTATTGACTCAATAAAAGTACTTTAAATTTATTTTCGAAAAGGAACTCGTATAGTAAGTAGCTGCAAAATTTCGAATATAAATTTCTATCTTCTAAAACATGCATTATAAGGAAGTAAAGCAATTGGAGGCAATAGATAAAAATAACTACACATGGACTTACTAATCAAAATTAGTATATGTATTTTTACTCATTACATTGAATTAATAATATATATAAAAACCAAGATCCGAGTTATCAGAAATAAAAAGGAATTAAATGAAAATTAGATACTGTAGCTAAAAGTTAGGTCTATATCTTAGATAAAATTAAATTGTATGTGATACTTACCATGTTCATCATGCATTATAAATAGATGGCAATAGCTTCAAAAATTCCTATCATATGAATTGGACTTTTCCAATCTAACTGAAATAGAACTCAGTGTGACTTCAGGTTTGATAAACGATTATTTTGCATGTCACCTTTCCGCAGAGCTTGAATCTTTCAATTGCCATGAAATAACAACTGAATCCGAAGATTAATCTTGTGATTACGACGAAATTGTAGTGATATTCAGAGTTATTATTTCGGTGATCTTGGTGTAACAATCACTAGTAACACAATTGTAGTTGAATGTTTAATCAAACCTGCGGGTCGATTCCGGGAATCGACCCGCAGGTTTGATTAAACATTCAAGTCCAATACCTTGCACTCGGTCAATACTGATTGCTTCTGTGAAAAATGAAAAGGAAGTTTTAAATCTTCTCATGGTTCATACTAATCCGTCATCATGTTACTCGCGTGTTTTGGAGCGAAATCGACATGCACCAGGGCTGCTTCGAAGAATTTGGGCGATATGTACAACAGAAGGTCTGAGGAGACGTAATTTGATAAATCAATTAAGGGCCGAGATTCTACTTATGGCGTCGAGCTCAATTAGTTGAGTGTCGTATTTCTAAATCAACAGTATCAATATTGCTAGAATGGGGAGATCGTGCTAAAACCTTGAATTCACAAGGGATGTAGTCGCACCACAGTCAACTACCTTGAATCGTTTCCAAGAAGGACATAATACATCTGAACGTAGCTGACATATTATGCAGGGATCAGAGGTTGCATCAGTCTTCCTTGTCAAATCCGAACTTTCAGTCTCAAGAACGTCATCACAAATTGCATGTTTTTACTGAATGAACTAGTAAGCTTACGAAGGATATTCTACTGTAGAGATCACCTGGGCAACTCAAAAACAGATCGTTCATGGCAATTATTTAGCCATCCAGTGGATTTCATTATGGGGGGATTTAGCCGTACAACCATCCAATGTTCAGCTATTCAGCAGATTTGATATGCAATTATTAGGCAATTTGGTATCCAAGGATCTTATACTATCTATGCAGCGAATTTGAAACGCAAAGATTGCCACGTAAAGTGAAATGGTTAGACCGAGAAATGCTATTTCTTTTTCTTTCTCGAAGAGGAAAATGTAGGGGGGAGGAATCGGGATTTTCCCACCAGCTAGCTCCATCCAAACGTGGTCGAAAGAAAAAGGAAGTGCACACAGTCATGATTATCCTTAAGTGTTGAATTTGATTTCGTCCTTTTTAAGATGAAGAAAAGTATTGAAAATTCATTAAATCTTACCGCCTAAGCAAAAACAGAAGTCTTGATCACAAGTAGCATTAGCGTTCTGATGGCAGACTTATACTTTCCGAATAGGATTTATGATTAATGTGTGGGGTCGTAAACAAGTACATTATCCAGCTGTGAGCATATATAACTATTTATTTTAGATTTAAACAAATACATTATCTAAAAATGAACACTAATACATTATCTATATACAGTTCAGCCTATTAATAAATGAACATTGCTATATACAGTTTAGCTTATTAATAAATCATTATACATCCACTAAGATAAATCTATAGAACCTAACCCATTAATAAGTCAATAACACCTTACATATTGGTTACTATAAACAATCATATAATTTGCTGATACATTGGTAAAGACTCATACACCTCTCTTCGGATGTCAGCTAAGTGCAAGGACAGTCACAAAACAAAGCTGTGATGTAAGGTAGTCCTAAGTCGTATCACGTGCGAAGAATGAATGTTTCAAGCAAACAGTGCTCACTGGCCAGCGAGGCTTCCATGAAAATACATTCCCTGCATGATCTTCCCATACAAGAATATCTTCCCACGGGCATATATACAAGAATATCCTTCAAACTCCTGTTCTTTAATACACAATTAATGTAATATCGCTGGCTATCATATCTGCGTTGTCGTGATAGCTTCAGCATATATATGGAATTTCAAGTAAAATATGGAGAATTCTAAAGTTCATCAGTGCAATGTTGATTTCCAAATTAATTATTT
Organism: Pinus tabuliformis; assembly: GCA_031772625.1. NCBI lineage: Eukaryota > Viridiplantae > Streptophyta > Pinopsida > Pinales > Pinaceae > Pinus > Pinus tabuliformis. The sequence goes on along the minus strand of CM062814.1, from coordinate 799,522,229 downwards.
ATAATGTTTTCTATTTTGAAATTTGACAAACAAGAGCTAAATTTTTATGGGAAATTTTTCGAAACATACTTAATGATGTTACCAAATTCTTAGCAATATGTTTTTTTATGGCTATAAGATCCGCCCTTCCATTAACCTCATACATAGACAACGGATGGTCTGCCAGAAATCTATTATGCAAGTTATTGACAGGAATTTTGTGCAGGACTTTGACCTGCAATAATGAGCTTCGCCAATCTACGTGCTATCCAAGCACCAACAAATTTAACGAACGTTCAGTAACCTGTGTTTATTTCAGCGTGAGCCCTTTTCAACAAATTCTAACTTTCAACTTCAATAGTTGCAGGTGTTGTCGCCATGCGGGCTTGTTTTCTGTGATATTCATCGTTGCACTGACTTCAGTGGGATTTCATACCGTAAATTCATTACTGAGTTAGCACATCGGATTTGTATGAACCGTGAGAAGATTTAAAACTTCCTTTTCATTTTTCACGAAAGCAATCAGTATTGACCGAGTGCAAGGTATTGGACTTGAATGTTTAATCAAACCTGCGGGTCGATTCCGGGAATCGACCCGCCGCCGGTCGGGCGGGGTGGGGAGGCGCGGTGGTGGCGCTGCGCAGCGCCACCACCGCGCCGCCCCACCCCGCCCGACCGGCGGCGGGTCGATTCCCGGAATCGACCCGCAGGTTTAATCGCAGCGCCACCACCGCGCCGCCCCACCCCGCCCGACCGGCGGCGGGTCGATTCCCGGAATCGACCCGCAGGTTTAATTAAACATTCAACTACAATTGTGTTACTAGTGATTGTTACACCAAGATCACCGAAATAATAATTCTGAATATCACCACAATTTCGTCGTAATCACAAGATTAATCTTCGGATTCAGTTGTTATTTCCTGGCAATTGAAAGATTCACGCTCTGCGGAAAGCTGGCATGCAAAATAATCGTTTATCAAACCTGAAGTCACACTGAGTTCTATTTCAGTTAGATTGCAAAAGTCGAATTCATATGATAGGAATTTTTGAAGCTATTGCCATCTATTTATAATGCATGATGAACATGGTAAGTATCACATACAATTTAATTTTATCTAAGATATAGACCTAACTTTTAGCTACAATATCTAATTTTCATTTAATTCCTTTTTAATTCTGATAACTCGGATCTTGGTTTTTATATATATTATTAATTCGATGTAATGAGTAAAAATACATATACTAATTTCAATTAGTAAGTCCATGTGTAGTTATTTTTATCTATGCCTCCAATTGCTTTACTTCCTTATAATGCATGTTTTAGAAGATAGAAATTTATATTCGAAATTTTGCAGCTACTTACTATACGAGTTCCTTTTCGAAAATAAATTTAAAGTACTTTTATTGAGTCAATAGTATTTATATAAAATTTATAAAGAAGACATAATTATGAGGAGATTCGTAAACTTATAAAATGGGTTTATGATTAAATAGAAATTTGATTGTTTTATATTCAATCTTTACCTATATTTGCTTTTGATTTAGTGTAAATTTAGAGCAACTACAAAATCTTAAATTGTGTATGAGTTATGTGATTTATTTTGCAGCTATATCTGTTATAACTTGCGATTTGTCTTCCTGACAGTGTTCGTTGTTGAAGATCGTAAGTCTGTTGGATGAGATCGATCTGGAGATTTGGAGCACTATTTTGACCTTTAGAAATTGGAAGATGACCAAATGAACATTGCTTAATGGGGACCAACAAATATTTGAAGAAGATTGAGTTTTTTTTTTTTTTTGAAGAAAAACCATTGAACTGGGGTTTGGTTGGATTAATTTTGTATTATTATAAAAAGGGTCATAAATGTAATAAGGAGTATCAATATCTGTAGAATAGGGTGGCACACATACTGAAAGGCTGAATAGAGGGGAAACAAATGCTGAATTATATTATACAATGATTGTGGAATTATTTGATCTAAAATAATTTTGTGTAAGTGTTATGATTTGGTTTGATTTAAGTTCCTGTAAATTGTTTCCACTGATTCAGATTATTGAGAAAGTTATTTTTACACAAATTGAATTAATACTTGTGTTGGAGTTTTTAATTTATTATTTCATTTCGTGTAGGAGTTTTTAATTTATTATTTCATTTGGTTATATGTTTATTGAATTGTTTCATAAATGAATAATGGAAAGATAATTCAACTATAGAAATTATTACTGCGGTCTTTTTAATTTACCTCACCAAGAAATAACAACTAGATAGTAATTCTTGATGTGAAATCTAAAAACAACTCTAGATTATTCTGTGTTTGTTTAAAAGATCGAAGGCTTTCATTATTGTAGTTTTTAATATATCTCATTAAGAATAATTCATATTCTAGATTATAATTTCATTTATAATTTAGCCATAGTATTTAGTTTGCATCTTGAACATTCAACATTTTATGAAGAGAACATCATTCATCCTTTATTATTAGCACCATTTACATGTGTCTCTTCTTTGTATCATATTTTACTAATTATTTAACTGGTAGTCTAAGCATACTTAACATAGAACATAACTTAGGATTCATGTACATACAACAATAGGAAACTTTAGGATTCCATGGTTCCTTTCTTTACAAGAGGAAGACATCCAAATGCCAACAAACCCTTTAAACCCGTCAAGAGTGACTATTCCAAAAGACTTGGGCTATCTAAATATCCTCAGTCCAGGCCACATCCCCCTTCTTGACAAAGGGGCCAAAAACCCTCGTGTTTCATATTCTCTACATTCAGTACTAAGTAAATGTGCATGTATGGGAGTACACATAGTCTATATGCATTCTCTCCAACATTTTCTACTATCTCAATGGGTTTAAAGGAACTATTTGGAAAGGCATTGGAAAACTTCATTCTTTGGGAGTATTATCTTTATCTTCAAACACTTTAACTAGGAGTAATGTAGCATTGACTGTAAAAATCCATTTTTTAGAGAGATTAACTTTGTCTTCAGATAATTTAATTGGGAACATTGATAGGAAATCACCATTTGTTGTAGGCATTATTTTTTTATATGAACAAATTAACTATGAGCATCCCTAATAGAATCAATGATTTTATTTCACCTGAGTTTTTGGATCTATCACAAAATAACCTAGAGGGATTGATTCCTAAGGGTATTGGTAGATGCACTTATTTTTTTCTCTTCAAGTTTTAGATCTATCACACAAAAACATAAAGAGACCAATTCCTAAATGTTTTGGTAGTTTCACTTCTTTGAATGATCACTTTTCCAATCTAATAACATCTCTTGGACTTGTACATCTTTGGTCCATTATAATTTTGGATTAAAAAAATATATTGATTTGTGAGATTCTTTGATATCTTGCATTTTCATGACTTAAGAGTTTCAGGTGTTGCTTATAATTTTCTTCATGGCGTTAATCCTCAATTTGTTACAAATCTCACTGAGTTGAATATGTTAGATTTGTCCAACAATAATTGCAATGGAAACATGACCTTTAATCTTGATAAAATTCTTGGATATACAATCAATGTGTTTAGGTATGGTTCAAATATTAAGCTATTTCATCATGAATAAAGTATGATACAAAAGGAAGTGGGTATTCTTCATATATGATGCATGCATAACACCAATTTTGACTTGTCTAGAAAACATATTAATGGAGAGACACTATAAGTATATGATGTATAGGTAGCTTGTGATTGTTGAATTTGTCTAGTAATCAAATGGAAGGGTTAATTCCTACATCTCTCAGTAACATATCCACTTTGGAGCACTTAGACTTTCCCAAAAAAGGAAGTGCGAATACTTAATATAATGCATATAAACACCGTATTTGTTTTGTTTTGCAAAAATCTTAATGGAAACATACCCTCAATTATTGGAGTATGAGTAGTTTGTGAATGTTGAATTTCTTTAGTAATAAAGATGAACGGTTAATCCCTATATCTCCTGGTAACATATCCACTTTGGCATAATTGCAATAGTAATAATAATTATAATAATAAAATATAGTTTTAACTACATATCTTTTAAAAAGTATGTCCAATTCACTAACTATAAAATAGAATTATGTGATTTTATTTAATTTCCTTAAACTAACACCAAAACAATTTTTATTTAAACATTATGTGAGGGAGGGGGGGGGGGGCGGCGTAGGGGGTGGGGGTAGGGGGTAAGGGGGGGTGCGCAGGTAGGGGGTAAGGTGGGGAGGGGGGGTAGGGGGTGGGCGGGGGTGAGGGGGGGCGTTAAGGGTAGGGGCTTGGGGGGGGGGGGGGGGGGGGGGGTAAGGGGGCGCGGGTAGGGGCTTGGGGGGGGGGGTAAGGTGGGGGGTAGGTGGTGGGCCGGGGGGGGGTGGTAAGGGTAGGGTGTAAGGGGGGGGGGGGGGCACGGGGGTAGGGGTCGATGGGGGCTGGGGAAGGGTACAGTTGGGCAGGGGGTGGGCGCAATGGCGAGGGGTGGCCGCGGGGAGGGGTTGGGGGGTGTAGGGGGTTTGGGAGGATGGGGGTGGGGGGGCGGGGGTTTGAGGGGATGGGGGTGGGGGGGCGAGGGGGGATGGGGCGCGGGAGTGTGGGGGGACGGTAGGGGGTAGGGTGAGGGAAGGGGAGGGGGGCCGGGGAGGGGGGGAAGCTTAGGAAGCTTCGTTCAAACAGAAAATTCAGCTGAAAACAAACATCTAGCGTGGCATGCAAAGGATGGACCACGAAGAAATACAGAGTTGGGGAGCGAAACAAAGAGAAAACACAGATTTGATGGATGTAGGGAGTACAATAACTTGGTAATCATATCGAGGGATTTGTCATCATCATCATTTTCGGAGATTGGATTAGGCATGTTACTTTAATTATTAATGTGTAGTGAATCCAGACAAGAGATCTCTCGTGAGAGGAATAAGTTAATGGGGCCGGGGCTTCAATGTAGTCATCAGGGGGTTGTGGGGGGCGCATGGGTAGGGGCTCGCCCATACTTGCCTAATTGTGCACTTAGCCTCATTATCCCTCACCTGACCTCCCGTTCGCCCATCGACCCGCCTGCCCGTTAGAGGTGGCTGGGCAATTCTGATTATACAAATAAAAAATTTATGGTATATTTTTGTTGTTAATATGTTTTTTTATTTACTAATTTATGTGTTTTTTTTAGGAAAATGGCATCAAGGAAAATTTCTGTGAATCTTTCTGGACCAAAGAGTCTTAAAGGTGTATCTTCAAAAAACATTGGTGAACGAACTCCACCTGAGCTCATGCCTACAAATATTTCAAGTGCTTTAAGTGATAAGAAGCTAATCTCAGATTGGAAAAGTTCAAAAGAGGTGAAATTTCCATCAAGAGTCTGGTATGTGAAAGAAAGAGAGAGCACAACTGTGATTTTCGCATTGATTTTTAAGTTAATTATTATTTTTTGAAAAAAAAAGTCGTTATTATTTTTTTTTTGACATGAAATTCATAAAAAAAACTATTATTTGACCATTTTTAGTTAATATTTTTGTATAAAAATTGTGATTTTGACATGTTAATTCTAGCAAAAAATTATCAAAACGTTTAGTTTTTTTGTTATATTTATGTTAAAAATGGTTATTTTTATGTCCATTGTTAAAAAATGTTGTTTTTTAGAAACAATTATTTCATGTGGATTGAAAAATTAATTAAGGATGTATAAATATGTAGATTATTTAAAATTCAAACTATCGACTTTCTAATTTAAAAACGCAAAACAATAAAAACCCCCCTAAAAAAAAAGAAATTAAGATAGAGAATAGGAAAATATGAATAAAATGACGACTTCAAAAACTATCAAATTTAGAAAATAATTTTTTACATTTCACACACTAGAAAATTAAAAGTCAAAAAATAGGTCTTTTAAAAAAAGGGTGTGATGCAGAATAATCACTTTTTAAAATCAGCATGAAAATCACTACCATTCTAAAACTTGATTTCATCCTTGAACATGAAAAAAAATTGAAGTTCCAAAAACCATGTTCTAAAAAAAACATGTGTATTCTGCATCACCACTTTTGAAAATCGGGTCATATTTTTGCTATCTCTACGAAACGGGTAACAGTATCAGTTCCCGTTTCAAAGTTTACATTGTTGATGCCTGCCACGAGCATCTAGTCTATCTATAAGTGGACCTTTTCCCTACACTTCAGAATGAGATGTCAAGGCCTTTGCTTAACCGGCTTCACGTCAGGCTTCAATGTGATCTTCATAACACCTAGATCCATGATTATCCCCCTTAGATCTGTAAACTTGGTAGGGAATAAATCTTGGTATGTGACCTTATCTATCGTCACATCGTCCTAGTAATCTCCAATCCTCTAGAATTTGGGATCTGCCTCCGTACCAATGTTTACCTGTTTCGTTTTTAGTGGGGCAGTTATATCAGGATTCTCAAACTGCAACCCTTCAACCTCGCGGTGACCCTATGTTTCCTAGATGTTGTTCTTTCATGGATCCTCATCCTCTTCTTCAACAGTTACATTATAGCATTCTAGTGTGTGACTCAGCTAAGTAGCCCACTCAGGTTGAATGAGGTCTAAAGGATCCTATGGTATCCTAAAGATTGTTGCTTTCACCGCTTTTAGCGCCTCATCGACACTGTCAAACCCGTCTTCAAAACTGAATGTCATTATGAATCCTTCACGCAAAATATCCCATTCACCTGTACCATGATAGAGCTCTGTTTCTATGTACCAGTTCATCAAGACGACATCCAAGGTGTGACAGAACAAGTGCACCCATTCAGGCTAGGGCTTCTCTCCATAAGACTGAGCCCATTTGGGCAAGTGTGCTCGCGGTTCATCCTGCCCATCATACTTGTTTGTCATTCGCATCTTCGGCTTCCTAAAGGGAGTGCTCATCATTCTACTACATTCACGCCAATAATCAAAGCTTCCCTTGTGCTTACCCCACCACCTTATGGGCGTAGCGCCTAGTCCAACACCTAGAAGCACTGATTTTCTAGTACCTCCCTCTCAAATGCTTCCAGAAATATATCTACGTCATTTAGGCCATCATAAGTAGGCAGATTTCTTACTTCTAATGACACATAGCGGAGTGATTGGGTCATCATGTTACAGCTCGGTGTAGTCACCTCATGTAGCCAATTATGCCAACACTCTAGTTCATCATTAGAGTTTGAGGTGCAGGAACTCTTGCGATCCCATCTAATTCATCCATCTGTGGTGGGATTCACCCAATATTGGTCTTGCGTTATTATCTTATAGACACTGTCAAGATCGTCATCACTCTCATAATTGCAAAGTGATTCAGTATAGCACGATCCTTCAGTAGGATCTAGGGGTACTATTACTCATAGTGATTTCTTCTCAAATATCATCTTTCACTTCTTTAGGTTGATTACCTCGTTCATATTAGTAGCCCAATCAATTCCCAGGAGTGCAGGATAGGGGTTGCTTTCATCCACAATTTCTATTACTTTAAAGTCAGCTTGCATGCTCACACCTTCAATATCTATGGTCACCCCCTATAACCACCCCATGGGGATGATCTTCTACTAATTCGTCATCATTAACTGAATCGGAGACCATTGCAACGTGGGTCTCCCCATCCGTTCTCAAGTCTACTTCGGTAGGACGTTCGCATTTGATCCCAGGTCCAAAATAACCTGATCCATTTCATACTCTCCTATCTGTGTTGTTAGTCTCATCTCCCATCCTATTCTTGTTTTATGCTTGCCAATCTTTCATACCACGTGCAGCTCACTTGGAGCATTTATGGCGCATTTATTTATGAGCTCTTGTAACCGATTCATAGCCTTGAAATCACGCAGTAACTTGATATAGGTCTCTAATAAAGTTGTAAGCATAGAAGGGTCCATCTCTTGATCAAGCTTATCCCTACTACCTGAGGTGGAGGCCTCAATGAAACTCTTCTTTGCCTCCAGGAATGTTTCATGTGTGCACTCCAAATCAAACTCAGTCTCCTTTGTTGGAGCTTTGCGAACCCATGTGCTATCTTCAGGCTATTTCCCCTTGTCATCTCCCAGTTTGATTCCACTTCGGAGCACTATATTCATGTTCGGATCCTCTTCATGCAGTTCAGATCTCATCATCCACAGGCACTGAGTTGGCGAAGGTGGTAGCACCCCTTTGTGTCGTATCCTTGCTATCAGTGTAGGGAATTCTTCCATTTCATGATAAAATAAAGTGCAATACTTGCACGATGGACTTTTTGGGTTAGTGCAATCACAGGCATAGTGTCCTGGTCCTCCGCAATTGTAGCAGATCAACTATCCCCGACCTCTGCTAGGTCCTCCTCTACCTCCGCCACGTCTGCGCCCCTAAAATCTTGTCCGCTCCATCCCCACGCTCTGGTTAGGGGGTTGTGTTTCTACCTAGGCCCTATAAGTGGGAGTTCTATCCAACATCAATTTGTAACTTCTACAATTATGCTCATCATGCCCTACCGACCTACAGAAGTTGCAAAACAAATGCTGCAGTGTCTGTACAAACTTTTGCAATAAGTGACAATTATCTGTGGCATGATTTCTTGCTACCTGACATATAACACACCACAATGCAGGCCCCTCTCTCAGTGCTACTTGAGCTTCCAGCCTCAAAGGAATTGGTCCTCCTCCTGCAACATAGTTCACAAAGACTAGACAATGGTCTTTGTCATGCCCTTGACTCTTGCATTTCAGACACCATACCTCTTCATGCACCTCTGGTTGGACTGTTCTGTCATGCTTAAAACTTTGCATCTCAAGGCAAAGATATTTCAACTGTGCATGGATATGTTGGACCCTCAGATTTGGATCTTGCATCGGTGTTTCATGCAGCCTCATGGAATCTCCAAGGCCTCTGCCTGATTTGTTATCTTCTGCTACAACAACACAACCCTTAAGCGTGGTAGGAGCGAAGCCACAAACCCCTCGCGATGCTTCACATCCGTCAAGTTCATATTAGCTTCACAGATTTTACACTTCAATCTTTGATCTACTTCCCAAGGTGTCTCGCCTGGTTGCATCGCGATTTCCTTGAACCTCACAATAGACTATGCTTCAGATTTAGGCCTAGTGAATTCCTTGCTTAGCACAGTCTAAATGTATTCCACTCTAGCATTCGGGTTATCATTGGAGTACTTGATGTACGATGTTAGTGCATGATCGTGTAGAGCACTAACCAGGGTTTCCTTCTTCATCTTATCATCTGTAATGCCCTGAGCTTCCCATACAACTTTTATAATGAATTAGAATTGGTCTGAGTCCTCATTTCCCAAGCCTTTGAACAAAGGCAGCTTCAGTGAATTTGCCATACATAACTGCGGTGGAGGTGGAGGTGGTACAGGTGAAGTCACAGGTGATGGTGTTGAAGTTACAGGTGGTGTGGGTGGAGGTGGTATTTGCAGGAATCCTTATCTTATTAACTGAATAACATGTCATGGAGAAACTTGTGCTATCCGTTCTTCATCACCGTGCAGAGGTGAAATCAATGGGCTATATTCAGGACCCTTTTTTCCTTCATTCCTGTAAGTTTTTCTGATTACCGTACCCCTGAACATCAAGGTAGCTACATAACCCGTTTTTCGCACAATAGCATTTTAATCCAGGTATTCAAAAATTTCACGTACTTACCTCGTAGTCCTTTGAAAAAGTGTCGCTCCACCTCACTATATTTGACTGAGGTATCGACCACGAATTCAGTTACAAATCCTCGTATGGCAAGATCGAGCCAATGGTCGATAGTGTGAGTGATCTTATCCTTAGATACTTCCAACCTTCATACTAGCTCCGGGGTCCACACAATAGGACCGTCAAGTTTCCACCTTCCTTTGCTATCTGCTAGCTTCACGATCCACTCGTATAGCTCAACTGGAAAGAAGTAGAAAAAATGTCATGGATTTCTGCATAAAGGTACTTGTCCAACCACTGTTCCTTTGTTAGTCGCAGACTTATATTCTCCTGCGCTGCAAATTCATGGATCTTCCTATCCAACCAGTCTTCGATCTCTCTCCTAGTCGGATTCCAGTGATACGACATCACACATCTCTTATGCAAGTTTCGGTCCTGGCAATGGAACCATTTCTTGGCTTGTGGGGGCCTAACCCAGTTTCAATGTTAATTAGACAAACAAATCCCTACACTCCTGGCCCTTCGGCATCAACCCACGGAGCACAGACTGAAGTCTCACCCAAAGTAGTATGTGGGGATGCTGGAACCAAGTTTCTGCATCTTAAGATGGTCGTGATGTCGTTTTAATCCTTTTGTTCCTACCTTCGCGCAGGTCACTTACTTTTGGTACTCTGTCTACCTAACCCCTTATTCCTTCCTTCGATACTTCCACGAAAGGGTACAAATGACCTTCGCATAGCCCTAACCTTCAGTTTAGATACTTTCGCGCTGCTAAGGTAGCATATTGCACATATTGTCTAGTTATCTTAAGAATCTTACTTATCTTATTAGATACTCACAGTTAACATCGTGTAAATAGATATTCTTATTGGCGTTCAATTATCAAACATAATTATACACATTTGCACATCACATAAGAATTATAAAGGAAATTCATATATAAAATGACAAGATGCATCAATCAGAACAAAGACAAAGAAATTGCAGAATACTTCTCTTTATTGATATCTTCCAAGTGATTATAGACTCTATCCACCCTACACACATAGCTCCAGGGGTCCAAGCACTCAGCTACGGACTTCCATCCTAAGCCTCTGCACACTTAACTGCAGAGCCTCTACCTATACGACTCGAAACTTAGACTTCTTACTTCAGAGCTATCACTCGTTTTTATTTCTTCATCATCAATTGACTCCTAAATACTTAGAGATTAGCTCTTTTTATACAATCCCATGATTCGCGGACCATGGGTAGATCTCTTACATCTGAATTTACTTTACAAAACTAAGGGAGGACAACCCTTTATGACTTATGACACCTTCGTGCTCCGCGACCACAAAACGCGAAGTCTTTACAAGTTTATTACAAAATTTGACCAAAACATGGGCTTTTAGCCCCAAAACTTTCCTTTGGGGGATCCCGTTCCCAACACTAGGTCAAAATTCATGGAAGTAAATGAATATGAGCATGTTCCAGGGAGGTTCAATGAGTGCTAGTTGTCATGCCAAGGAGGGAGTAATAAGGTATGCTAAGCACTGGAATTCTAAGGAATATCAGGGCATATCAAGAAGTACCAGAGTGTGCTAGGGAGTTCCATGGTGTACTAACATGTGCCAAATACTATCAATGCATGCCATGACATGGCAGGTGCTAAGGCATGTTAGGATGTGTAGGGTTCTAGGGTATGCCAATGTGTGTTAAGGAGTGTTAGGGAAAAAAATTAAGAACCAAGCTAAAATGCAAGGAAATGAACACATAAGATGGTTAATAAGTCGATACTTTATATTTTTCAAAAGGGGCATTCCTGGCACACTAATAATAGGTTGCAATACATGCAAAGTTCCAAGTGTTAATGTATTTCAATGCATGCCAAGGTGTTCCAGGGCATGGCATGGACTACAGGGCATGCAAACACATGATAGAAGAGTGTTGTGTTGTGTTAGGGAATGCCAACATGTACAAATATGGAAAGATATTATAGGTAAAAATATGTTCCAAGACATGTGAGGTGTCAAGGAATGTTCATGTGTGCCAAAGCATGTTAAGGTGTGTCAAGAATGTTGAGGAGTGTTAGGTGTCTCTCATTAATAGAATTGACAGAACTTGAATATGTATTGAATAATATAGTTCCTACACACACAAGTGGAACTTTATCTAAATGGAATTTGCTAGATAATAAATCTAATAGAGATGAGTCATGTGACTCATAGGAAAATTATATTCTCATTACTTGAGGGAAATGATACAGACTAATTTCTTCTTAACAAATTAACTGGCTCTAACCATTACGGCCTTGCACACATAATTAAAAATACTCCACAAAAATGGTCTTAAGTCGTTATATTTTGACAAAAAATATAGTAACAAGCACATAGCGTCATCAAAAATTCTTTGGAATGATCAATTATGACGAACATTATTTGACCATCACTCAAATTAACCAAAAAGAGCATTGATGAGGGCCAATAAATGATCATCACTAGAAGTGTCACCAAAGAGAGAATTAGTGATGCACCTTTAACGACCCTCACCAAAAGTGTCATTGCAAATGGCTTTGGTGTCAAAAATTAAAGGAATGTCACTATATACACTTACAACAATGTTTTTTTAAGGGATCTCAACATATGTGACATTGGTGATGGACCTTAAATGTCTACACAGACATGACCTTGACCAACAACCTTTTTTGTTGTAGTGATTTTCTCTATGAAACACCATTGTAGCTTGGCGATCATGTGAAACAACTTGGGGAACTAGAGACTATTGGTTTTATCATTTCTTTCCATAACATAATTGGAAATCATTCTTATTTATTCATTACACCTGACCAAATTATACTTGAAAGAAAGAAAATAACATTTTTAAGAAAAAAATATCTACAAAACAAATCAAATTTGTCAACGAAAAAAAAAATACATTTTCTTCATTATTGCATCATCCATGTGCAAGTCGAACTGATATTTCTTACATTTCTTGCAAATCTGTTTCTCGACTAGTATTCACCTCAACATTATTCTGCAAAAAAAATCAACAAATACATTCCTAAAACAATATAAATTTAACGTTAAAACTACTAAACCTTTGAAAATAAATATGCATTAGGCACTTTTGTTCCACCAAGAGGAAAATCATTCTCACATTCTTCGGCTTCAAAAATATTCTCTATAGAGCTACATCGACAAATATTTGTTCCAATATTTCCCAGAGACTGATGCAAATCATCGACCATTCTAACAAGCATATTACTATCACAAAAAACATCATACACAACAACTTCTTCCTTGGAATTAGATTCCCTATCTTCCATCATAACATTTGTTGCACCATTTCCTAAACATAATATTCCAAAACATACAACATTTGAGAAGATATATTGAAGAAGTCAAAACTTTGGAGAGAATCAACAACAAACCAAACAAAAATGCAAACAAAATGTCCTCCTATGTACAGATAGAAGTTTCTAAAATTACGATTAGTCGTATTGTATGATTCATCATTTCTTGAAGTTTTAAAAGTTCGTCGTTGACCCTCATATTCATGAAGAAATAAATTTTTGACTACTTTCAAATTTATTTGTCGGTTAGTAGTGATTTTGACACTGTTATGAATAGACAATACAGGACAAAAAAGAACACTAAAAAGTTAATATGCATAAGAAAAGAAAATGTAAAAGAAAAAAAATTTGAACTCCATACATGGTTCCCACAAACACATTACATATAGATTCAATAGGGGTAGCTATATTAACAATGTAGTCGCTACCAAGAAATGCCTAACCCTCTTTGTCAACACAATATCCCAAAATTTCAACCATTTCAGGAAAATCTTCATTTCTACAGTTCTCATCAACTCCAAATACTGCATTTCTTTCATTGTTTTCACAGAAAATACCATTGTAGTTCAGATGAAGAATCTCTTTTAAAACACACTATTTTGAAAGAAACGAGAAAAGTTAGTAAACCTTCAAAAAATATAAGTTCTTTCAGATGATAAACATGTAATGAAACGACCATCAAAATAAAATTTTCACTACAGAAAGCCACTAATCTTTTCATACTTATGATTTATAGGTCCTCCTTCTTGACCATTTTCTAAAGCTCTTTTCTTTCATTGATACACAACTCTTCTCCATGCTTTAATGACTTCCCTATTCTGCTGATACCACTATCGTTGGTATTCACTTAATCATTGTCGTCTAGTAGCATAGGGAGGTTTTTTCGCACCACTCTTGCTTCTTATTTCACTCAACATATCGATGATAAGTTTAATGTCAGTTAAAAAGTCATTTCACAATTTTGTTTGATGCTAATACATACTCTTGAATTTTGAAATAACTAAAAATTGACAAGAGTGCATAGAAGAGATATTTGAGAAATTATGTTTCCCACGACAAACTTGGAACACATGAAAAAATGTTCCCCTTACACATAATCGATACGAAAAGAAGTTGACGAAATTAAAAACAAAGAAATATGGACCATATTTGAAATTTACCATACGTATGTCTTCAATATAAATTCAAAATGTGAATTACAATGATGTTCAAAAAATATTTAAAAACATATAGAAGGTCTCCTGCATTATAAAAGACAAACATGTTCAAGCTTGAAATGATAAATAAATACATCCACACACACTACACTTATGTGAAGAATACAATCTACATTATGAATAACCGAAAATACATTTCCATTTTCAATGACATCATCAAAATCCTCCAAGATTTGTAGATAGAAACATGAGGCTATCTCCTTAATACAACTTCAAAATGTGAATTAGAATTATGCTCAAAGAAATATTTAAAAACATTAAACATACATATGGTGTTCAGTAATATACAAAACAAGAACATTTTCATGCCTTAAACTCAATTTGAATACATCCACAGGTAGTGGAGGTATTTCAACAATAGAATTTGCATTAGGAATCAATGAAAAAGGATTTCCATTTTCAATCACATTATCAAATTCTTCAACTGTTTGTAGATAGAAGCATGACGCTTCAAGAATGAACAATCCATCAACAATTTTTTTTTACATAGTCCACTTAGTAAATCATACAACTTTAACTGTACTCCATACCAACCTAGCATAAGGAATTTTTGTCCAACTATGCGCAAAGGTATGTAACCTACACATTTACTATTTATATCCAAAGAGACAGATTGAAGCAACGACCATCCATGTCCTGAATAATCTTCAAAATATTCCAAACTTTGGTCTGTGGACACTTGACCAAATTCAAAATTCTCTCTTCAAGTGACCAAAACAGATGTGCCACCATTATTAACAACACAAACACGTTGATTCTTGTATAATCATAATGACATACTTATTATATCAACAATAGGAACAAATGAATAACCCCAATTATCTCTGTTCAATTCCAACCAGTAGATAATGTAACCATATGTAGGGTAATCCTCATAATCTATGTCTAGATATACCCAATAAAACTTTTCCTTAAAGGATATATCCTCCTCTGGTGGAGTTACACCACTGTATAGAAGCTCCGTCCTCTTCCAAACATTGTCAACACTACTGCAAATGAGAAAATGTGAGTCAATGTTTTTATAAACATGGTTCAAAACACTCATTCATAATTTCCTGGATTGAATTTTTTAAATAAAGAGAATAATCATCGCTCCCCAACACTAAGAACACCAACATTTATAAACATCTTCGTAAAAGTGTTGACAATGAAATAATTTTTTGTATGCAAATAAAGTTCAGCATGCTGAATAGAATCAATGATCTCACTGTAAATTCAATTTTGTATGTATAATGAAGAAAACGAAACACCATAGTTGACAAGTGACCACTATTGTTAACGTATGATGCTAGGAAGTAATCATTGGGAAAATGAGTGGAGAAAGAAATATATCCTAACTGTTTCTCATGACATGCCGCAAGAAAAAGCTAGTTTTCCAACAAGACACCATTGTCTACAAACCAACTTAAATTTATCAACACCGAGAAAGGAATCCAATGGAAAAGAGGCTCAATAATGTGAAAGGGGAGAAATTTCCAAATAGTAGTATCCATACCAAAAGAAACAACCTTTGTTGGAAACAAAGGAAAACTTCCCTTGTGTACTGCAAAGAAAAAAAAGAAAAACGTTAAATGACAACAACAACAACATTCATTGATTTTTTTAATGTGAAAATTGATTAGGAAAACAATCCATTTTGATGATTACTTGGTTTCTATATACTTCAATATTAGACTAAATAAATTACATAGTGAAACTTAAAAATCCAAAATTATTCAAATTTATAACCACTACACAAGAACCATTTTTTCAAACATTTTCTTAAAGATGGGCAAGTTAAAAGTTTTCAAAAATTGAAAATTTTCATCCCCTAAACACTTAATAAATATATTTGTTAAATAAATTCAATCTAATATTGAATAGATACAAAATTAACATAGCTATATACATATAGCTTCTCATACATTGCTCACGAATTTATATATATAATAATAATAATAATAAGTTAATTCACAATAACAGACAGAAGCCAATAATCACTCTCTATATTATTCATTATTAACTAAATTATGATATCATCTTTCACCTTCCAAATATATGATAATTATCATCATTGTGAATTCTATTATTATGATATAAAAAAAAAACAAAAAGAATAATACAAAAGTTCATTTCAATATAAAACAAAAAACAAAAGTTCATTATTTCAATATTAATAATCAATATAATACAAAAGTTCAATATTTCAATATTAACAAGGACACATCCCCCATAGTCAAAGAATGATTTAGATGAGCACATGATGCAGAACCTTTTCAATATAATATTAATGGAGATTAACGATAATTTTAAATTTGTGAGAATGGAAGTTTACAATTTATGAAGTTATCTTAAGTTTGATATAAACATAAAAACTTTGTAACTACATTGAAGTTATCATAAGCTTGAGATAAACATAAAAACTTTGTAACTATACCTTTTAAGGCTATTTTTTTTAATGATAACTACTTATTAATACAAAAGTTCATTATTTCAATATAATATGAAAAACAAAAGTTCCTTATTTCAATATTAATAATCAATATAATACAAAAGTTCATTATTTCAATATTGATAATCTAATAATAGAAAAGTTCATACAAAAGTTCAATAATTCAATATTAACAAGGAAACATCCCCCATAGTAAAAAAATGATTCAGATGAGCACATGATGCAAAACCTTTTCAATATAATATAAAAATGGAGATTAACAATAAATTTATATTTGTGAAAGCAAAAGTTTGCAATTTATGAAGTTATCATAAATTTGATATAAACATAAAAACTTTATAACTATATTGAAGTTATCATAAGCTTGAGATAAACATAAAAACATTGTAACTATATCTTTTAAGAAAGGCTATTTTTTTAATGATAACTACTTATAAGTTTATGACATTTAAAGTTTAATTAGTGATCATCAATAATTCCAAGTTGGAAAAAAATACTATAAATTCATAATTATTTAAAAAAAATTAAAAAAATATAAAGATTAATACATAATAAAATTTAAATTAAATTAAAAAATTAATTCATATTTTCCAAACTTGGTGCTATGATTTAAATTTGTTAAAAGCTTTGAAATATCATAGACTAAAATATTTTGCCATGCTGATCGAGTTAAGGTTTTATGCTTCTCAAATTTTCTAAAATAAGGTTTAAATAAAGGCATTACATTAACATAATTTGTGTGGTGTTACGATTTATTCATTTGTGAAAATACCATAAGCAGGTTTTATGTTTCTCAAAGTTCCAAACGAAAAAATAAAACATAATTTTTTACTAATTATTTTTTACATTTCTTTCATTATCAAAATATATTATTATTTTAATAAATACTTATATTTCCATAAATACAGTATATTGACAAAATTTCTTTTGTGTTATAATTTAAACTTTTATAAAATATCATAATCTAATAAATTTTGTAATGTTGGCCTAGTTATTAAGGTTTTCTGCTTCTCAAAGCTCTGAACAAAGTTTTAATACTTTTATAAAGGTAATATAGGAAATTAAAGCTAAACATTTTTAATAACTAAATTTTATTTTATTTAAATTAAATTAAATTAGACAGTATGTTTCACATCATAAAATCATATCCCCAATTATTGTATAGTTTAATATGTGCGTAGATTCATATTCGAAATTTGAATAAATACATGCTTAGTGGTATGGTTTAATGTCACGATTCATTAAATTGGTTGGGGTTACATTTATCCCATATTTCTCGAATCTTCCCTTCATTTAGACACAGCTAACACCCAAAACCTCCTTTACGACGAGATCAATGAAAGCTTGATGGTGGATGCAATTCTTGGGATTCGTGGATGATCAACGACTTAGGAAACTTGGGAACACATCAAGGGTCAAGGGGCCAAGAGGACTTCATGGTGGCTAAAAAGGTAACTGCGTCTACCTCCTGTGCCCTTTTATTGCTCATTCGAATCCTCTACCAAGTGTGCTACCTCTCTCTGCAACCTGGTTAGGGTTTCATGTACTCTTCCTTCTGCTCAGGTTCTTTGGGGGTCTTTTCCATCATGTGACTTCATCCATGGAGTTTACTTGATCGTTCCCTCAATTTTCCAAGGTTAACCTTTACCTTTCCATGTGTTTTAGTGTTTTCTTCTCAACGATATATGAAAAAAACCTACTTAAGATCATGGATGACAAACGATCTCAACAATAGAAATGACTGCTAATTGTTGTAGATCTGCAGCTACTGATAGAAACAAAAACTACCAAAATCCTGATCCATGATGTAATCATAGTTAAACAGTAAAATGAAGAGTAATAAACGCAAAACATCCAATGGAAACCAGATTTGTAAAGAATGATTTTATTATAACACCTGTGAAGGGAACAAATATATGTTACAAGCCCCCTCTATGGGATGGGTTCTTGGCAATGCTCAAATGCTTTCAGCTTCTGTAGAGTCTCTCTCCTCTATAATATATAAACCCAACAAAAATATGGTGTGCGACAATGAAAATAATCATTGTTACAACAGTGAGTGCAACAATGAAAATAATCAAAAGTGAATAATGAATGGAAAACCCTCCTATTTATAGCAAAATATTGAGTTATCCTCGAATAATGAGCAATAATAAAATATAATTGATCTCATTCTTGGAATTACCACTTGGAATATTTTATTATATTTGTTTAGGAGGGAGAAAGTATTTAAACTTTTGTTTAGAAATAATAAATAAATAAATGATTTATTTATTATCTCAATGATTTAGTTGAGGAATAATAAACGAATAAGGATTTACTTGATTATTCCTAAGGGATTTAGTCAAATTTAAAAAGGAATAATAATTAATTAGTGATTAATTAATTATTCTTAGAGAAAAATAAGATAAATAATGATTTATCTGTTTATTTTTCACGATTGGGTCAAATTTGACAAGGAATAATAATAAAACAATGGGTAAATTAATTATTCCTAGAAGAAAATCAAATAAATAATTATTTATTTAATTATTCTTCATGGGTTTAATGATAAATTACTTAATAACAGTTGTTTATTAGGTAATTTATCACAGTGAAAACAACTTTACTATGGTAAAATTGGATTTACATGGTCTAATTCGATCCATCTAGTAAATTAGGCTAGATGATCAATTCTTTGGTGATAATAGATTTCTTCCCAACGTATAAGTGTTAGGAGAAAAACTTATGACCGAAGTACATTGTAAAGGCAAAATCACTAGACAAGACAAGGGAATCAAGGAGAGAGAGAGAGAGAGAGAGAGAGAGAGAGAGAGAGAGAGAGAGAGAGAGAGAGAGAGAGAGAGCAATGAAGTTGAATCTGAGAGAGGATAGTGACAGAGGGGGCGATACTTCCGGAAGTCTCCTTTTTGGTTATGGTACCAGACCTCAATGAGGCGGGGGAGGCATACCCGTACCTGCTGAGGTAGCTTAGTACAAAAATAATGTTTCGCCAAGAAATATGAAACTGAGCAATGAAGTACATGATGAATGGTACATGACACACTAGAATAATAGACCTAGAAAATAATACAATGTGCCCCATATACATAATGCACATGGTAAAAACGTGAGCAAGGAATGAATACAATAATATATGAGTACAAGAGATACAATGCCCCTTCCCTCAAGAAATGGGTGGGAGGTAGGGTAGGACAATCGGAGAAGCCCTACTAAACAAGGAAAGGCTCTGTAAAACTGAATGGATCATTTGAAGGAGACGTGCATGATATGGACACTACGCTTGGTAGGAATCGAACCCATCAACTCTACGAAACTTCATATGAGGTTGTAGCATAGTTGGTATGCATCTGGGAATGTGGGGGGCTACCTGAAGGGACACCCCCTCATGAGATAAAAAAACATCTCACACACACCCGGTAATCACTTGTATAATCTGCTGCATCACTAGACCATCAAGTGTATGGATCACGAACATGAAATGATCAAGTCAAAGGGAAATAATGGGACCCTCTACTGGATCCAAGGAACCAAACAAGAATGGAAGATGGAACCGAGATACACCACCCTCTAGGCTGTTCTTCTGGAATTAATGAGCTTATGTCGATAGAATAGGGCCCGTGATAGATGAGGCAATGAGGATCCTCAACTAAAGAACGAGGGAAAATAGTAATGTGGATGATGGACTAACACCAGGGGTAATTTGGAAATGGGACTGAGGGACAAACATACGACTACCCTTTTTAGAGCCTAGAGTGCATGGTTGACCTGGCAGCAATTGACTCGACTCCGGATGGAATGGGGACAGTATGACTAGAGGCCAAAATAGGCAACACAAGATGAACGATATACAAATATGGATGGAATATTGTGACCTGATATGATGGGAGATGAAATAGACTCCAGGAATGCAAGGGTGACTCACCCCGGATGCTCTGAACAAGGGTGACTTACTGACGCTACCACACAGACTATACCCGATGAGGACCATCAAAACATGAGTAAATGAGCGTTACTCATGACGAAAATCGACATATGGTATGAAAAGTATTAAGAGGAGGTGGATCTCAAAGTACAAGTGTCACTTTATGACGAAATTCGATTTTGAGAGGCGACGAAGTGACCTTTCTTGGAAAAATGGTTTCCTGGTGAAGTGTCAAATCATCAAAAACTGAGGAAGACCCATTATAGATCTCGATGAGAGCTTTCCAATGGTGATGATGGTTTTTCAAACAAAGCTATGATCTAGTCACAATGGGTGATAGAAAAATTGGGGATTTTAATATGAAAAGATGTTTTCCCTCCAATTTGAATTCATTTGTTAAGTGAGCTATACTGAATTTGGAGAGGAGGAAAAGACCCCAAATCTTGTGGATATCATAACGGATGGCCTGACCATTGGAATGGCGATCTAGAACTTTCAAGCAAGTGGACTTACTTGTCTAAGGATGACCTTAATGCTTCTTGGAACGATGGTTCCTGGTGAAGAATTAAGGGAAGAAGAAAATGAGAATGAACTACCAGAGAGGGTCTAGAATGATCCCCACCCAAGAAGTCAAACATGGGGACTAGGTGGTAAAGGAGTAGAACATTTGAAGATATGGTACCGAATGTCTATGATATGCGATGTGCATATGGCTCATCGGGGATTCCGATAGGACAAACTATCCAAGGAATGGGAGGATAATCGACCATACCTAGATTTGGTGGGATCTAGGTCGAGACTTAATTGAGAAGATGACCAGGGGAAAACCATCATGCCCCCAAGCATGGGATACTGATTTGGTATGCAAAGGTGGGAATGATGCCCCCTAACAGGAGGAGTTTGTGTAGTGCCACTACGTTCCGAGTGCTCGAAAAAGGGATTCAAGCATCTTGGCCCATCTTGGCATGACATCCTCCAAAGGAGATGTAGGGACCAATGTTCCCCCATATTTTTCTATGGGCATACTAGATGTATTTAGAACTAAGGGCTCCAAACACTTGTATGATACATAATATGATTATGCATTTTATATGAAGATGGTGGTTCACCATTTGTTTTATTTATGGTTGTCTTATGTGGTATACATGTGATAAATGCCAATCTAGAATGTTGTTTGCAATGGTATCTACACAGTGATTTTGGGCTTTAGGCACATGACTGAAAGAAATGGTTTCGAATTCACATACCAATAGCATCACTCATAGATATCTTTTAAATATCACTTCATTATGCACATGATACACACCATTCAATTGTGTGACAGGTAGCAAGGAATCTAAATGAACATGAAGATGAAGCATGCGATGAGCGAGGGCATCGACTAAAAAACCTATCACTACGTCATATTTGGCTTGATTATTGGTGGAAGATCCAATGCACACACCATTTGACAGGAGTATCATATGCAAGGGAGTAAAAATGGCCAAGGTTGGTGAGGCTAGATTCCATGAGAAGCGACTCGCACCATCAGCATGGCCGATATATGGAGTGGATGATGGATCCATATGAAAGGTGAAAAAAACAATTGGATGAGATGATCCAATATACTTATCTACATGGTAGAAATAAAGACATGAAAATCAAAGGGATGTGCTATGAGCAACATTTTTGGAGGTAGAGCGCATTGGGAGAATAAGGAAGGAGATGGCCTTCAAAATCCTCTTGAAGGAATGCCCTCTTACTCAAGTGTAGGGTTAATCATGGGTAGACATAGCTTCCACGGTGTCCTCATTAGGCTGGGAGATGGGTGGACGAGAGGAAGTCTGACTACATGATGCAGTGGCATTACTTGGTGCATCATCCTAAGGAATAAGGTTCACATATGCATCATCTTGGATGGCAGATGACGGGCTAGTAGACAAAGGGTCTACTGATGTTGAGACCTCAGATTCTGTCGAAAAAGGTTCGATAGAAATGTGCATAGCAACCTCAGGAAGGTTTGTTGGTGAGGAACTCAAGGATGACGACAGGTAAAGAATGGGGTCTCTTCATCATCTTGACATTGGGGGAGGGGATCACAATAGAGGGGTCAGAGTTTCCCTATTCTGATTGACTGGTGGTACCAAAATCCACAGGTAGAGGAGTAGCGGCTCTACTATGAGTGGCCTCATATTCACGAATCGCCCCAAGGAAATTGTGAAACTCGTCGAGATGAGGGCAACAATGGGAATAATGACCATGAATATCACAAAGGGCACAAGGGTGGTTTTTGTGAAGTGTTTTGAGTTTCTTAGGTGGGACCAGTATGTCAACATGGACTTCTGAAATATTTGACTCAGGGAACGCTTCATGAACCAAAGGTTTAAGTTGAGGAAGTTTAGGACAATTTTTGGTGGCATGCCCAACAACTTCACACAAAGCGCATGGCTTTAGGGCCTTAGGGGCTGGAGGAGCTTGGGGAGCCTTTTCCTTCAAATCTTTCTTTTTGGCTTTGCCCCCTTGGCCAACTACTTTTGCAATAGGAGTTGGTTCCTATTGAGGTTGTGCTGGTACTGAAGCAATGGCAGGGGTCATGGGGACTGGTTGAACCGAGGTCAAAGAGTGATATGGTCATGGTTGACTAGATAAAATGTTTGCAGGGGGATCAATGTACCATACTGGGATCCCGAGAGTCATTTTAGGAAGGACCAGCGAAGCCATGACAAGTAAAAAAAAAAACTCCCGGAGCGGGGAATAAGAAAGGTATCGGGCTGACAGGATAATGCCCCGGCTCAATAGCTCCTTGATGGTTGAAACTTGGAGGAACATTTCCTGGAGGGAACATAGGAGAGGTACCCACAAACGGAGGAGGTCCCGGGGGAGTGGGTCCAGAGGGTTCATCTAGAAGAGCAACAATAGGATTCTACGAAGCTAGCTGTTGATTAGGTGTACTAGACTACTTAAGGGTGGCCCGTGACACTTGTAACATGCAAACACTCATGGAAGTAGTTTCATAAATGGGAGGGGAAGGAGCAGGGAAGGAACCTTACAATGAGGAATCTTTATAAACTCCAGGTGAGAAACTGGTACAAGGACTATATGACTGTTTATTAGATACCAACGAGATGATGGACTCGATGGAGGTCACAAATGTTGGCTCATAGTAAGTCAAATGATCAATGTAACAATCTTCCCTTCATGGGGGAAGCACATCTTGCAGAACACCATAGACACGACAGCTGACATGGCATATGTGTAACTATGACCTAAGAGGATGTTGTAATCTAAAGGGGCATCTATGACTTGGATATCAACATGGACATTCTTGCCTACATGAGTCACAGGATAGTTGTGGTACATGCCAAGGAGCTGGGAGGAGTTTCCATCCCAAGCACACAAGGTGATGGTCGAGGGGGAAAACTCATGTGATTTGACTTGTTTCCAAACAACAATGGACATCACACAGGTGGATGCGACTTCGTCAATAATGCATCTCGAGATGATGGCATTACAGAATCTAATTGGTATCTGGAAAGCGACAGATGAAGGTAATGGGGGGTGCTTTGATGTATCAACCAGGAAGACAATTAAACGATCGTTAGAAGGATCCACTGCACCCAAGGAAGTTAGTAAAGCCTTATTTTGGGAAGGGCACAATTGGAGGAGTTTTAGTGTCGACATGGTGGCAGGTGATTGTGCCAAGTAGTCTACTATACTATATGTATGGGCAGTTCTGTTAGAATCCGCATTATGACATAATGGTCCTTTTGGGATCTTGGGAATGGCCTCAACTTTGGGTTGAGGGATCTGTAAAGGACCATTTGGCGTCGTAAGAGGATCAGCGGACCCTTTGGTTTTGGACTCGGAAACTGACGAAGTGCGGGGCTTGTCATATTGATGCGATCAAGTTTGTATGTTGATATTGGAGGGGTTAACCTCATCAGAGCTCATCATCAGGATTTGCTAGTCACCAAGGCCAGAAGGTTGGGGAAGGTGGGCTGCTTGACCTAGTTGGGGTTGAGCAACAACAAATCCTTCCTGAGGAAAAGGATTTGTGAGCACAACCGATTGAGGTGGCGCAAGAGTCTGAGGTAATTGTTGACCTCGAGAAGCTGCTTGAGTTTCCCATAGTTGGTGCATCTAGGGTAAAATGGGACACTCATGTGTATAGTGGCAATGTACACCATAACATGCACAAGGCTTATCCATATGAATAGTCTTGTTTTGCTTGGGCTGGCCACCCTATTGCTAGTTGTTAGTGTTAGGCTGGTTCCCCTGGCGTTTGCTAGGCTGGTTACCTTGGTTACCATGGTTACCCTTGTTGCCCTTCCATTTATTCTTTTTCTTTGAATTATGGGCATTGGTATCACTCTGCTGTGGAAACACCTGACACTTAGGGGGTGGTGGCTGCTGCAGCCGACGATGCATGGGAGGCTGCGAAACTAATGCTTGAGGGGCTGGAGTGCTAGGTTGTGGATAAGAAGGAGAAACAATTTGGTAAATGGTTAGAGGCCCTAGAAACATGTTGCTAGCAGGAGGGGAATAAATGTTGCAGGAACTGGTTCCCCCATGCGGGTAGCCATAACTTTGCTCAGAATAGGGGAAAGAGTGTGAAATGGATCTAACGATACCGTCAGCAGCAAGAAATGACCTTGGTGCATCAACACTACCAGGACAAGGGAGGTCTGGAATAATGTTATAGACATAACCTCATTGAGAATAAATTAGATCATATCTCAAAGTAGTCTGGAGAGCTTCTTCCTCGGTCTGAGGAAAATGAGACATGACATCTTTCTCGATGGAGGATAAAAGGCTCTTGAGAAACCAATCTAGATAAACATGGTCTTTGAAAGGCAGTGCATGACATGTGCTCCTCCTTCGATGCCACTCGTGAACATGGTTAGAAACGCAAGTAGTGGAGGATTGATGAAATTTTGTCAAAAGCTTAGTACCAGTGTTGTACTGGAGAGATAACTGGAAATGGGACGAGAACTCTTTAGCAAGCATTTTGAAAATGGAGTGAGAGGTAGTGGGCTATTCTACATACCATTTTGTAGCGTCTCCACTGAGCATGCATTCAAACAGCCGAAGACGAATGGAGTCGTCGGTTATGGAGTTAGACAAACACCACATGTGGAAGGATCGAACATGGTTGGTAGGATCCTCTCCAGTAGTACCCTCAAACTTTGGAATTTCTGAGGGAAGCTTAGTCGACATAGAGGGCCAATTAGCATCATTGTGTATGGGGTCATTTACCAATTGGTTAAGATCCGGTAGACTTAACCAAGCCATAATGGGGAGCATGGGGGCTACTGGAAGGGTTATTGAGACTGTTCCGACTGATGTGACCACTGGTATGGCACTGGAGGCACCACTAGATTGGGGTCTTGCACCTGTTGTGGGTCCAAACATGGTGAGGATATGCGGTTAAGGAGGTTCAGAATTAGATGAGGAATCAAAAGGACTGGGAGAAGAGACAAAATGGGGACTTAGAGGGCTATGAACTCGAACCTGGCGGGGAGGAATAATATGCCCTAGAGGAAACTAAGGGTGAAGGTCTAATAGTCTCTGTGACTCATGCCTTGGTGGCGCAATGATGGAAGGACAAACGAAAAATGAAAAGTGTGAAGGGAGATAAAAAAATATATCTTCTCTCTCTGATGCAGTGAGATAAATTTATTATGTTAAGTCTTGGCTTGGCAGTGTAAACCAAGACCGCTTCAATTAAGGTGTGCTTGTGTGTGAACGTGTATTAATTGATTAAGCCCAAATCGTGTTTGTAAAAAAGAAAAAATCTTGCCGTAAATAAACTAAAATAAATAACAAAAAATAAAAAACAAAACAATTAACTAAACCCCACCGAAACTGGGTTTTCAAACACTGTACTGTTAGGTGGATAAATCGATGGAAAAGACACTGAAATAGTCAAGAGATTTGAATGTCGGTGTGGCTGGGATCAAGTGACTCTAAGCTTTTGGAAAGTGGTGTAGCAACAGCAAAAAACCAGAGGGGAAGATCACTGCAAAAAGATAGGAAGATGGGTGAAACACCTAGCAAAACCAATGGGACCCTAAGGGAATCACCAAACAAGTTTGAATGTGAAACTATGGATGGTAGCAACCTATCTTATCAGATCTGAAACAAAAGGTTACAGATCTAGAAAATGTGGCTGAAATTGCTACAGAAACTCAAACTTCTCGCTCAGCTAAACTCCTCCCAGAAAGGTGGAAGTGTACTAGAAGCCCTATGGGAGGCTAAATTCACCTTCAACGAGTAAAACAGAATGGATCAAGCCCTTCCTGAGTGGGATGACACACACGTCAGACACCTGGCAGTCAACTCTCAACAAAACCCAAAAGTAGATCTGAGAGAAACCATAAAACCTAGAAATCGCAAGTTCTTACCTATTTTTTATGAAATCACACTTTTTGGGCAGAAATATGTGTTTTGGAGCCTAGATCGCACCTTATGGGCTAAAAAATATGATTTATGCTCCAAGACTTCTAGTCTGCAAATTTAAGAAGAAAGTGTCGCCTTTGCCGCGACTGGTTCCTGTGACCTAGGGAAATGACCAGAAAGCTTACAAAAGTCAGAAATTTATTAGATCTAGGGTTAAAACACTAGGAAACATTAATAAAAGAGAAAAAAGAGAAAACCCTAAGTTGAAAACCAAAAGGTTAGCCACGTTTCTAGATCTGAAGTATAAAACCCGGCGGAGTTGCCAATTTTTTGTAGTGTTTTCTTCTCAATGATGTATGAAAAGAACCCACTTAAGATTGTGGATGACAAATGATCTCAACCACAGAAATGACTACTAAACATTGTAGATCTACAGCTATTGATAAAAACAAAACCTACCAAAATCCTGAAGGCACCTCCTAGATGGCTTCGACACTCCATGTGTGGTACTTGTGTAAACTCCTAGTCGCAGTAAAGGGTTCTTAATTTTCTCCTATTTGTTAACGACAACAGGGTTGTAGGTGCCATGGCTTGGTTTTTAATGTTCTATACTTATTATTTTTTTTGAAGTCTTATGTAAGATGAACTTCTATGAAGAAACTAGTTCTTTCATTCGCACTAATTAAGATCTAGGTCTTATTTTGTTTTTCCATACAACAATATTTTTCTTGGTATGAAAATCGAAAATATTATTATGTTCCTCTATATGGCTATAAACACTCTTTCTCTTTTCTCTTCACGCACAAAATTTTTGTGGTTTCTTTTTAAGAATACATGTATACTTGTGTTTAAACTATTTACAATTCATTTCTTCAATTATTTGCATTTCAAGTTCCTTCAGTTAGGACCGTTGTGCAAATTCAAAGGTATATGACCGACACTATTAGCCTACCTGAGTTATTTTATAGACTTTCAATTACTGTATGAGTTTGCACTGTATAAATTTTACCACTAGTTTAATGGTTTACTGTATAGTCTAGTACCTAGCACCTAGGTTTGTTTTTTTAGTTATGGCATTGTTTTTTCTTGTTAACTCATTTCTTGGCTCCTCCCAGTCAGAGCTATAAGAACTCTAGTCAAATCCCCAATGTTCTGTAGGAAGCGCTCTAGTGGGTACATTCTTTTATGGTGAACAAAAATGGATATTATCATTTCATTAGGCTTTCACACACTCTTCCTTTTGCTTGGGTTTTTTGGGGTTCTTTCCTGTCATGAGACTTCACCCATGGAGTTTACTTGATTTTTCCCTCAATTTTCCAAGGTTAACCCTTATCTTTCCATGCCAAGGTTTCTAGAGTGTTGAGCGAAATCCGAAGGGATTCCACACACAAGGGTGCCTCCTAGCTGGCTTCAACACTCTAGGAGTGGTACTTGTGTAAACTAGTGATCGCAATAAAGGGTTCTTAATTTTTGGTTGGTTAAATAATAATACATAATAACATTTTATTAATATTTAAATTAAATTAAAAAATTAATTCATCTTTTCCGAACTTGGTGTTATGATTTAAATTTGTGAAAAGTTGTGAAATATCATAGACTAAAATATTGTGCCATGCTGATTGAGATAAGATTTTAGTCTTCTAAAAGTTTCAAAAATAAGGTTTAAATAAGGGCATTACATTAACATAATTTGTGTTGTGTTATCATTTATACATTTGTGAAAATATCATAAGCTAAGTATTATGTTTCTCAAAGTTCCAAATGAAAAAATAAAATATAATTTTTTTACTAATTCTTTTTTACATTTTTTACATTATCAAAATATATTATTATTGTAATAAATTGTTATATTTTCATAAATACATTATATTGACATAATTTGTGTGGTGCTATGATTTAAACTTTTATAAAAATATCATACGCTAACACATTGTGTAATGTTGGTCTAGTTATTAAGGTTTTATTCTTCTCAACGCTCCAAACAAAGTTTTAATACTTTTGTAAAGGTATTATAGGAAACTAAAGGTAAAAATTTTTAATAAATCAATTTTATTTTATTTAAATTAAATTAGATAGTATGTGTCACATCGTAAAATCTTTCCCCAATTATCGCATATTTTAATATGGGTGTAGGTTCATATTTGAAATGTAAATATATAGATGTCTAGTGGTATGGTTTAATGTCCAATGTGAGAGAAAATTGAATTGGCTGGGGTTACATGTACCCCAACTTTCTCAAATCTTCCCTCCATTCACACACAACTCACACCTAGAGCCTCCTTTAGCATGATATCAAGCATTGTTCGATGGTGGATGCGATTCTTGGGATTTGTAGATGATCAATGGCTTAGGAAACTTGGGAACACATGAACGATGGAGAGGACATTTTGGTGGGTGAAACGTAACTGCCTCTACCTCCTGCTGCGTTTTGTTGCTCATTCGACTCCTTCATCATGCGCTCTACCTCTCTCTGCATCCTAGTTAGGGTTTCACATACTCTTCCTTATGCTCAGGTTTTCTAGGGGTCTTTCTCATCATGCAACCTCACCGATGAACCAACTACTCACCACGGTCCGCTTTCTTCATGCCATACATCATGGTAAGTTGAATGTTTTCCAAATTGCTAAGGGCTTCATGATTTTTTTAAACTTTCTCTCTGGTTCTTCATAAATTAACTTGTCTCGATAGATCTCACACTCATTTCGTGATGCAGGTACTTGGCCCTTTTCCTAGTGCAAAATGGATATATCACCGAGTTCCTTCAAACCTCTGGTACTCGTCTTGGGCAGGCATTAGTTTATTTTTGTGTATACTATGGTGTTTACTTGATGGTTCCCTCGATTTTCCAGCATTAACCTTTACCTTTCCAAGTGAGGGTTTTTAGAGCGTTGAACGAAAGACGGAGAATTTCCACAGGCGAGGGTGCCACCTGTCTAGCTTGGGCACTCTAGGTGTGATACTTGTGTAAACTCCTGCTCATAGTAAAGGATTCTTAATTTTCAGCTAGTTCTTAACGGTAGGAGGGTTGTAGGCACCATGGCTTAGTTTTTAATGTTTTGTAAAAAAACAATTTAAAGACTTATGTAAGATGAACTGAGACTCCTAATTACATTTTGGAGACGGTTCTTCTGTGAAGAAACCAGTTCTTTCATTCACACTAATATTATTATTCTATGAAAATATTATTTTCTTCTTATGCACAAAATGTTTGTGGTTTCTTCTTAAGAATATCTATCTATCTATATATCTATATATATATATATATATATATATATATATATATATATATATATATATATCCTTGCCTTTAAACTATTTACAATTCATTGCATTTGGGGTTCCTTCTTATCCAGATTTAAATAGGAACGCAAAAAATTACAAATATAACCATAAATATAAAGATGCATCAGAAATACAACTTCATCTCATCAATATTAAATATTGAAATATGCTTACAGACATAATGGAAAAAAGACTAGCTTGAGTGATGGTAGCTTATCTCTAAGAAGAGATGTAGTGGTTACATGCCTCTGAACTGTGTTACAATGAGGCTCAAAGGCCTATTTATTATTGAGAAACAATGGAAAACCCTAAACATCCATAAAACTAACCCTAGGAGATGAAGCACAAAACTATGGGGCCTATTTGGGTAAATTGGTACATCAACTTCCCGGGGTTGTAACTTTGGCATACGATCTTTGTTTGATGCACAAAATACCTCGTTAGAAATATGTATTAGAGGAATACAAATTTTAAATAGCCAACATCTATCCATGACCCAAAATGACCCTGGTTTTCCTAAAAAAAAAAGTTTTTTAGGGCCTCAAAACGGCTTCGGATGTTAAGGACCCTAAAAATTGCCAAAAATAGTAAATTGTGCTACAATTTAGGAAATTGAAAAATTGAAAGAAGAAAAGGTGGGGGTCCAAGTGGAATAGGAAGGTAGCTACCAATATCAACTTGGATCATCCCCCCCCCTTAGGAAGTAATGTTCCCCATTGCATTGAGTTCCATCATGAGATCAGGAAACTGCTGCTAAAATTGGTCCCTAATGAGCCACTTTCCATTGTGAAGGAGTTGGCCTTCTTTGATAACTCGATATAGTTAGATCCTTTTTTCTTAGATGTTCTTGATATGTGTATCCATGATCTGATCAGTTGTTTCTTGTTCCATGCAATATGGTTTTAACTCTGTAGGTGTGAGTTGTTCTACAATGTCTGATGTGTCGAGTAATGGTGGGAAGTATGGTTAAAGGCGGTTCACATCGAACACTAGGTGCAGGCCAAGAAATGGGGGAATGCTGAACCCAAAATAGTTATCCTACACAACCCTTGTAATGGTGTAAGGACCATATCAGAGTGGTTTCAACTTTCGATGGGCTCTAGTAAGTTGTTCTTTCTACAAATGCAACCAAACTTTGTCACCCACATAAAACTTTTGTGGCACCCGATGTTGATCATGTCGCTAATTGTACTTGGAAGTTTCCACAATGGAGTGGCGATATATCGACCCATTGGGTAGAGGTGCTCTTGGAGTCAGATCGAATGAATGTTTGACCTGAGAGTGCACTAGTACCCCTATGGGTGAGGAGAAGATGTCCTTGTATTCTTTTATGATTCTATCCACATGCTTTTGTTGCATGGAGGAACCATTCCTGGGGGCCATGGATGTGGCTACACTCTTCCCCTTACTTTTGGAGCAAACCAGAAAGAAAATAAACTTCCTAGTCTGGGATATGATGTTACTGCATTGCTTAGCAGAGATCAAAGATGTGGTAGTATGTGGAGCTACCTCCAGTATCCTATATAATGTATTACCCAATGAAATAATAATAGAGCTAGGTCTAGACTCAATATAACATGTCACTTCCACAAGTATGGTTGTCCTAATAATACATCACAAATGTCAAGAGGAGAAATATCACGAAATACCTCATCTTTGTAGGGCTTGATGTTGCAGGGAAGTTGGAACTGTTGGTTGACTCAGAGATCTCGTCCTTGGTGAAGCCACTTGATACTGTACAATTGTGGGTGTCATCTAGTCGATAGGCCCAACCACTTCACAACCTCTACTGAAATGAGGTTATCTTGGCTCCCATTTTCAACAATTATTTGCAACGGTGAACACTTCACCCACATCTGTGAGTGGAAGAGACGCTCCCCCTCCTTTGGATCTTCGAGCTCATTCTTTTGGATCTTTGCGGTGGAAACAATGGCATTGGGCTCTGCATTAATAATATGATTCCCTTTTTCATTCCTCTTGTTGGGTTATAACTCATATTCAGAACATGCATATGATTCTAAAGGCTTCAACTCGGTCACCAGCAATTACTTGGCCTGACACTCGTGTTATGAGTGGGGATATTATGGAATTCACACCACTTTCCTGTTTCCTTTTTTGACTTTGTTGTGTTGTTCTTTTCTTACGGCTTCGTTGGGTCATATTGGGTCATCCTACCTTGGTTTTGTCCTTGGTTCTTGTAGTTTGGGGATGCATTTCCCTTGCTCTGGATTCACAGATCCAAAGTCTTGCTTCTTCTATTTAAACATATGCTTGATCTTGACAGCATATCGGTACGTCGTGCCTAGCGAGGAGATATGCAGGAACTCCATTTCATCCTAGATGTATCTTTGTAGATTGTTGTGACACTTGAGTACCAAATGCTTATTAGAATCCTTGATACCCAACTTTGTGCAAAGGGTATGAAAAACATTGGTAAACACTGACATGTCTTGGTCCCTTCCCTGTCGCAATGTGGTCCACTTTATGTATTTACCCTCATATCTCCCGACATGGTAGTACTTATCCTTAATGGCATCCCATAACACATTCCAAGTGGGTGTGGATGAAAACAGTGAGGGTTCCCTCTCCTCCTTTTGCTCACAGTAGGTTTCCCACTAGTCCTTGTCGTGGGGGGCGACTTTGAGAAGTGCAAAAGTAATATTTTCTTGGATGGAAACATCATGAATAGAAAAATATCCTTCTATCAGATTCAAGGATTTATCTATGGCATATGCATCTTTCTGACCCTCAAATATGGTGATTTCAAATTTACGTTGTACCTTAAAGGGTGTGGTGCTTCTAGAGTAGCTGCTAGAATTAGATGAGTCACCCCTAGGTAGCTGCTAAAGGATCCATGCAAAGTTGTCCATCATCGTGTTCCTTTGTCACTCGAGGTCTTCTTCGAGCAAGATTTTGATAGGATATCTTGCTACCTCATCTTTACTTTATTTCGCCATGGGAGACCGTTGGGATTTGTGGGGCTGTTCTTGAAAAGCTTCAACTAGTTCAAGCCCTAACTCCTTATGTCCCAACCTTGTTGGGGACATGCAAAGAAAAACAGAGAAAGAGCATACCGCTCTAATACCACTGATCAAGATTTAAATAGCAATGCAAGAAATTATAGATATAACCATAAATACAGAGATGCAGTAGAAATAACACTCCATTTCATTAATATGTAATACATAAATATGCTTACAGACAGAAGCAAAATAAGACTAGCGCAGATGATGGTAGCTTATCTCTGAGAAGAGATGTGGCAGCTACATGCCTCTGAACTATGTTACAATGAGGCTTATTATTGATAAACAATAGAATACCCTAAACATCCAAAAACCTAACCCTAGGAGCTGAAGCGCCAAACTATGGCCAAACTATGGGCTGTGTTTGAGTAAAATGGTACATCAACTTCTCGGGGTCATAACTTTTGGCATGCGATGTTCGTTTGACATGCAAAATACCTTGTTAGCTTGATCTATCCGAGAAATAAAACATTTAAATGGCCAAAATTAGTCCATGACCCATGTTGGCCCTGATTTCCCAAAACAAATGTCATTTAGGGCCCCAAAATAGCTCTAGAAGTTCAGGACTTGAAAAACAACCAAAAATAGTAAATTGTGCTATAATTTATGGAGCTAAAAAAATTAAAGAAACAAAGGTGGGGGTGCAAGTGGAATATGCAGGTGGCCACCAATATCCTCCTGGATCAACTTTGGTTAGGACCGTCATGTAGAGCCAAAGCTATTCGACCAGCGCTGTTAGCTTACTTGAGTTATTTTATAGACTTTCAAACATGAGTTATTTCTAATGGTCTAGTTTGATTAGCCTTCTTGAATAGATACAAAATTAATATAGATATAAATATATAGATCATCATAAATTACTGACCAATTATTTTATATGTTTTTTTAATAATAATAAAAAGTTAATTCACATTAATAGCCCGTGCACTAAAGAGCTACTCTTATCTTATAGGCGTTGCTGAGCAGAACTAGCTAGAGCTAGAAGCACTCTGGTGGATGCATTATTTTACGGTGAATAAGAATGGACATTATCTTTTTTTTGATCAAATAAGTGTGGAACCTTCCATTAATATGAACAAAATACACATTGTACACTTCTTTAACGGAGCCGAGCAAGGAAAAACCCAACTCTGTGAAACTTCAACAAACACCTAGGATGGCAGAACCCTCAACTAAATTTCAACCAAGACTACAAAAGAAATGAGGACAAGACAATCCACCCTACAAAGAGTGCAAAGAATCCAAACTAAACCCAAATAGTTTGCTCTGTATGACCATCGGACTAAAAAACCTGCTTATCGACCCTTGAAGGCGGGCCCACTGAACCGAAGGCCCAAAAATATGCCACAATGGACCCAAGAAACATCCTTAACTTTCGATTAACTATCAAACTTAGTGACCGTGCGATCCTGCCCTTGAAGATCTAACATCCTTGATTTGATTTCGGGCCTAAACCTCTCCCACACTTTAACCTATCTTGCAAACTCGAAGAGAATATAAGTTGTCACACTAAACTATTTTGGGTTCGAATGACGAATTAACCGTCGATCATTTTCTCCGCCTAAAATCCATAGGATGGGGGATTACCAAAGCGATCCCTCCAACAAGCCCACTTTTTAACTTTTCTTATGGACTCGAAAAGTTTATAAGCCACCACATAATAATTTTTCGGGTCCGTGTGGGGAATTATTTCTCGTGTAGCTTTCCACCCGAAATCCATGTGATGAAGGATTTCTTACGAGATCTCATCAACTTGCACACTTTTTACCATTTCTTACGGACTCGAAAATTAAATAGGCCACCTCTTTATAATAGTTTGGGTCTATTTGGAAGATTAATCTTCATGTATTTTTTCACCCGAAATGCATAGGATGAAGGATTTCAAGGTAATCTTTGGTTAGCTGCCTGCCAATCCGCCCGCAATTTATAACTTTTTTTTGCCCTGTGATTGGTCCACTACCTGTTGTTTCCATTGGTCTTCTCTCTATTCATTTCTCATTCTTTGAAAGTGCTCCTTGTCTTCGATAGCCTGCTTATGGAAGTCCTCACGCAATTGCCCTAATGGCATCCTCATCCAGGCATATCTTCTATTGTTTTTTGAACATAGTACTCCTTCGTTCACCAGACGATCTGCTAACTTGTTAGCTGTTCTGCAAATGTGAACAAATTGGAGTGTTCTCAGGGCTCTCAGGTGGGATTGAATGCATTGATAGACCTGCAATAACCGCCAGTGTTTTGACACTTTTTCTGGTGCTATACCATTGCATATCTTCTTGACCGAGTTAATTATCAGTTCAGAGTCTGCTTCTATAATGGCATTGTGTAAATCTGACTCAATCAATATTTCTAGGCATTGCTCTAAGGCCATGAGTTCCGCCATATTGTTAGTGGCATTCCCCAAATGACTGTGAAAGATGATTTGTATGTATCCCTTCTCATCTCTTATGACTCTACCATAACCAGCCACTCCAAGGTTTCCTTTAGAGGCTCCATCTATATTGAATTTTAGAAAACCATGTGGAGGAGGTTGCCAGAAATCCTTACCTATTGTTGTATAGCTTGTGTTCTTGCTTATGCCCTAGGGGATCATCCACTGGAGACGCAATTGCACAAGTATATGTGCATCCTTGTTTCAAGGAGGGTTTTCGGGGGGGCTGCTTATGACAAGTACTTATAGCTTCTTTGAGTTGTCTTATAATCTGATCTATGATTCTCCGTGTCGAGCCAATTCTGTTATTGAAAATTCTGTTATTGCGTTCTTTCTAGACATCCTAGATAAAGAAACCTAGGATTAGAGTCCATGGTTTGCTTACTATTTCATTTTCTAAGAAATATTTTTGCCAATTCTTTAAAGTTCCAGTAATGCTGGATTCATCCCTGTTAGTTTGCCTGAAGATTGAGGCTACCCAATTCCACAAAGTAGAGGTGAATGAGCAGATTTTGAGTAGGTGATCCATCGTTTCTTCTTGTAGACTGCACAACTGGCATATAGATGGACCAACTAGACCTCTTTTCCGAAGATTCTCCGAAGTAAGAATTTTTTTATGATGCACCAACCACATGAACAATTTAATTTTCATCCAGTGCAAGTTCTGCCATAGGTCCTTCCATATCTTATCAGGGTTTGGAAAGTCAAGCCCAATGGAAATTCTTTTGGCTTCTTTGAAGTTGAAGTTGCCTTCATTGTTTCTTCCCCATCTTAGTTGGTTAGACAATGTAGATGTTAATATCTTTCTTTGTTCCAAGATGACTGCAAGAGCTTCTGTTTGTGCGATCAAAGGGGTTTCTTCACTATATCCTAGGTTCTTCCATGTTCTCCCTTTATCCTTGTATCTTGTTTGATCCCAGAAATCACTTACCCTGAGTAAACCTTTATTTTTAGTGTCATCCTTAAGATTGGCTAATTATTCTCTACATAAGTTAGGTTCCTTCTGCCAGTTATCCTCCCAAAACCGTGCTAGGTTTCCATCACTGATCTGCCAGAAACTATGCTTCTCAACTATGGCTCTATTCTCCCAAGAACTATTCCAAATGTGGGAGCCTTTGATGTGCCCAGACATTCGAATATAATCCCTTTCCTGCCAGTTGTTTGCATACTTTAGTTTCTAGAGATTGGCCCCATGGGGTTGCTAACTCCTTTAGCCATCTCCACCAAATTTTCACCCCCAAGACTTTGCTAAGGATTTCATGGTCATGAAGTCCTAGACCCCCATGGCTCTTAGGTTTACATAACTTTTCCCAAGCTATCAAAGCCCATTTCTTTTTCTCTTCTCCTTTGCCCCAAAGAAAATATCTTTGAATATTTTTGATGAGTTGCAAAACTCCTTTAGGAGCCGAAAGAGCTGAAAACATGAATGTGGGATAGTTTGTAGGACAACCTTTGTAAGCACTAGTCATCCAGCTAAATTCAGAGACCTGTTTGTCCATTTCCTAATTTTATCTTGCAGTATATTAGTCACTGGCTCCCAAACTTCATTTCTCAGAGGTTTATTAGTGAGAGATATTCCTAGATATTTGGATGGTACCTGATCTCTTTGAAAGCCAAGAATCCTTAAGAGGTTTTTTTGAATAGGAATGTCAGTATTAAAAAAGAATTTTTTTTATTTGGTGAGGCTTACCTCTGTACCAACGTCCATAACAAAGTCATTCAGGATTTGTTTGAATGCTTTAGCTTCCTTGACCGTGGGTGTACCCTGCAGCATAGTGTCATCCACAAATTGTTGATGAGTCTAAGCATCCCCATTCGAGGTGAGTTTGAGACCCTGGGTTCTTCCTTCTATGTTGGCGGATTTAATGGATTTGCCTAATCCTTCCATCATGAGAATAAAGAGGAAGGGGGAGAGCGGATCTCCTTGTCGGAGGCCTCTCGAAGGCCTAAAGGTTTTGGATGGCGACCCATTAAGCAGGATTGAAAAATTAGTTGTGGTAACCAGGGCCATTATCCATCCTATCCAGTTCTGGTTGAAGCCTTATGCTATTAGTACTTCCCTTATGTACGACCAGTTGACCTTGTCATAAGCTTTCGCTAGGTCAAGCTGTATGATCATCCCCGCTTGCTTATTGATCTTCAGAGAATGAACCACATTGTGAGCTTGAATTATGTTGTTTAGAATCTAACTACCTTCCACATAACCAGTTTTCTCCTCAGGCACAAGCGTTGGAAGTAGTGGCTTGAGTCTGTTTGCAATTACTTTGGAAATAATTTTGTACACCACATTGCATAAAGCTATGGGTCTAAATCTATCTAGTGTCATAGCTTTTTCCTCCTTTGGAATCAAATCTATGAAAGAAGTATTAAGTGCCCTAAAAATGGTTTTGGATCTTCTCGAGTCCTCCACAACTTCAAGGATATCTTGTTTGACTATTTCCTAACACGCTTTGAAGAAGTCAACATTGAACCCATCCGGTCCTGGAGCTTTCCCATTTTTCATTTCTTTAATAACTTCAGTAACTTCCTCTTCAGTCACTGGCCTGTTAAGATTGTAATTGTCTTCCCTAGTTACAAACTTTGGAATATACTTTGGGAATTTGTTGATAAATTGTGATCTGTCTATGAGTGGCTTGTTTGCAATGCTTTGGAAATGTTGTACCAGAGCACATTCCATTTCTTTGTGGGTGTTGAGCTCTTTCCCTTGAGTGTCTCTAAGTTTTGAAATCCTTTTATGTGCCCTGTGATCCATGGTTGACTTGTGAAAAAACTTGGTGTTTCGGTCCCCTTCTTTAAGCCATTGCACTCTCGATTTTTGTCTCTATAAGATCTCCTCTTGCTAGCATATTTCATCCCATTCCTATTGTAGAGTGTCAGCTTACTTTTTTCTTTCCTCGGTAAAGCCATCTGTGATAAGGATCTGATTGATTCCTTGTAGTTTTTGTTCAACCTCTCTTTTAGCTTTGAAAATATTTCCAAACTCCTTTTTGTTCCATTCTTTAAGCCTGAGTTTGATGTGTTTCAGTCTCTGTTGTAGGAGAAATATCTTAGTGCCTTGAATGGGAAAATATTCCATCCACCATTTACCAATATTACTAATGAAGTTAGGGTGAGTGAGCCAGACATTTTCAAACTTGAAAGGTCTGTTCCTCGGAGTACCTATAAAAGAAGCTTCAAGTTGGATAGGCTAGTGATCTGAGCCTCCAAAAGGAAGGATTGATGCAGTGAAGTCAGGGCCAGTGAGAAAGAGGTCCTTCGAGATTATAAATATATCTAGTTTAGAGGCAACTTGAGAAGCCCCTCCCCTCTTATTGTTCCGTGTGAAAGTACCATTTATTGTCTCCGTATCCACTAGCCTCATGTTGGTTAGGAAGCTCTAGAAGGAAATGGAGTCTCTACCTAGTGTCCTGGACCCGTCCCCTTTTTCTGTAAGAGATTTGATCACGTTAAAATCCCCTCCCAGAATCCAGGGCATAATAGGATGTCTCCCTCTCAACTCCTCCAGTGAGGTGAGAAGCCTAAGTTTGTCTTCCAGTTTTTGAGGACCATAGACATTTGTGATTATATATATTTCCTTATCACCCAAAGGTTGGATCACCATTGAAAGGTAGTTCCTATATGCCTTAGCATCCAAGATTCCAAATTTCTAGGGATTCCAGAGAGTGAGAATTCCACCTGTCGTGTTGTCTGCTTTAACTTCTAGATACTCATACTTAATGAGCCATTTTCTATGTATCTCTTTGATTTTATCTATTGCACATTTTGTCTCTTGGATAAACACCATGTCTAGTTTTTCTTCCTTTATTCTATTACTAAGATTTCTTTGTTTCCTTTTGCTTCCTAGACCCCTAATGTTCCATGTTGTGAGATTCATTATGAAAGATTTGCAAATGAGTAACTAGTAAGATCTTTCATCTTACCTGAGTTAATCATGAGTGTCCCACACTCTATCAGTAGCTCATTTTGTCTTTTCCTTCCTCTTTTCCTTCCTAGGTTCTTAGAAGTGTGTCCTGATGTTGCCTCCATCGATTTAACCCCTCTAATTTCCTGGTTGTCATGGTTTCTTTTGATTCCAGAACCCTTTTCTTGAGATCTCCAGAGGAAGAGCTGTTGTACTCTGTCAAACTCCTCTTGTGGTAGAGAATCAACCCCTTTGGTGGTTCCCTGCTCCAAGAACTTTTCTAGATCAAGGTTCTCCCTCTCAAGAATCTCCTGTAGTTCGTGGTCCTCTGTTCCCACTTCACTTGGGGTCATCTCATGGTCCCTGCCAAGTTCCATGATGTTTGGCATATCTTCCTTTAGTTTGTTGTTCTCAGGTACATCCTCCATGCTGGCATATTTTTCCTTCTCTGCAGGATTATCCTCTGATGCTTGGTTCATTGCATTGTTCTCATCTTCTTCTTCTAAAATCTTGAAACTGTTATGACTTGGGTGTTTATCCTCGCTAGTTTTCCTTTGGTACTTTTTTCCTCCTTTCCCTTTGCCTCCCATCTTGGTAAAGCCTTCGGGGTCTTTGCCTTTGTTGGTTTTCATATTGTCCTCCAGTTTGTTTAAAGGGAAATCTCTGATGAGGTGCCCATGCTCATGACATTTGCGGCATCTGAATGGGACATGTTCATAGTTCACCGCCTGTACCCATTCTTCATCATAAACTTCTAGAATGATTTCATCCGGAAGTGCTCCTTATAGGTCCATTTCTACAAATATGCATGCAAAGGAGGTGTATTTTCCTCGTAGAGTCGCCTCTGAAATTTTTAAAAAATGACCTAATTTATTGCCTATGGCCTTTAAGGATTCAGGCAGCCAGTAATTTAAAGGTTGGGAGTAGAGTAGTATCCATACCAGAACTGATGTGAATGTTTCTCGTTCTGGGACAAAATTCATCACCCATGGTCGCATGTAGAGGCCATCCACCACATAGAATCATGGTCCTCCTTCGAGCACTCTGTCTTTGTCCTCTAGGTTTGTGAATACCACTCTGAAGAAACCCTTGGACCCAAGGTGGAGGGTTATTTCCCCCTTAGGTTTTCATTGGTTTCTTATCCATACCTACAATTCCTTCTTCGTTGGCCATATCCCCATAAATTAACATATAACTGCGTATGCCTCCATGTCATCCTTGTGATCCTGTAGTGCTAGATTATTTAAAACAACCCAGGGTTTAATGGCTATCCTAGCTTTGCAGAGTCCTGTCACACTCCTGTTCTCAGCTTTCTGACTGCTGCTTTTTGTTCTCTTCTCTCCTCTACCTTCCTCATGATTCTTTTCCTGCTCATGAGAACTGTTGTTTTCTAGCTTTTCCGTGTTGATCCTCTCCGTTCCTGCCTCCATTGGCTTTTTGAAGCGATTCGAGCCCGCTTCCTTGTTTCTGTTCACCACTACGTGGCTGTAGGAGGGAGTAGAACTCCCCCTCCTCACCCTTCCATGGTAACCAGCAATCCCCTACTATTCCAAACCATCATTCTATGATTTCCCCCACAGCCCTCAATAAGAATGGACATTATCATTTAGATTTAGTTTACTATTATAATTTACAACACTTGTTATAATCAATATTGTTCAACTATTCAACTATTTCTGGACTTAAGCTTCTATACTTCACTACATTGTGTTATATCTTTAATTGAAACTTTACATAAGAATTACATGGAAATTCATACTTTAAATAGAAAATTTTTCTCATTTGTCTTACTCGTTTGTGACAGACGTTAACACAGTAACATTTAGCTTTAACGTGTTCTTTTTAAATTTTAATAATGTTTACCATAGTAAATTACTTTTAATAATTTACTTCTAACATAGTAAATTATTTTTTAGAACGGTGAGTTTAGGTCGAATTCTTTGTTGAAGATATTCAGGTTTATTCGTTTGGGGTGCAGTAAAATTTTAGCTTGGAATAACGAAAAAAGTTGTTTATTCATCAACTAACTTTTACAACATGTTAACAATCATTATAAATTATAAAAGTGAAATTAACTTTTACTAAATATTCATCAACTAACTTTTACAATGTGTTAACTTTTACTAAATATTAATCAACTTACAATGTGTTAACGTTGCTCCCAACATTTTCAACACTAAATCTTGCCACCTATTTCGTCCTTTGATTTTCCTTTTTCATAGCAGTGGACTAAACGCTCATATGAAAAATATGCTTTCTCTTCATAAAATTTGTCCATTGATTATCAATATGAAACAAAAGTCAATCAACGATCTTCAACATAAAGTTCATATATATATATGCGAATTATTTAATTATTTTTAATACAAATTTAATACTCATTAATAATAATAATAAATAATATTATATTAATTTTATAATTCTTCTTCTGAAGTGCTAAAAGAATCAAGAGACGATTCCTCTAGTTGGTGCTGCTGGGTTGAGTCTTTGATAATAAGATTTGGGCACCTTTCTGTAGCATGGGTCTTTGATTTACATCTCAGGCAGAAGCTTGGGCCTGAATGCTCTTTCTTAACTTGTTTAGCCTTTTGAGCATAAACAGCTGTCTTTTTTCCCTTATTAAGCTTTGATTCTTCCCCTTGGGGACATCTTGAAGCTGTATGCCTAGTTTGGCCACACAACAAGCAAGTAATTTTGTTCCATTTTTCTTGCTTGGATGTATGCAAATGGATGTCAGAAGGAGTATAATAATGGGTTTTTGGGATATATTTGTAGTGGCCCTTCTTTTTATGGCTTTTATCCCTTGTAGAATACTTCCTTTTATTTTTTGGATAATCCCTTCTATTTTTGTAGAAAGTCTCTTTGAATTCTCTTTTGGCCCTTTTCCTGGACTTTCTCTTTTTGACCAATGGGTCATCTATTGTCAGTCCATATTTGCTGCAAATGGACTTTCTATCTGGTAGTCTGGACAGTTTTTCCAAAGACTTGTTTACCTTTGAGCTGGTACAAAGACTTACCAGTGTCTTTGTAATAAGGGAATAAATTTCTCCCCATGTATAAGACTCAAAAGGCAACTGGAAAATTTCTTGCAATCTAATATAATCAACAAATCTAGAGGGTAAAGCAGCTAGATATACCTGCTTCCAGAGCAGGTTTTTGGAATCTTTCACCTCATAGATTCGCTGCATCCAGTCTCTATGGAAATCATCAAATTGAGACATCTTATGACATTTGAGGTTCATCAAAATGACCTCATGTTTGTTGGCAATTTCTGTTTCACAACCACACCAATGTTCTAAAATCATTGATGTTAGCGCACCAATCATATTGCTTATTACAGTACCATCAGGATTATGAATAACATCTCCTTTTTCATCCTTGAGAACTTCTGCTTCCATGGTCTCAATAAGTTTAGGAGAAGATTCAGTTTCCCACCATCTGAGAAGAGTACCTGTAAAACATTGGATGATGGTTCTGCAAGCATCTACCTCTGATTTTCCTCTAAGACACATGAGTTTATATTCAGTATACATTAAATCAATCATCTGGCGAATTTGGCCAATGCTCATGTTGTCTATGTTCCACTCTCTGTGGGAATCAGGGAAGAAAGTATGAGCTTCAGGCAATTTTCCCTTCCCTTCAATGTCAGGAGCAGAATATCTGGAAAATCTATGTTCAAGAGGCTCATAGATTGGGAGTATTTGTGTTTCCTGAGACTTTTGTTCTTCTGTTTCTGGTTCCCTAAATAAGGAAGCAATACTGATGTGTTCAGACTCATCATTCTTTGAGGTGGTTTCTTTGGGGAACAACAGAGGGAATTTCTGTACATTTCTTATTGGATTCTCAATCTTTATATTTCTTTTCACCAAGAAAGAATTTGGAACTGGCTTCTCAACTTTTGTGACCTGCATCCTTTCAAATTTCTCATTTAAGCCAGTAAGGAGTGTCTTAGTTACATCAATATGTCCAACTAAGTTTTCTCCTATTTCTTCAATCTTATTCAATGATTCCTTGGTGTAAGAACAAGTCATGCTGGAATCAAATTGTAAATTATTCAAACAAGAATTTACACTATTAAGTGAAGACTGTACAATATCTACTTGCTTCTTTACATCTTCTGCTTTAGCCACATTCATTTCTAGACCCTTTAGAGCAGTATTGGTCCAATTTAACTGTTCACTAGCCTTTTGAATTCTACCATCAATTCCTAAGGCATTATCATCTTTTTGAACCAGGGGAATGGCTTTGGCTGCATTTGTTTTTTCTCCCAAGATGATTCCTTTATATGGGGGAAAAGTAGTAGGGGTTTCAACTATGGATCCATCAACTGAAGTCCATCCATGCTTATCAGTCATACTGCTAGAAGTAGCACCAGTTAAAACATTTATAGGAGCAATTTTATCTTTCCATGAGTAGAAAGATATCCAAACATTATTTACTTCCATATAATGTTTCCAGTCTGTTGCTAACTTTCTTTTCTGATCTGGCGTTTATCCTTGGTCAAATTCATCTGCTTGAGGATTTGTATACAAATCCCAATTCAACATTTCTTTCATCCATTTAGAACTGATTTTTGATTTTAAGCATCCATCCATAAGTGCAAAAAACTTATGCATTTCCATGACTGCAGGCTTTTTACAGTCAGAAGGAATCTGTTTCAATCTACATTCTGGAATCAGTTCTGATTGCTCAAGTTTCCCCAACCCATACCTCGGCTTTGCTGGTCTCATTAAGCAAATCATCTGAGTAAGCCTAGGGTCTTCTTCTTCTATTGAATGGATCATGAGAACATGATCTGAATC
This sequence comes from Pinus tabuliformis, assembly GCA_031772625.1. Lineage (NCBI taxonomy): Eukaryota > Viridiplantae > Streptophyta > Pinopsida > Pinales > Pinaceae > Pinus > Pinus tabuliformis. The sequence goes on along the minus strand of CM062814.1, from coordinate 799,477,928 downwards.
GGGCTCAGGCTCATGTGGGAAAGGAATATCAGAACATTTAGGATTCGGGCATGAGCTGATAGAAGTGGATGGAGGAGCAACACCAGTGTGAGGATTATGGTGCAGATGAACATTCTGTTCAGCTAGGGTAAGCAGATTTACGAAATTTGTACAATCTGGACATTTTACTTCTAAAGAAGAAAAATTAACAAACTGAGCTAATTCGAAAAGCTGTGGATGTTTACAAGAAGAAAAGGATGATGATGAGCAGGCGGTATCGACAGTGGAAGGATCTCTGTAGTATTTGGATGTTTTACAAGCAGCGTCTATTCTTCTCTGATCAATAGTTGACCTGCGAGGAAAGGATATGACTGCATTGGAAGCATTTTCAGTTATGTTGGCAGAAGTGATATTTCGGGGAATTTGTGGCCTAGAGTGATTTACAACCCAATGTTCAGGGAATTGCAAATCTTCCCATTTTATCAATAGATGTTCAATCTTTTGGTTCTTTGGGTCAGTTTTAACTACCACACTTGATTTGGAATCTTGATTGGGAGTATGACGGATTGCTGGCCATAAAGTGTTGGTATGTCTGAAACAGGCTTTGGTCTGGATGGCTATATTGTTCCTCTTTCTCTTCATATCAAAACCCGTAGTATGGATTTGCAGCTGTAAGATATCTTTAATGGTTTCATCAAACACATATATGGAAAAGTTTGGGAAACAATCAAAGTATACAGGGCCATCAGACAAAGGGGCTACAATCCCACCGATTATAGAATCTGTATATCTGTTGTGCGTTAGATCTCTAACAGTAGCAAGCACAAATGTTTTTAATCCTTTATGGACCAAAGGATTGATGCGAACCCGAATGCAACCAAGATGCAGATAATTTGTCTTTAACCTTTTTGCTTCTCCTTGTAAGGCCTGAGGATTTAGCAGTGGTATTGTCTGAATACTCTCAGAGTTCTCCTGAACTTGACTAACAGACTCTTTAATGCTAATTCTAGATGCAGCAATTAAATGGAAAGGAGCTAAATCACTATAGACTTCAGAGGGTGTTATATCTGGTAAAGCCCATCTTGCAGAAGGCTGAAATTCCTCATAAGTAAGTTCAGCAGAGTTTAAGGTTCTACTTGAACTATTTTCAAACATTTCTTTAAGAGGATTTTCTTCTGGATGGGAATTATCTTCTTCAAGCTCTCGAAATGAAACAGACTTTCTGAATGGCTCCATTCTTACTTAAAGCAATATAGATCTGAGTACCAACCTTTAGAACCAGACGTTACTGGCTCTGATACCAATTTCTAGCAGGGGCTCCTGTCACGAGCTTGCTCTTTCTCTGTGTCTCTTCGTATTTCTCTGGTAGCCAACTCCTGATGAACCAGTGATGAACCTACTTGGATCTTTCACACTCTGATGACCTCCACAATGGCATCCGCGCCTTCAAATGGCCTTGGTGTCCCTTCGATCTTTTGGCGAACTTCCTGCGAACTTGGGATGAAAGCACAGAGAAAACTACTTCCACAGCGAACTTATAAATACGCAGAGGTACTCAATAACAGAAAGGCATACTCATTTTATTTCAGAATGGACAAAATTCTTACAGGATGCTCACAGAGCTTTTTATAGAAATGGATTCTATACAGAGATAGACTAATCTCGCATTTACCGAACTTTTCACAGCTCAAAAATTGAGCAAGTTACTATTTATGGATAAAATAATCATATTATTAAGATAGTATGTAAAATGTTGATAGAATCATTTAAAATTTCGTAAATTTTCAAATTAAAATCTTGAGCATTTCAGATTTTAGTTTCTCCTCATTACTAATTAAAATAATTGAAATAATTAATTTATTAGTATTTTATATATAAATGATTTTAATTAAGAAATAATAAATAAAGTGTGATATAATTTTAATCAATTTTAATTTAAAAATATTATGATACTTATTAAAATTAAATAAATTGAAAGGATTGAGTAATCCGATTTATATTTAATAAAGATTTTAATACAAAATACATGATATTTAAGAAACTTTTTGAAATGCTTAACTCGACCACCTTCATCTTTGATTCAATTTATATTTCACAAATTAATAATTCTTTTTTTTTGGCTGAAGCAAGTATGGATCATTCTATATCATTGAGTCAAAAAATAGTGTACAGTATATACAAGCGTCCACCCAACGTTAAAGAAATAGAAAAGAAATGAAAGCTTAAGCCACCCAGTGCTAAACCTTACATCTTTACATCTAAAAGTTCAAGCCTAATAATTAACTAAAAAAACTAAAGTCTATCCCTCGGAAAGCCCATCAAAACCCCAACCAGTAGATCCTCGCATCAAATCAAGAAGATCGATGGCAAACGAGAAAGACGCAAAGCCAAAGAGACCGATGATTAAAAGTCTAGCCCCTCCATATTGCTCTAACCAGGTCAATTGTTGATTCACTACAACTGAATCCAACAAATGAGAATGATTTCGCGCAGGACAAGAAGGAGAAACTTTAGTCAGTGATGGAGGGCAGTTTTTGGACCCCCACCCTACCATGTGTCGCAGGATGAAAGGGATCACTGCGAAAACACCAAAACCATTACCACTAGAGAGCGGCGTGATCAGTCGAAAATCGCCTGGGAGGCGGTTTTGCAAATCTGGACCCCAAAATCTAAAAACACCAGTTGCCGAATAACGGGATCCTCTTGCAAATGTTAAACTTCCTCACCATGATTTGGGATGTTGTGAGGGTAAGAGTCTTTCCACCGAGCAAAGACTTGTGGGAATCAAAGTGTTGCCCATGATGAACTGAGCTCTTCATCACGCTTACTCCTTGAGTCTGGGTGACCAGACTTGGATCTCTTCTCTTCAGAGACCAGCAACTCAGAAAATGAAGACACATGCAGGGGAAAATCAAATCGAGCTAGTCTCCATGGTTTTGAGTCTAAAAACTTCCCTATCTTCTTCCGCCTGCTCGCAGCATAGAGCTCTCAGTCTGCTTGGCCGCAACTCCTGCCACTTCATCAACACATTATTCTCTATGTAGCTAACTCCCTGGTTGGCCAGAAGATCCGCCAGCTTATTTTCCTTTCTGCAAACATGGTGGAAACTGACAGTGTGCAGGTCCTAAAGATGGCTTTGAATTCTTTGGAAGACCCGAATTAATTTCCAGTGCTTAGAGACTTTATCTGGCGTAGTTCCATTATGTATTTTTTGCACTGAGTTGATAATTAACTCTGAATCTGCCTCTATCATGACATTGAGACAGTTGTCCTGCTTCAGTAAATCCAGACATTGTTCCATAGCCATTAGTTCAACCATGTTGTTGGTGGATGTACCTAGGTGGAAATGGAAGATAAAAACAATACTTCCCTCTACATTTCTGAGGACACCTCCATACCCTGCTATTCCCGAGTTCCCTTTTGAAGCCCCATCAATGTTGTATTTTAAATAGCCATTCGGAGGAGGATGCCAAAATTCCTTCTCCGTATCTAAAGAAATCACCTTCCTGTCTCGGCCAAGAAGGGTGAGCCCCTGCATCCCTAGCTGCCTGAGAATATTTAAATCTTCATCAGAGGGAGGTTTTTTAGGGAAGATGCGAACAATGGTTCTCACAGTCTCCTTGAGCAATTTCAGGATTATCTCCAGCAGGTGTTGTGGGTGCTTTTTTTCCTCCAAAATTCTTTTATTCCTCTCCTTCCAAACATTCCATATAATGAAGCTTGGTGTAAGAACTCATGCCAAGTTTATAATTTCATTATCCGAAAAATTATTCCTCCAATTGGTGAGGGTACTAATGATGCTTCCCCTGTCTCTATCAGATTGTTGAAAGATTGTAGCAAATAAGTCCCATAACCAGGATGTGAAAATGCAGTTGTTGAGTAAATGTTCCAAAGTTTCTTCTTGAGCCTCACAGAGCAGTCATCTGGAATGCCCCTGAACACCTCTCTTCCTTATGTTATCCCAAGTCAGGATTTTCTTGTGGTAAACTACTCACATGAAAAGTTTGATTTTCATCCACCCTTGGTGCCTTGAAAGGTTTTGCCAGATTTTGTCCGGAACTAGGGGATCCAACTCAAGGAGAATGCTTTTTGCTTCCTTCAGATTAAAGCTGCCCTCTTTTTTATTTCCCCATCTCAGTTGGTCTTGTCCCTCTGCCACTAATATGTTCCTTTGCTCTACTATTTTCCTGAGCTCCTCTACTTTTGTTTTCATGAGATTGTTATTTTTGCAATCTATGTTTCTCCAGATTCTCCAGTTATCCGTAAGATGAGAATGATTCCAAAAATCCTTAACCTTTATTAAACCTTGGGAATCTGACTCCTGTTTAAGATCAAGGAAGTCTTCTTTTAATAGAATTGATTCTTGTTGCCACTTGTCTTCCCAGAAAAGAGCAAGATTTCCTTCTCTAATTTCCCAGAAGCTATTCTCTTGTACTAATCTTCTATTCTCCCAGTCTTTGTTCCAAATATATGAACCCTTTATATTTCCTGACATTCATATAAGATCACGGTTCTACCAGGAACTAGCATATTTTTCTTTCCAGATATTTTCCCATTGAGTCTTTGGATGTTGAACCCAGCACCACCAAAGTTTGGCCCCTAGAACCTTGCTGAGAATCTCTTGATCATCCAATCCTAGCCCTCCATGGTTCTTGGGCTTACAATTTTTTTCCCAAGACACCAAGGCCCATTTCGTCTTAGTCTCCTCCCTAACCCAAAGGAATTTTCTTTGAATATTTCTAATTTGCTGAAGGACTTCTTTTGGAGCTGGGAGGGCTGATAACATGAAAATATGGATTGCTTGAAGAACTGCTTTTGTAAGAACTAACCTGCCAGCAAGGTTTAAAGATCTGATAGTCCATTTACTGACTTTGTCCTGCAACTTGTTGATCAAAGGTTCCCATATACTTTTGAGAATTGGTTTTGCAGTTAGAGGGACTCCCAAATATTTTGAAGGAAGGGAATCCCTTTGAAAGCCAAGAATTCTGGAGATGTTTTTCTGAATAGCAATATTGGTATTGAAGAAAAAGATTTTAGATTTAGAGAGATTAACTTCCATACCTGAAGCTGAGGCAAAAAGATTCAGAATTTTTTTGTAGTTTGAAGCTTCTTGGACTGTGGGGATTCCCTATAACATGGTATCATCTACAAATTGTTGGTGAGTCAGGGCCTTACCATTATCAGTAAGTTGGAAACCTTTGACCCTTCCTGATGATTTCGCCTACTTTATAGCTCTACCCAGTCCTTCCATCATGATGATAAAAAGAAACGGGGAGAGTGGGTCACCCTGTCTGAGGCCTCTTGAGGGACTGAAAATCTCTATGGGAGAGCCATTAACCAATATAGAAAAAATGGAGGAGGTCACCAGTGCCATTACCCATCTGACCTAGTTATGATCAAATCCAAATGCAATTAGCATTTTCTTGAGGTAGATCTAATTTACCTTGTCATAAGCTTTGGAAATATCTAATTGCATGATCATACCAGCCTGCTTCTTGCTAGTTAAAGAGTGCACCACTTCTTGTGCTTGAATGATGTTATCAAGAATTTGTCTGCCTTCTACATAACCTGATTGCTTCCCTAATACAAGAACCAGAAGCAAAGGCTTGAGTCTATTAGCAACAATCTTGGATATAATCTTATAGATTATGTTGCATAGGGCTATGGGTCTGTATTTATCAGGTGTATGAGAAATCTCTTGTTTGGGGATCATGGCTATGAAGGATGTAATAAGCGCTTTCAGAATGGTTTTGTTTGACCTAGAGTCCTCCACAACATTCAAAATGTCTTGCTTAACAATATTCTAACAGGCTTTGAAAAAGTCCACATTGAAACCATATGGGCCCGATGCTTTGCCATTCTTTATGTCTTTGAGGACTCCACTTAGCTCCCCTTCCATTGCTGGTTTATTAAGGTTGAAATTGTCCTCTCTGGATACTAGTTTTGGTACATTACTAGTAACTTCCCTAATGGATTGTTCTCTATCTGAATTATTCTCCTGTGTTATACCTTGGAAGTGGTGGAATAACACAGATTCGATAGCATCATGGGAGGTCTGAAGTTACCCTGCTTCATTCTTGATCGAAGAGATTCTATTGTGAGCTCTATTGGCCATGGTGGTTCTATGAAAAAACTTGGTGTTACGCTCTCCTTCTTTGAGCCATTGAATTCTGGACTTTTGTCTCCAAAATATTTCCTCTTGTTTGCATAGATTCTCCCATTCTTGATAATGTTTATCCGTTTGATCACTGATATCTTTGTCAAAGCCTTCCTTGATTAGAGCTTGGTTGAGAACCTGCGTTTTGTTTACAACTACTCTCTTTTCTTCAAAAATATTACCAAAATTCTTCTTGTTCCATTCCTTAAGCTGGAGCTTGATGTGCTTTAGTCTTTTGTGAAGAAGATAAATTTTGGTCCCTTGAATCTGCAAGTCTTTTGACCACCATTTTTCAATGTTGCTTGTGAAGTTTGGGTGTGACAGCCATATATTTTCAAATCTGAAAGGTTTGTTCCTAGGAGTTCCTATACCCTTGATTTCCAATTGAATTGGCCAGTGGTCTAAGCCTGCAAAGGGAAGAACTCACGCTGTTACGTCTTTACCATTCAGCATGAGATTTTTAGAGATGAAGAATCTGTCTAGCTTTGAGGCAACAAGGGAATCTCTTCCCCTCCTATTATTCCAAGTAAAGAGGCCAGTATTCGAATTAGTGTCAACAAGCTTTATATTATCAGAAAAGTTTTTTAAAGCCGTGGAGTCTTTACTTAGCGATCTTGTTCCTCCTTTTTTCTCTTAAAGAGATTTGATCATGTTGAAATCCCCTCCCATGATCTAGGGTATATCTGCATGTGTACCCTGAGATCCACCAGGGTGTCTAGAAACCTAAGTTTGTCATCTAATATCTGAGGACCATAAACTTTTGTGACCAGAAAGGTGTTCCTTTCTCCAACCGGTTGAAAAACAACCGAAAAATAATTTTTGGAAGCCTCAACATCCAGAATGCCTATTTTGTGGGGATTCCATAGAGTGAGTATGCCCCCTGTTGTATTCTCTGCTTACTTCAAGAAACTCATAGTTGTTGAGTCATTTGCTGTGAATTTATCTTACCTTTTGAATGGAACATTTCATTTCTTGGATGAACACTATATCTGGCGTTTCTTGTTTCATTCTATTACTAAACATTCTCTGCTTTCTCTTACTCCCTAGACCTCTAATATTCCAAGATATCCACTTCATTATAAAAGATTTGTAAAGGAGTAGCTGGCTAGATCTTTCATCTTACCTGAATCAATCATCAGCTTTCCACACTCCATCAAGAGTTCATTCTGTTTTTCCCTACCTCTTTTCTTTCCTAGGTTTCTAGTAGCTAGTTCTAGAGTAGTTTTCATCGTTTTCACTCATCGGTTGTCCTACTTATCTATTTTTTTTCCCTCACTCTAGTTCCTCAGTCTATGTTTTCCATAGAAATAGTTGTTGTATTCTGCTGAGTTCTCCTTGAGGTAGCGAATCCACTCGCCCTGTAGTTCCCTGCCTTAAGAATCCTTCTAGGTCTAGGTTTTCTTTGTCAAGAATTTCTAGTAGTTTATGGTCGTCTAGGTCTGTATCATTCTGGGTCACTTCCTGATCCATTTCTTGTTCAGCATCGCTCATAGTGGGTTCTTTCTGGTACTCAATATTTTGTGTTTGTTCCATGTTTTCTTCCTTCTCCTTTTCTAGAGCACTCCCTTCCATTGCTTGACCTTCTTTAGTAATCTCTTCCTCTTCCTGAAGCACCCAAAAACTGTTCTCCCTGAGCTGTTGTCCTTCGCACTGCTGATTTTTCGGTCCTCTTTTACCTCCTTTACTTCGATTAACCTCTTTATGGAAGCTATCTGATTCCTTCATTGTGTTGATTTTGCTTTTGTTTATTTCTTTGTTGAGCGGACACTCTCTGAAAAGATGTCCATGTTCATGGCATTTGCGACATCTAAACGGAATGTGCTCATAACCTACTGTTTGTACCCATTCTTCATCAAAAACTTCCAAGATCACCTCCTTCGGTAGGGATCCTGATACGTCCATTTCCACACACATTCTAGCAAAGGAAGTATATTTCCCTCTTCTAGTGGCTTCAGAGGCTTTAACATAGTGACCTAGTTTATTGCCTATGGCTGCTAATGATTCATTTTGCCAGTAATCAAGAGGTAGAGAATAGAGCCTTACCTAGACCGGTACTAAAGTAAAAGTTTCCCTTTCTGGAACAAAGTTCATCATCCATGGTCTCATGTAGAGCCCCGCAGCAACATAGAAGTAAGGCCCTCCTTCAAATATTCTATCCTTGTCTTCAATATTTGTGAACACCACCGTAAAGAATCCCTTAGACCCGAGATGAAGATCTATGCTCCCTTTAGGTTTCCAGTGGTATTTAATCCATGACTATAAATATTTTTCAGTGGGCCATAGTCCCATGAACTTACAGATGATGGCATACGTCCCCATGTGCTCCTTGTGCGCCTGCAGCTCTGGATTATTTAAAATAACCCTGGGAGTTATTTCTGCTTTGGGTTTGCAGGGTCCCTTGCTTTTCTTGTCTTTAGTTCCCTGTTTTTTGTCTTCTACCTCTTTGTCTTTTGTGCCATATTGAGCCTTATCTATGGGTTCTTCTATTTCCTCTTGCGTAATTCTTTTTACTTCCACCCCTGTTCCCCTAGCATTTTCTAGAGGGTTCTTGCCTCTCTTGGCCACAACCTCCTTGTAGGAGGGAGTGGAGCCCCATCCACTACCTCCCTTCATAGGGCTCTCTGTCTACCTCTGTCTGCGCTGATTGCTATTCGCCCTCCGTTGTCCGCTCCCCCTCGAAAATGCAGCTCCCTTCATAAATCAATAGTTCAATAACCACAATTTTATTAAATATATTTATTATTTATTGTTAATAGTTTAATAACTAATATTTTACTTTTTAATTCAACATTTTACCATATATATTGTATTTTGATTATGTAAACTATTTTGGAATATGTCCGCGACAATTAATTTTATAAGATTTTTTTATTTTATGTCTATTTGTAAATATTTAAGTCAGAGCAAAATTAAATTTAAACATTTTGAATGGTAGATGTAAATAATTATGTATAATTATAAATAAGATATTTGCTTTTATTTGGAACTATGATAGGAACTAGCATGTGAGTAGTAAGGTTGTTCTACTATAAAAATAACTATTAAAGCGGAAAAATGTAACAGGTTTCATAGTTATAACCTCTCATGATTCCAAACTATTAAATTAGTTGAGTCCCAAGTAGTAAAAATAAAAAATATGACAGTTGTCATAGTTATCACCTCTGATGATTCCCATGCATTTACGGAGTAATAACTACCACCAAAAGGCAAGAGGTTCTGCTGGGTGGAGAGAAAAAAAAGAAATGTATGATGGGAAAACAGGGTAAAAAAAGAAACATGTCAAAAACTATAAAAATAATTGGTTCACGTAGGAATGAAAATCGGGTACTCAAAGGTTTATGTGAACTCCTAGGTTAAAAAAAAAGAGAAGTGTCTAGACATTGATCGAAAGGCAGGACGACGCTAGAGCCAGCAACGGGAAGGACGAATTTAGCACTGAATGATGACACATTATTGATTGGGGAGAAGTTTGAGGCTTGCCGGGAATTGTTGTGTTTGCAGGAAGGTGCTTCATCTTACTACATTTCCACGAGTTTATATAAGTAAAAGTTTATTGTATTCATTTGATTGTTAAAAATAATGCAAGCATGTACTATCTAGTGGGTATTTGCCTATGGTTTTTTGCACATAGAATAAACAAGGGAGGTTGTGAGGCAGCAAGTCCCTGCATTATGTTCAGAACATAAATATGAACAGAAGGAGAACAAGTGGCAGCGCAGCCAGCAAACTACGGCAGATATAAAAAAATAAAAGAGCGGAGCAGAGAGTTCTTTCAGCATTTTAGCGCATCATCTGTTGTAGGCAGCCAACAAACTACGACATATTTACCACATGCATTGAATGCAATGAAAAACTTACATATTATCGTATTATTCTTATTGTAGGACCTTTAAATTAGCTACTCTATTGAATCAATTCAGCAGAAATTTTGAATACCCATACAATGCTAATACACCATATAGCAAAGAGGTGAAAATGTAAGAGTACGCTTGTTCTCCAGATGACATTTTCGACATTTATGAAGAAGTGCCATGTTAAAGCCTAATAGAACAAACAAGGTCAGCCAGAGCGAGAAATAGTCGATTCGACATTTATGAAGAAGTGCCATGTTAAAGCCGAATAGAAAAACCGAGGTCAGCAAGAGCAAGAAATAGTCTAATATTAACAATACATAGGTGTAGATGCTTTAGAGAACAAAGAAAAACAAATTGATCTCTTAAAAACTCAAAATATATATATATATATTTTTTACTCTATAGAGTCAAAGTCAAAGTAAAATGAGACATGATTCCATCAAGTGCGTCGTTATTCTTGCAAAGGGTGAGGTCAACAAATTTATCATTCAAAGTATCGTTCAATAACGAACATTAAAATATCAATCCAATACATGATTAAAATGTGAAGTTATGTCATTAATTGGACATGCAAAAAGGATAAATCGCAAGTATGTTGTCCAACTGAAGCTACTGCAATTGCCGGCCACGTTTCCGTGCGTACAACATACGTGTTAATAGCTAGAGGACTCAATTACAGGAACCTGACACTTATGCTTTCAGATGGTCATCCAGAACGAGTATCGGCAGAAGCACAGAAACTGCGATCAATACTGGCAAAGTATCGTTCAATAACGAACATTAAAATATCAATCCAATACATGATTAAAATGTGAAGTTATGTCATTAATTGGACATGCAAAATACATGATTAAAATGTGAAGTTGTGTCATTAATTGGACATGCAAAAAGGACAAATCACTGGTATGCTGTCCAATCGAAGCTACTGCAATTGCCGGCCACGTTTCCGTGCGTACAACATACGTGTCAATAGCTAGAGGACTCAATTACAGGAACCTAACACTTATGCTTTCATGGTCATCCAGAACGAGTATCGCCGGAAGCACAGAAACTGCGATCAATACTGAGGTTTGTGAGAGATAGGTCTGACATTTATGAAGAAGTGCCATGTTAAAGCCTAATAGAACAAACGAGGTCAGCCAGAGTGAGAAATAGTCGATTCGACATTTATGAAGAAGTGCCATGTTAAAGCCGAATAGAAAAAACGAGGTTAGCCAGAGCGAGAAATAGTCGATTGCCCTTCTATGTCAGTTGCAGGAGCGAGAAAATGACATTTGGTATGCCACGTTTCCGTGCGTACAAAATACGTGTTAATAGCCAGAGGACTCAATTACAGGAACCTGACACTTATGCTTTCAGATGGCCATCCAGAACGAGTATCGCTGGAAGCACAGAAATTGCGATCAATACGGAGGTTTTCGAGAGATAGGTATGAGATTTATGGCTCGCTAAGGTCGAAATTATCTAGGGATTGGTGGACAATGAGAGATACAATTCTATTTTGGAGACGCTTACATATGGTAATGTATTTGGTGTTTGTGGAGAGGTAGAAAAGCATCCCATAACTCCCAGGGATGCTGCTCTCATGCAGAGTGCAGAGGCACTTGCCGAACCACATCATAGCAAAACCTGAGACAGCATTCTCTGTGGCATTAGTATCAATCCAGCCACCATGAGGCTGGTTATTCAACCTTCGCCTCTGCTTAACGATTCTTGCGAGACTCGAGACATGAATAACCAGGGACTGCAATTGAATCAGAGCCTGCCTTTCAATCTTAATGAAGCCGAGGCAGCCATGGCATGTAGGAAAGATGGTGTTTGTTGCACATTTATAGCGGGAGGTTTTACCGCTTCTCAGACAATAGGGGCTTACAAAAGTGTCCTAAATTTCAACCCGGCGGTGCCTGCGAGGCAGTGGAACTATGGAGTAGAGATACAGTGGGCTGCACCGTTGGAGCCTTCTTGTAAAAGTCGAGCAGATTTTGACCAGAACTCTGATTGCTCGCCCATTCTTAGTTTCACAAATTCTGTTAACACGAATGAACTTGAGGATGTCGAGTTTTCTAGCTTCAATGTCTAAGACTAAGGTCATAATGGAGACTGAAGCTACTGGTCCTGGATAAACGTGTGCTTCAACAGGCTCTGCTTCTAGATCTTGCTCACAAAGGTATGGGTATTTATCTCTAAATTCAAAATCCCAATCAAAAGCATGAGGGAAAAATGTAAATATACAGGTTTAAAAAACTGAACCATGAAGAGATGCTGCCAGAATATTTTAAATTTTACTTATCTAATTTGATATTGACTTTACTGAAATTTAATTTTTTTTAATTTTACTGAAACTATTTAATTTGATTATAATTTCCTTTCCAATAAAAACTGTGCTCTCTAATTTCTAATAAATATGCATTCTCTGAGTCAAGCGAGAAAGCAAGTGGAACAGATTCTCAGATCCTTTTTATTTTATGGAAGGGATCGGAGCTCAAAAGCTCTGGGGCTAAGGTGGCTTGGGATGTAATATGTAGACCAAAGAAGGAAGGAGGTTTGGCTTTAAAGTGAGTGGATCTTTGGAAGAGAGCGGTCTGCATCTCATCGACAGCAGGAGACGTCAATATCTGGAGCATCTGCAGCAATCAGGGCGCAAGGTAAAATTGTTCTGTAAATCAGATATATGAACACAATAAAAACAAAGTGGACTAAAATTATTAACTTATTATCCTACTTAATTAGTTTCTGAGACAAATAGATAGTTCTTTCAATTCAGATATATAAACAACAAGAAAAAGGGAAAGAACAGTTAGGCCTCCGTTGTAGAGTTTGTTACTGCTATGAATAACCAGAGAAAAAGGATATAGGAAAAATGATGTGAAAATTTGGTATTCAATTTACTACATTACAGTAACGCTAATCATGGATGGTCTGCATCTCATCGACAGCAGGAGACGGCGATATCTGGAGCATCTGGATCCACGGCCAGCACGCCTGTGATCTGCAACACAGGAGCAATCAGGGCACAAGGTGAAATTGCAGAAAAGTCAACTACAAAGGGTTGCAATTTTTAGCAGAGATAGTGCATTTTATTCCTATTTCCATTGTAGTATTCGTGGCACCACCATGCAACGTGTAGTTGTAGTGTTGTGTCACCGTCTTGAAAGGTGTAGGTGGCAGTTACAAGGCAGTGGCAATGGAAACCAGGATGAAGGTGTACAGAAAAATTTGGTTAAATTCCTTTTTGGGTATACATACGCCTTAGATCTCATCCTTTAATGCTAGCATTAATCTCCACTTCTCCACTTCCCAAATAATGAAAAGAACGCAGTCGAAAAATAGCATATGCTTTTGGCCTCTTCTCCTCGGGAAGAGGCCAAATAAGATGATGAAAGAAACTACCATATAGTTAACATACTGAACTGGTTGCATAAGCCGCACACTCAGTGTATAAACCGCGTGAATTAATGCTAAATATCGTCAATCCGATTACTATAGTCCCTGGCCATTGCCAGATGGCAGGGACTAATAATGAATAAGGCATTTGGTGAACATAGAAAGGTAACAAATAACTAACATGGAGTAGAAATTATATAATAATTTTAATGATTGTGTGTCACTTTGATTAGTAAGTAAAGCAAGGTGATTTACATGATGGTATGGTGAATAGATTAAAGATAGGTGTGATTATTTTCTATTTCAAAAAAATAATTTTAAATTACTGATGGAAACTTTATACATGGTTTTATTTTAAATTTCTACAAAGCCAAATAAAAACATATAAGCATGCTACGCATGTAGTACTACTTGATATGGGTAAAACCATTTTAGTAGGAAGATACAAAATTTATTTGTACAAGTATCCTACAATAACTTCTTTTTCCGTATAAAGAATTCTATGAAAGGCTGAAATAACTAAGAACTATTAGATACGAAGACTATATGTGATTTAAGCCAGAAATATTAAACAGATTTAAGGGAATGTCTATAAATATTCCAAAATGAGGAATTAAAATAAAAAAATTTACAAGGACAGAATGCATGCATATATTACACTCAATTAATTTCTTAAAACATTTAAATTATTAGTGCATAAATTGAAAAGCCTTAAAATCTAGTTACATCATAGTCTAGTATATAAAGTCTCCAAAACTAGTTGTCGAAGCATATTCTAGAGTCAGATTTAATAGATTGTTCCACAGAAAAAATAATAACTTAAAAATATTGAAATATTAAAATTTCTAGCATAACTTGAGACTGATTATGCAGTAACCCTAAGTATTGTAACTGATAACATGTTGTTGTTGTTTTAAATCAGAGTAACTTTTCTAGATGGATTCTATCTTATACTTTGTTTAAGAAAATTTTGTGATTGGTTTGGAGACAAACTTGATACAAAGAAAATGAAGAAATAATTGTTTATAATTTAAAAAAATACATAATCTATAAAACAAATTCTTCAACCAAAAATTTGACAGTGAATTTACCTTGAGAAATTCCACAAAACCATGGGTGAAATTACCTATTGAATAGAAAGGAGACTGAGCGATAAAACCCTTTATATTAACTAAGTTAATAAAATTCTAGAATAAAATAAAGCACTCTAAGAACAAAGAGTAATAAAATTGAAAAGCATTGGTGAAATACCTAATAACTTTAAAGCACATGGCAGTAATGTAGGAAAATCTACTTTTCCTGTGCCTTTAACTTTTCTACTTCATGAACTCTCCTTCATCTCTATGGCCTGATTTTAAATTCATTTGTCCATTCTTTCTTTTTGGCCATCTTCTCTTTTTGTCACACTTACTCTCTTTCATTGTTCCTAGGCTTACAATAAACATAATTTACAAACATCATATATTTTCTAGATCCTAAAATCACTCAATAAATCAGCCATAAGTCACTCCACAAATTGGATTTTCTAATCCAAAAATCACTCAAGCTATCCCTAGAATCACTCCATAAATCATCCTTTAATCTCTTATGATTTTTATTATTATTAAATAAATTAACATTATTTACAATAAGGGCTTAGAATTCCTTCTCGAATGTCAGAAAACCCTACTGCTAGCTTGTCTTCTAAAAGCTTTATTTTTTTAAATGACTTGGAAGTTGGGATGCTCTTAAATGATGATGTTTGTATATATAAGCCGTCAAAGAATTTAAGTATGAAACCCTCTTAATGTTTTTTAGAAGAAAATTTTGAAGGAATTCATTGAGTGAACCCTTAACTAAACTTTAATTGAAACCCTAAGAGGATAAATACACAAAAGGAAAAAATCTATTTGAAAAGAAACAAAGAAATCAAACATATCAAATTAAATCTTCCTTACGAAGGGAGAGAATGGATTTTTCAGGGGATATGGTACCTCAAATGCCATAGGAACAAATCCCCACAAGTGCTATGTGTTCCCAATATTTGTTTTGAATGATCAAACCCTAAATTGATTGTTAATTATCCAGAGACCTTCAACAACATAATTAAGGGAGAATTTTTAGGAGTAATGTTCTATAGTTTCCTTTCGAAAACCTAGAGAACATCTAAAACCCTAGAGTGATTTCGTAATCTAGAAAAATCATTAGCGAAAAAATTGTAATGAAAACTATTTGAAAACCTATAAATCCGCAAGGAAATTATAAGTTAATCTTCTATTCCAAAATTTAAATAACAAGATAAGAAAATTATGTTGGGTTGTGTTATATTCTTTCCATGACTAGCCCACGTAGTTAACCGGGAGGTTAGGAGGGGGGCGGAGCCCCCCCTTCATTGCGCCAATTGTGTAGCAGGGGGAGTCACAGGGCGTTTGAGGGGTGCAGGTAACTCCACTCTATGGGGTTTGGGGCAGCGCTCCTGAAAATTTTGGTTTTCGACCCTATATTAGGTTAGGTGGACCTACCTATGGTTTTGTGCATGTTTTTCGCACATGGTTTTGGACGCGATGGTTTTCGATCCATGGTATTGGATGCTTCAGCATGTATAAATATGTATTGTAACATTGGATGGAATATAATGAAAAATCAAGCTAGTAGTCTCGGTTTTGGGATCGAGGGGAAAATCTCTGTGTGTATGTGTTTTATGTGTTATGCTCTCTCATTGTTTATTTTCTGTGTTTTAGAATTCATATGCAGGTAATTTCTGTACGGCGTTAAGATCTACATTTGGTATTGGAGCTGTTTTGGCTTCAAGGAAACACCTTTGTTGTTGAGGGGTTTCACTCGGGCCTGTGGTAGACCCTCTTCAGTGGGAGATTTGCAGGATCGATTCTGGTGGTGAAAGAAGATGGTGAGCAGTGGAAAGATAGAGATTGAGAAATTTAATGGTCAGAGTTTTGAGTTGTGGAAACTCAAGATGGAGGATCTGTTTGTGGATAAAGATCAGTGGATCGCGGTAGATCCGAGTACTAAACCAACGGGAGTGTCTGATGAAGAATGGAAGAAGTTAGATCGGAAGGCAAAGAGCATAATACAATTGTGTGTCTCAGATTCAGTATTGTTGAATGTATCAGGGGAAGCTATGGCTAAGGCTTTGTGGGACAAGTTAGGGACTTTGTACCAATCTAAGTCTCTGGTGAATAAACTGATCCTACAGAAAAAGTTGTATAACCTGAGGATGAAAGATAGAGACTCGGTGACAGAGCATATGAATGCGTTTAATACTATGTTAAGTCAGTTATCGTCTGTTGATATCAAAATTTCAGATGAAGATAAGTGCATTAGTTTGTTGTGTTCTCTACTAGATTTGTGGGACAGTTTGGTTATTGCAATAGGTAGCAATGCAACTGTCATGCAGCTTGATGAAATAGTCTCATCCTCACTGACAAAGGAGATGAGACGAAAAAATATGGAGAGCTATAATGGTGATGTCGTGTCTGTACGAGAAAGGTCCTAGAACAGAAACAAATATAAGTCATTGAGTGGTAGATCTAAATCTAGAGGGAGATCTAAATCTCTAGGAAAACCTACCAAGGTGGCGTGTTGGAAATGATGAAAGGAAGGGCACTACAAAAGGGACTGTAAATCTAAAGCTCCCGACAAAGGAAAGGGATCTGATGATGCTTCTTTTGCAGAGGCGAAAACCATCTCAAATGAAGGTGGGGATGTGTACTTGGCTTCTTCAAGTACACATGTAGATCATGAGGCATTGTTGATTGATTCAGGTGCATCCTTTCACTTCACTCCCCATAGAGGGTGGTTCTGTGAGTATGAGAAATATGATGGTGGTGATGTCTTCTTAGGGGATGATAGTAAGGCTAGAATCATTGGTCGTGGAAAAGTAAAGTTGAAGTTGCAAGGTGAAAGGGTTAGAACACTTTCGGGTGTTCTGCATATTCTTTCATTGGCCAGAAATCTGATTTTTGTAAGCAAGATGGATGGTGCAGGTGTAAAAACAGTGTTTGAGAAGGATACCTACAAGATGGTTCGGGGAGCACTGGTATTAATGCGGGGACTTCAGATTGGAACTCTATACAAGTTGCAAGGTATCACTATTGTTGATGGATGCAACAGTTCTATGGTTCTTGAAAGTGGAGCAGAAAATCTAGTGGTATTTGGAGAGAAGACCATGTTGTGGCATCAAAGGCTTGGACATATTGGAGAGAAGGGCCTTTGAATACTTCATGGTAAAGGTATGGTATAAGGTATGAGTAATCGCTCTCTGGATTTTGATTTTCGTGAAAATTGTGTATATGGGAAGCAAAATCGAGTGAGCTTCCGCTCTGGTGGTAAGAGGGAGAAACAAAGATTAGAGCTTGTGCACAGTGATGTGTTTGGACCTATGAAGGTTCCATCACTGGGTAATCTGTGTACTATGTATCATTTATAGATGACTTCTTAAGGAATACATGGATATATTTCCTTAAGAATAAATCTGAAGTCTTTGACAGGTTTAAAGAATTTAAGGCTCTTGTCGAAAGCCAGACAAAGAAGAAGATAAAGGTGCTAAGGACAGGTAACGGTGGAGAGTTTTGTAGTAAGGAATTTGAATAATTTTGTATGAAGTGTGGTATAGCATGGTAGAAAACTACTCCATATATACCTTAGAAAAATGGAGTTATAGAAAGAATGAACAAGACATTGATGGAAAGAGCAAGAAGCATGCTCAGTGGTGCCGAGTTAGGAAATGAATTCTGGGCAGAGGTGGTGGAGACAACATATTACCTGGTCAATAGATCACCTTCATCAACATTGGAGGATAAGACTCCACGAGAGGTATGGACTGGTAAGAAACCCTATCTTTCACATCTAAGGGTATTTGGATGTGATGCATATGTACATGTTCTAAAGGAGAAATGAACCAAGTTGGATAGTAAATCTGGAAAGTGCATCTTTATTGGGTATGAGGATGGTTTAAAGAGTTATAAGCTTTGGAACCCAATAACAAGGAAAGTTGTGTACAGCTGAGATGTGGTGTTCAAAGAGGTGAAGGATGTTATTAAACATGAAGTCCAACCAAAGGAACCTGAGAAGATAGAGTTTGAGCTAAATAAGGAAGAATCAGACTCTACAGCAGAGGAGGAATCACAAGATGAAGAGACACAAACTCCAGGTATGAGAAGATCAGTTTGAGAAAGAAGGCAGCTAGAAAGGTATAGTCCATCTGCTTTCTATTCAAATTTTGCTTTATCTATTACTCATGGTGATCCCAGAACTGTGAAGGAAGAAGTAGATTCAAAGGATGGAAAAATCTGGAAAGAGGCCATGGTTGATGAAATGGCATCTTTGCACAAAAATGAGACTTGTAATCTGGTGGAGTTGTCGGCTGGAAGGAAACCCATTGGAAGAAAATGTGTGTTATAGAAGAAGACAAATGTAGAAGGAAAGGTGGAGAAATACAAAGCTCGGTTGGTAGCAAAAGGTTATTCCCAGGTGTCGGGAATTAATTTTGGTGATATTTTTTCTCCTGTTGCCAAGGTAGCCTCTATTAGATTACTTTTATCTGTTGTTGCTGCTTTTGATTTTGAAGTAGAACAGATGGATGTGAAGACAACATTTCTTCATGGGGATCTAGAAGAGGAGATCTACATGAAGCAACTTGAAGGCTTTGCGATGAAGGGTGATAAAGAATTGGTATGCAAGTTAAAGAAGTCTCTGTATGGGTTAAAACAGACACCAAGAATGTGGTATCAGAAATCTGATACATTTATATAGGGACTTCGCTTCACCAGAAGCAAAGCAGATCATTGTGTGTATTTTAAATTAATTGGTGACCGTGTTATTTATCTGGTCTTGTATGTGAATGATATGTTGCTGGTTGGAAATGACAAAGAAATTATCCCAGATTTGAAGACCTAATTGCCCTCCAAATTCGACATGAAAGATCTTGGTGCTGCAAACTATATTTTGGGCATGGAAATTAAAAGAGATCGGGCAAAGAGGAACCTCTGGTTAAACCATAGGAAATATGTCGAGACAATATTGCAGAGGTTTAATATGCAGGATAGTAAACCAGTGAAGGTTCCTATTCCTGTAGGTGTAAAGTTATATGTTGAATAGTGTCCCCAAACACAAGAAGAGGAAGAGGATATGTCCCATGTTCCATATGCAAGTGCAGTCGGTAGCTTTATGTATGTGATGGTTTGCACTAGACCAGACATTTCACATGCAGTGGGTGTATTGAGCAGGTTTATGTCAAAACTAGGGAAGGAGCATTGGACAACAGTGAAGCGGGTTTTCAGGTATTTGCATGGGACTAGTGATTATGGTTTGTGCTACAAAGGAAGACCAAGATTGGACAGAGTTTTGGATATTCGTGGGTTTGTTGATCCGGATTGGATTGGAGATCTGGATCAGAGAAGATCTACAAGTGGGTATGTGTTTAACCTATTTGGAGGTGCAGTCAGTTGGATGACTAAGAAACAATCTATAGTGGCACTATCAACTACAGAGGCAGAATACATGGAAGCCACTCATGCAAGCAAGGAAGCAGTTTCGTTGCAGAGATTGTGTTCAAGTATGGGGTTAGTACAGGGATCTATAAGGATAGTCTGTGATAGCCAAAGTGCAATTTTCTTGGCAAAGGACCCTGCTTACCATTCAAAGACAAAGCACATTGATGTTCAGTATCACTTTGTGAGGGATATGATAGAAGACAAAAAGGTGTTGCTGATAAAGGTGGAGACTTTGAAGAATACTGTAGATGCATCGACAAAATCCGTGAGCTCCGAGAAGTTCTCTTGGTGTAGAGAAACAATGGTTGTTGTGGGGCTGGATAAATGATTAAGCTCTCTTGTGCCCCCGGTGGAAAGAAAATAACAAGTAGGAGAATGTTGGGTTGTGTTATATTCTTTCCACGACTAGCACATGTAGTTAACTGGGGGGTTAGGAGGGGGGAGGAGCCCCCCCTTTGTTGCACAAATTGCGTAGCGAGTGGAGTCACAGGGGATTTCAGGGGTGCAGGTAACCCCAGGAAAATTTTGGTTTTGGACCCTATCTTAGGTTGCCGGACCTACCTATGGTTTTGTGCATGATTTTCGCGCATGGTTTTGGACGCGATGGTTTTCAGTCCATGGTTTTGGATGTGATGGTTTTTGGTCAATGGTATTGGATGCTTCGGCATGTATAAATATGTATTCTAACATTGAAAGGAATATAATGAAAAATCAAGCTGGTAGTCCCAATTTTGGGATGCAGGGGAAAATCTTTGTGTATATGTGTTTTATGTGTTACGCTCTTGCATTGTTTATTTTTTGTGTTTTAGAATTCATATGCAGGTAATTTCTGTATGGGGTTAAAACCTACAAATTCATAATTTTTGAATACCCTTGACAACATAAATTCATTAGTCTATGATTAGTGTTTTACCTATCGCTAGAGCTGAAGTACTATCTTAGAGTGGATTGAAAACCCATTTTTTCTTAGTCAAAATAAGCATCATGGAAGTAAATGGTATTAATAAAATAAAACCCTAATGCTGCTCTAAAACACTATCTATAAAGAGTAATATCAATGTAAAATTCCTAGTTGAAAGGGTAATCATTCAATAACGGAAGGAACTTGAACCATCATTGTCATCCATCCATTATGGTTCATCATTAATGTAAATATGTGACTCTGTCACACAACTAGGTTAGGTTGTTGAGTTTCATATATGACACATCACCTAAGTCACAACTACTCATTATTCCAAATGAGCCTTGACGAGGGGTCAAAACATTAAAATGTTTGATTTAAGATTAGGATATTAATGGTTTGATTAAAACTAGGTTAAGTTTCAAATAAAGAAATACATATTTAATCCACCATATTTATAAAATTTATATATGGACATAATAAAATCTTGGGCTAAGATGAAAGTCACATATTATAATGTATGAGATATCAATGGTTGGCATAAAGAATAAGTATGTATAGCAATAAGCATGTCTTGACTTTTTCTAAATTCTAGATGAAATAAAGCGGTGTCTCTATTGTAACCAAACACATTTTTATATATATGAGGGACAAAATACCACAACATGATGTGTTTTTATTGATAGTTATAGGTTATTAAAAATGTTACGGAACCCAAGATTAAGCTTTAAAATTAAATCCATATATATATATATATATATATATATATATATATATATAAACAGTTGGCATGATTGACACTAACGTCATCATATTTAGTCGTAACCCTTTTCCATTGATGTCAAAGGGTGAGAGAGAAAAAGGAGATTAGTTTTCAAAGGATTTGTTTCATTAAGAGTAATGGAATAAAATCAATTCGTTATTTGATCACGAAAATTAAGGAGTGAATGCATTAAATATTTCTATTGATCATGTTTCATAACCACCAAAAGTAAGGTATAAATTCGTCAATTAATTTGGTTTGGTCCTATTTCATATGGACATCAAGGGAAATAGAAAGTAATTATTGTGTTGATTTAGTATATCTTTACGAGGGAGGAATTAACATAAATATGGTATACTAATGTTGGAGTTTTAGTTTTCCTTCTATGCATGATGAAGTTGAACATATTCATACCAAAGATTAGGTCTGAGATGAATGTTACGGAGTCTTACTTCGTCACTATAGTTGCAATGTACTAGGAAAATTATTTGTATTACACAACCAATTGAATTGGCTATCTGCGTTTTTACTATTATTGATAGCATTGTTTGCACGAATATTGTTGTTGTATTATTGTTGCAGAAGAGTACCTACTTTGAAAATGCATTAAAGGGTGGTATGAAATTTTTGATAAGGTTTAGCAGGTGGTGGCTTGCTAGATAAGAAATTTGGCTTCCTTGTTGGTTGTGGCTAGCAAAGGTTTTATGAAGGTTGGGGCTTTCGACAAGTTGGGGATTCCTTGATGGTAGTGGAAAACAAATCTATGTCAAATAAATGTGAATATTAATGAGAAGAGACAAGTAGAGAAATAACACACTAGTGTTTATCCCTTAAGGTTTTCCACCTAAAATCATGGTTTCCTTGTTTTTTTTTCTTATGATTTATTTTGAGTTTCCATGCATGTTAGATTTGTTGATTATGTACTATGCTATTGGTGATTTGAGTGTTAATTGATTTGGAAAAGAAATGGTTATATTGTTTAAATTATCATTATAATGATTCACCCCCCACCCCTCAGTATAACTAAGCTTCCAACAAATACTATAATTACTTAAAAAAGAAAAAAAAAAGAGAATGAGCCTGGATGGAAAGTGTGTCCCTATATCAAGTTATCTTACAAAATTAGTTAGAAATATTCATATGGGTAGATTAACCTATATGCTCTTGAAAGTAGATTCTTTGTTTAAGAGCAAATGTTTCCTCAATTTAATATTGATAGTATGCCAACATTGTACTAATTAAGTGTACCAAAAAGAAATTATTAGTAAATTTGGAGTCTTATGGTATGTGGTATCAGAATTGTAAGCTACAACACTAAGGTCCGTGAGCCAGATCATAGTTAGAATTTAACAAAATAAATGTTTTTCCTTACAAAATAGAGAGAAAAGTAATGTATAATCATTACAAAACCATGTTCAAAACCTCCTAACTATGAGAAAATTTAGGTACATCTCTGTACTGAGGCATCATCACATACAATATATTTGTTAGATATTATGAGAGTTTTGAAAGTGGAAATAGCAAGTATTGAAGTAGATAATGGGAAACTATTGAAATTTAGTGTCGATTAGGAGAAACTTATAAAATGAATAACCTAAAAAAAAATCATAAAATAATAGGAAAAGACTAAAATAATAGAGATAAAGAGGACTCCCAAAAAAGGAAGGATCAAAATAGTATAGAAAAGAGTGAGCCACTCAATCCTAAAAATGAAAAGGAATAAGATAAGAAGGAATTGAGAATAGCCCAGCTAAAATTTCACTGATATCTCCATATTGGATGAATAAACATAAAGTGCAATTACAAAGATAATTTAGGAAGATTAGGCCTTTGATATTTTATGGTGAATAGGAGTAGGCACCTAAAGCATGGTTGTTGAACATGAACAAATATTTTAAGTGATATGAATATCCCAATAATATGGAAGCTAGATTGGCCACTTACTAGCTACAAGGTAAGGCATTTCTGCTATAATTGTACATAATAAAGAAGATAAAAGTATGAGTTTTGATTATTTCCAAAAACACTTCAAAGGGAAATATCTATCAAAATTAGATTACAATGATAGAGATGAAGAGTTCCATGAAATGAAGCATGGTTAGATGACCATGGATGAATTAGCCACTAAATTCACCCATCTCCTATGATATGTACCATATATTTTCAAGGAGAAATAATTTTTTTGTGATTATTCAACTTTCTACCCCTTTCCTTTAAGGAGAGGACTGAATATGAGAACCCCAAGATAATGGATGAAGCTATATGAAAGGCTAGAATATATTACCAACAATCTAAGAAAAGAAATGATAACTCAAAGCCTTGACAAAATAAGAGAAAAGAAGTATTCATGTAAGGGATTAAAGGTTTCAAATCATCCTCCAATAATTTTATTTTTAATCATCAGAACAAGAACATTAATAGAAATAATATACAAAAGAAGACTCGATCACAAAAAAGATCCAAAAAAATTGGTATAAATGGTTAAAGAGTGAATAAGAAGGAAATACAACTCTTCAAATGTTTGGGTTGTGGGGACCCTCATATACTTTGAAATTTTCATTATAAAAGTAAGTCTAATAAAGATTTACACAATGTACAAGAAGCTTCCACGGTAAGTGATGTGGAAAGGAGTACCACCATAATCAATGCAGCCCTGGAGGATCAAAAAGCTAATCACCAATCCACTATGATTGAGATAGAAGGTGACATTCTAAACCAATATGTGTTAATTTCAATTGACCTAGGCACTAGTTTAAGTTATGTTAGTTTGAAAACGGTGGAAATATGTAACTTGAAAATGGAAAAACATAAAACATACTGGCTAGTATAGCTATCTAATCATACTAAAAGGAATAATGCTAATTTGGTTAGGGACTGTCCTATTAATTGGAATGGGATAAAAGTATAAAAAATCTTGAATATCCTGCCTCTAGGACCATATGATGTTTTAGTGAATATGGATTGGCTACAAAAGCTTAGAGCTATCATTAACTACCTAGAAAATATTATTAGTTATAGTTATAATGAGGGGGTAGAATAGGTTACTATAGGCCAGGCCCTAAAATTGACTCTCATTTACATGTTTTTAGCTTTTTTAGCCGTCAAATATAGTTTATTCTAAAATAAGCACGTCATTGTTAACTTGTGAATAATTTAGGAAAGTGTCATAATGACGGATATATAGGAAAATCACAAATTTCGATATAAATATAAATATAAATATAAGTTTCAATATACACACACCAGGCTGGCAGTTGAGCTACCTTTCATCTATGTAACATCAACTTTAAAACTCAATAACTCTTTATCCGGATTTAGGATTTGGTGTCGAGGCAATCCATCATCTGTCACAATCCCATTCCTACTATGATAATATCAAATCATACGTCGTGGAGGATATAGAAAGATTACACATTCCATGTGAATCACCTACTAAAATCACTTCTTTTTTCACAAGGTTAATGAGGAAGACATGTTTTTCCTGCCTAATTTCTAAAATTATGAACATTTCTAGAGGTTGAGGTCCTCGTTTGAGGAGAGTCCAAGAAGAAACAATTTAGGCCCAGAGGCAAGAGGTAATACTTTATTTATAATTATTTGTGATCATTTTTTAAATTCAATTTACATCAATAATAACCTCATGCACCATGACCTTCAATTATAATTTAAGTTATGACTGGTCTTTCTATGGGGTGAATAAGACATGAACCCTTTTATTTCTCGTTCTTACTTTAGTCGTATCGGTGCCTATGTCTCAGCCTCTAAAATTATCTTTGTAACGATGTTAATATTGTTTGTCTACATGACCTGCCACTACTTCACTTCTTTGCATCTCCCTTACATGAAGTTTCATAGAGATCAAGACCTCCTCTGTTTTAAAATCCCCTAAATTAATATGGATTGAACCGTTACCTTTAGATCCACAACAAAAGAAACTACAATCAGGTCAAGAAAGAATTTCGGTTACAATATTGACAAAATGGATGGCATCACATGTATTGATGAAAAGAATAGGAAGCAATACATATGGCAAGAGCTCTGAGAATTTTCGGGAGTCACAGTGACTCTCGTTTGAAGTTTTCAATTTGACAACGGACGACATGCCAGATAAATTAGCCTTGACCTTTTTCTTTTTACTTTGTGCATTTGCAATGTATTCGTAATTTGTAAGGTTCCTCGGTCCATTTACGGAGAAAAACAACCACATAAAATGTCATGAAACTAGTAAATGGAGTTGAGATTTATGTTTTGAAACCCATTAATGTCTAATGAGTTATATATATATATGATTTTTGCAAATTGACCGGTTTTGTGATTTCTTTGGTTATTGGTTTTGGTCCCCATGTATGAATAGTCTATCATGTTTCTCGACGATTATTAGCCATGATAAGATACTCTTTTATATCAAAAAAATTTATAGAAATTTTAGCATATTAACATGTGTAGAGGTTCAAATTAAACCTAAAAAGGCACAGAATGGCATTTTTCTAGATTGCATGAATCGGGGCAAGCCACTTATCACATATACTTCCACTTACAACATTAGAATCCTCTAACAAAGAAAACGAATATAAAGAAATATACAATATGACTCCACTTATAATGATAATATTATAATTATTTTTAACTCCAAAATACCTAATAGAACAATTTGATAATAATAGTTTGCTAATAAATTACATAAATATTTGATATGTATGGTTTCTCAAATTTAGTTAAATGCAAATAATTTTAAAAATTAAGATTTAATATGAATAAGTTGATTTAGTTACAGATTAAAAAAAATTGTAGAATTTATTGAACCTTTTATATTTTATATTTATTAATGTAAAATTATAAGTTTTTTACACTTAACACGCTAAAAAGTAGATTTATTGTTTTAATTTTTATAAAGCAATTTCAAATCCAATTTATCATTAATCTTTATAAAGTCTTTATAGATAAAGAGAGCATAATTTTCAACCATTTTTTGAGATGAAGAAAAATGAAAATGTATTAAATTTTTTTATTCCTTAAACTTTGATAGATTTGGATAATATGAGATTAAATTTATTTTTATTGAAATTTCAAACTTTTCCAAATTTATCTGCATCGATACCAAATTTATCCATACATTTAAAATGTCTATACATAATATATGATAAATCATATTAAACTATTTTCTATTTATCCTATTTCTACATTTTGTAAGAACAATAAATTGATTTTGACATTTAGACCATGCAAATTTAAATTTTCATGGACGAGTAAAAATGATAAGGTTAAGTTTATTTTTATTGAATTTTGGATTGTTCTAACATTATTCTCCTAAAAATATATGCATTTAGGAGGGATTGTTAAGGAATATCAAATCGAAGTGCTCACAAATAGTTTCAATACTCTAATTGGAATTGTAGAGTAGTTTCTCCTTCATAGTGAGTTGTATAAAAAGCTTCATAACAAAAAAATTATTTATCTTGATATTATTTTTTTCTTTTTTTCTCTCAATCTAGAATGTATGACAGTCCTTATCCTTTTAGTAAAATTTTTGATCTCATAAAAAACTTAATAATATCATATTTTCCATTTGTAGTCTCCATGGTTACATCTAGTATATTGACTATTAACATTTGTTGTTTATGGTACCTCTAATGACTCACTATATTAGCGACCTTATTGAAACAACACTCTAAAAAGTGGCATATTGGGTGGGGTTGGAACTAAAACTTAACAAACATGTTTAGCTTGTTGTTTCCTTATAGAGAAACTTTTGGTTTCAACAAACTAGGAATTTGCAGTTATAATTGTAGCTTCTCATATTCTCTTAAACGATAAAGGTCACCCTCAAATTTCAACAGAGATGCATATGATTAAATAAATAGTAGTGTTAACATTTGGTTAGTTCCACAACCTCATGGATAAGAGTTAATGTCCACTCTAACCTCAGTTCCAAATCATATTAAATACCATGGAGCATGGTCAATGTTATTTAATGTATATGAGTTGCATTGTATACATGCATGCTTTTTTTAGATTTTTGTTACTCTATTCCCCTCATGATTATTGTTCTTAATACTTATATTTTTATTTTTTTTAAAGGTGTATTGATATGATAAATATAACACATAGTTACTTATGATCCCATTCTTAGTTATGATGGAATTTGATTGTCACTTATAAAAGTTAAAGAATTAAGTAAATGTATTTTGAAATTCAAGCAGATTTTAAAAAACCATGAGATTGACACCTTTGCTTGATGATATATTTTTCTGGTAATCTATTAAGAGAGAGCAAGATTAATTTTTTATTATGTTTTTAATTGATAAATTAAATTCATATATATCTAATTAATTTATTTTTATTATATAGGTATTATATATATATATATATATATATATATATATATATATATATATATATATATATATATATATATATATATATATATGTCTTCAAAAAAAGGAATCAACTTTATGTCAAAAATTTCTTTGGATTGCCTACGATATCTCAAGTTTCCTCGCCTCATAAGGAGGATCACAATTTTGATCTGAATGAAGATTTAGATATCTTGAGGCATAATGAAGCATGTGATGAAGAATTTCAATGGGGGGAATGTAACACTCAAAATAAAATAAAAATGAAAGTACGAAGAGAGTTTCATGAGAAATGAAGAACTAAGTATATGTGGTTGAGAGAAGGAAAGCATGAAGGAAAAAGAATTATGAAATGCATATATTGTGACAGACATTAGGAAATGGGTCCATGGGGATTGAAATTGGTTTATGTACCTTGCAAAATGATTCTATAGTTGTTCATGCTAGTTGAATCCTCCATAAATTTTCACAGGCAAAGTGGTTGTGTGGAAATGAGAAGAAAGAGAAGCCTATTACAAAACACATTGCATGCATTGATGATAGGAACAAAGAAAGAGTCATCACTACTATGAAATTAGCATACTTTATGGTGCAAGAGGATCTATTGCTCTCAAAATATGAATATTTTTACTTGTCAGCAATGTCCTTACAAACACTAAAGATGCCAAATAATAAAGATTATACATCATATACAAATCACATGGCTACAAAATAATTCCATTTTGATATATCCTAGTATACTAATGAGCTACAAATATAAAAATACTCGATAGCCCTTTCTTTTCATTGACTCTAGATGAAAGTACAGATCATGCCTTAGAGAAACATGTTGTAGTTTATGCCATGTTTTTAAACTCAAAAGGATTGGGGCCTCCAATTACACAGTTTTTAATGCTAAAAAATGTTTGTGATCGAAGAGGGAAAGAAACTTATGATGCAATCAAACATTTAATGGTATCAAGGGGCCTTTCAAAAGAAATATTGATAGGAGTTTTCACACATGGTTCTTCTTCAATTGTTGGTAATGGAAATGGTTTTATTACTTTCTTGAACAAAGATGTACCTAATCTTGTAGGTGTTCATTTCATTTCTCATCATGAAGTTTGAATCATGTCATATGCTTCAAAAATAATACTTGAATTATTGTTTGTTGAGAAATTAGCAATTAAGGTATATTGTTCGGTGTAAAATTCTACAAAAAGAAATAGTCAACTTATTGCACCAAAAGAACTTATGCAACTTAAAACTCTTCAATCTCTTCAAATCCCATGGAGTTAGATGCCTTTCAGGGGGACAAAACATTTTAATAATTATTGTACTTATTCCCACCATATTAACATTATGGAAAAATGAAAGAAAATACTCATGGTGTGATAAGGAGAGGATCTTTTCAATACAATTTTGTTTACCAATGCTTGTATATATAATGTGAAAATTTAAAACGTTGAACAACAACTTCCAAGAATGGTACATTGATGTCACCTCCCTAGCGAAAACCATAGATTTCACTATAAACACTTTAAAATGGTGGGCTTTAATAAGTGGCAGATTTGCAGATGGCACATGTTATTTATGTAGATTTTTAGATTTCTCTAAATTTGGCTTTCTAGAAATTTGTGATAAGGAGGGCCTTGTTCACAGGAATGAATTACAATTTGTAGAAATTCCACATACATATGGTGACTGTGTCGATATACAAACACAATGATGGAAACCTTATATTGAAGGTTTATTAGAGAGTTGAAAACAACTTTCAAAATATTATATTCAAGCTCTTGTAGATAGTTTCAATGGAAGATTCCTCGATCTTGCATTTTTCAACTCAAAAAGGATGTTTGGTGCTTACCATTATTTAGAGGATGTTCATGGCATAGAATGAAATTCAAAGCGTTGGCTCAATTTTTTTTTTTAAAACTTACAACATTCTTATTGTGAAAGTGAAGAAAAGAAAACAATATTCGATTATGAAGCTTGTTTGAAAGAGTTGCATCCATTTGTTGACACTCTTCTTGTTAACTGTGAGGGATCATCCAATAAATTTTTTATGCAACCACTTCATAAAACAAAAGAAAATATAGATTAATGACCTGAAAATGAGCCTCTCTGAGGGGGAAACCTCCTTTACATCACATAAATTAAAAATTATTAGATGATACAAATGAGAAGACGTCCTTGGTTTATATAGGAGTCTAAAGGGTACAATATAATTAGTGCCTAATAATAATAATAATAATGTAAGGGAACAACAATAACAATAAGGGAACTACACTAACAATAACAATAATGGGGATACACTAATATTATAGTGACATTGCATGCCCCTCTCCTTTAGAAAAGGTGATGTCCTCAACACTTGAGTAGTTAGGGACGATTTTGTATAAAATTATCGTCCTCTGATTTGGAATCTTCAATAGTTAAGTTCTTGGAGTTAATGATATACTATGAAATTGATCAATTCCATAGTTTTCTGGTTCTTGTTCTTGTGACTGCTTCATACTTTAATATGATTTTTCCTTCCTCAAGTTCTGAAAATATTGTTTAAACTAGGAGCTTGTCACTGATAAACTTATTTAAGAATGAAAAATGGAAAGCTAGTTGTACTCGGGATGATACAGGAAACTCCAATTTGTATGAAGTAGTGCCAATATTTTTCAACACCTTATAAAACCCATAACACTTGGGTGATAATTTATTATTCTTCTTAGCCCGCTTGAGGGAAATTTGTTTGTATGGTTGTAGCTGCAAAAATAACCATTTGACTACATCAAGACCTCTTCCATTGCAATGTTGATATGCTTGTTGTTTCATTTTATTATACGGTAGACTGAGGTTATCCTTTAAGAATTGGAGAACTTATTGTTTATGCTTGATGTAATCTTCCACCTATTGAACCTTAAAAATTTCTCTTAAAGATGATGTGATGGATGGTGGGTGATATCCTTCCTTCTTAACCTTGTGGTAACTGTTTAAAAATCTTGAGTGCTCTCCTAAAGGAGAGGTGTGCAATTTCAAAATAATGTTTTATTTGAGTTGGGAATTCTTACATGGATATCAACTATCTTTGTACCATAATGAGTCATTTTTCTTGATAAATGTATCAGATGTATTGAGATCTTGTTGCAAATTTTGAATGAGTGTCCAAACCTATGCATAATTCTTCCATTCATCATTTTCTTCAGTTATCCAATCAGGATGGATAATAGAAATGAAATAGAGAAATGCTTCCACATCCTCATCCCTTCTTGAGGGTGCATCTGCAACAACATTTTTCTTCCATTTTTTGTAAATGATTTCAAAGTCATAACATAAGATCTTATTGACTCATTTTTGATACTCTTCTAAAGATAATATTTATTCCAAAAAATATAGAATACATCATGATATGTTTTTACCTTTAAGTGTATTCCCATTGGGTAATGATGTCATTTCTTCAGGGTATGTACTATTTCCAACATTTCCTTCTCATAAATAAGTTTTTACAAATAATTTCCCTTGATTGGATGACTTTCAAAAGAAATGTTTCTTATTTCTTCTATTAAAGAAACACCAATTCCATTTCCTAAGGCATCAAGTTCCACCATAATTCTTTGTGTAAAGTCTGGGTAGCTAAAACCAGAGATTGGCACATTACCTCTTTAAAATGTTCAAAGGACTTAGTTGCTTTTAGAGTCCAAAAAAATACATCTTTCTTCAATATTGTTGTTATAGGTGCTTGTATTTTCCCATCATTCCTAAAAAAATTGTGATAATACCATGTAGTTGACCCAAAATGGATCTTGAATAAACCTTCCAAGTCTTCAAAAATATTTTAAATCAAAGTATGATAGGGAAACTACATTGAAACATAAGCCCATCAGATAAATGCACTGTTAATGCTCAAGGGCCGTTGGATCTGAAAGATCAACAGACAAGAGAAAAATAATGGAGCAGTCATCCATTGTTATCACATCGAAGAAAATCCAACGGTGTGTTTGGACTATGGCCTTAAGAGAAATACGATGAAGTGGACCAGAAGGATTATTGAACAAAACAGTGAAGGAATTGAATTCCATGGTAAACGGTATTTCGGGCAGGCTTTAGGCGATAAGTGGTATTGGAAGGGTTTCACCTGATTCCATAGACCAGCAGGCATGTAGTACGCTACAGGAGAGAGAAAACCACCTTTTCGGGTAAGTAATCTCTGTGCAAGTGGGTCACCTGAAATGGTTGTCAGCTGTTGGATTGGAGATCATGGATCAATGGTGGAGATTGAGTGGACTGGTTGATGTTTCGGGTTTAGTGCAAACCGTCTGATTAAAAGGCAAATCGACAGACCATATTAAGTCACATCGCAATGAGTCCAGTTCAAAGGAATGGACCTTGGGCTGTAAGCGATTGCGATGAGCACTTTCAACCGTTAGATTAGAAAGTGAATCAACGGTAAGGATCTGATCGAAGATCGTTGATCAGGGAAGCTTAAGGGCTGTGGACCATGGAAGCAACAACCACCGATAAGTGATATAGTGATAATGCCGATAGCCGATGAGGCACCGGTCCGAGTGATTGGATATCGGAAGATTGGAGCACAACAAAGCAAAGACATACCATGCAACGTTGCAATTTGCAAGGGATGCATGGACCAAAAATATTATAGATGGAAGTTGATCATCTTTAAGATCCAAATTAATCTGTTTTGCAATGCATTTCTGTGTATATTGCATATTGTTTAAGTTTTCTCTGTTTTGGGGATTTTGTGTTATGAAACTAGCTCACAAAAAGATAGAAAAGAGAGATCAACGCCTTAGAATTCAGCCTCTTCGAGGGGGAAACCTCCTTTACATTACACAAATGAGCAATTCTTGGATGATTCAAATGACAAAACCTCATTTCTATATATAGGAGTCTAAGGAGTCACAATATAACCTAACTGACCTAACAATAATAATATAAAGCCACAAAAATAACAATAGAGGGATTCTATGGGGCAAAGTAATAACAATATGGGGACAATAGGGGCACAACAATATTAATAAGGGATACGACTACAATAGTAATGGGGTAATTACTAGTATTATAGGGACCCAACATGCCCCTCTCCTTCAAAAAAGTGTTGTCCTCAACGCTTGACTAGTTCTGGATGCTTATGTATAAAATTCTCATCCTCCCATGTGGAATCTTCAACGTATAAGTTCTTCCACTTGATAAGATACTCCGAAATTCATCGATTTCGTAACTGTCGAGTTCTTGTTTCTGTGATTGCTTCTGGTTCCAATATAGTTTTTCCTTCCTCGTCAAGTTCTAGCAATATTGTTTGAACAGGGAGCTTGTCGCCTATAACCTTCTTTAAACATGAAACATGGAAAACTGGGTGCAATCAAGAAGCTGCAGGAAGCTCCAATTTGTATGCCATAGTACCAATCTTTTGCAACACCTTGTATGGACCATAACACTTTGGTGATAATTTATTATCCTTCTTAGCTTGCTTGAGGGAAATTTGCTTATATGGTTGTAGCCGTAGGAATACCCAATCACCTACATCAAAACTTCTTTCGTTGCGATGTTGATCTGCCTGTTGTTTCATTCTATTTTGTGCCAACACGAGGTTATCCTTTAAGAGTTGGAGGACTTGTTGTTGATGTTCGATGTGATGTTCCACTGCTTGAACCTTAGAATTTTCTCTTAAATATGATGTGATGGATGGTGGCTGATATCCATAAAGTGCCATAAATGGGGTCATTTTTGTTGCTGTATGGAAGGAAGTGTTATACCACCATTCAGCCAGAGGCAACCATTTGACCCATTGTGTCTGTTTATCAGATACAAAGCAACGAAGATATCCTTCCAAACATTTGTTTACTATCTCAGTTTTCCCATCAGATTGAGGATGATAAGATGAGCTATGAGTTAACTGAGTACCAAGACAAGAAAATAATTCTATCCAAAAATTTCCAGTGAAAATGGGATCTCTGTCACTTACAATAATCTTTGGGTTTCCATGTAGCTTTTGAATTGTTTCCATAAATGCAGTATAAACTGTACTGGCTTTAAATGGATGTGATAATGCACAAAAGTGTGCATACTTGGTAAGTCTGTCAACTACCACCATGATGACACTCTTTCCCTCAGACTTGGGTAAACCTGTGATAAAATCCATTGAAATATCCTCCCAACATTGGCTTGGAATGGATAAAGGTTGTAATAGACCCGGTGTCTTAATTTTTTCAACTTTATTTTGTTGGCAAACCAAACTTTCCGCCACAAACTTTTGATATCTGATTTAAGGCCATCCCAAAAAAATTCCTTCTTAACCCTGTGGTAAGTTTTTAAAAATCTTGAGTGCCCTCCTAAGGGAGAAGTGTGCAATTCCATAAGAATATTTTGTTTTAGCTGGGAATTCTTACAGAGGTATAAGCGATCTTTGTACCATAACGAATCATTTTGCTAGCTAAATGTATCAGACGTACTGGAATCTTGTTGTAACTTTCGAATAAGTGCCCACACTTCTTTGTCATTCTTCCATTCCTCCCTTGCTTCGTTTATCCAATCTGGTTGGATAATAGAAATGGCGCACAACAATGCTTCCACATCCTCATCTTTTCTTGAGAGTGCATTTGCCACCACATTTTGCTTCACTTTCTTGTAGATGATTTCAAAGTCATAACCCAACATCTTTGTGACCCACTTTTTTTGCTCTTCAGAGGATACTTTTTGTTCTAAATAGTATTTAAGGCTATCATGATCCATTTTTACCTTGAAGTGTCTTCCCATTAGGTAGGGTCGCCATTTCTTAAGTGCATGGAGTATTGCCAACATTTCCTTCTCATAAATAGCTTTGTGTAAAAAATTTCCCTTGATTGGATGACTTTCAAAAGCAATGGGTTTTTCATCTTGCATTAAAGCAGCACCAATTCCATTTCCTGAAGCATCACATTCCACAATAAAGGTTTTTGTGAAGTCTGGTGTAGCTAAGACCGGTGCTTGGCACATTGCCTCTTTAAGATGTTCGAAGGCCTTTGTTGCTTCTGGAATCCATGAAAATGCATCTTTCTTCAATAATGTTGTTAGAGGTGCTGTAATTCTCCCATAATTCTTAACAAACTTGCGATAATAACCTGTGAAACCGAGAAATCCTTGCATATGCTTTATGGATGTCGGGATTTTCCATTCCTTAATGGCTTTAATTTTGCTAGGGTCTACCTTAACTCCTTCATGAGATACAATATGACCCAAATATTCCACCTCTTGTACTCCAAAGAAACATTTGGATCTTTTTGCATATAATTGTTTCTCCTCCAATAGTTGTAGCACCCTGTCAACATGTTCAACATGATCCTTCCAAGACTTGCTGTAGATTAGTATATCATCAAAAAATACTAACACAAATTTTCTAAGGAATGGTTTGAAAATGGAATTCATCAAACCTTGAAATGTTGAAGGTGCATTGGTAAGGCCAAAAGGCATGACCAAAAATTCATAATGACCCTCATGAGTTCTAATTTGATTTGATGATATCCTGAATGAAGATCCAACTTGGTGAAGTAAATTGATCCATGCAATTCATCCAGTAATTCATCAATGACAGGAATGGGAAACTTATCTTTAATAGTGAGCTTGTTGAGCTCCCTATAATCCGGACACATGCGCCATGATCCATCCTTCTTGTGCACCAATACTACTGGAGCAGAGAAAGAACTTTGACTCTGTTGAATTATACCAGCCTCTAGCATTTCTGCAACCATACGTTCAATTTCACTCTTTTGGGCATAGGGATATCTGTACGGCCTGATGTTTGGAGGAACACTTCCTGGAATCAGATGAATAGCATGATCATGATCACGAATAGGTGGGAGACCTTTGGGAGTCTCAAATACCTTGGAATGATTGTCAAGACTTTTTGGAGATCTGGAGAAATAGATGATTCCAATGTGGAAACATCTAGCGAACATAATTGTGCAATTACACCTCTTTGTTCCTTTTTTAGAAGCTTTGTCATACCGTTAGAGATGATTATCTTTCCCGGTTTCCCTACAATACCCCTTAATTCAACTTCCTCTCTTCCACAGAAAATTTCATGAAAAGTTCTTGAAAATTAAAAGCTATTGTACCCAAGGATTGTAGCCATTGGACTCCTAGTACAACATCAGCACCTCCCATTGAAATGGAAAGCATTGGGCTAGTCAATACATATTCTCCCATGGATAGCTTGATATTATGGCACTTTCCAGAGCAATTTATTGTTCCTCCATTTGCAATCATCACTTGACACTCTGGTGCTGGATATAAGAAGCAATTCAATTCTTTTGCTACCTTACAATGAATAAAATTGTGGGTACTTCCTGAATCAATCAACACTATTACCTTTTTCTTCTTGATTTGTCCTTCTATCTTGATGGTTTGAGGAGTGGTAATTCCCGCCAATGCATTACAAGATATGGTTGGATTCATTTCTTCTTTATCTAGGCTTTGTTCCTGGAGTATATCCTCTTCTTTTGACCTTTCTTGCTCCTTTTCTTCTTCCTCTTCACAATCTATGTAGAATAATTTCTTCTCAGCGCACTTATGACCTTTAGTGTATTTGCTATCACAACTGTAACAAAGCCCTTTTTCTTTTTTCTTCCAATTGTTGTGGTGTCAACCTTATAGGTTGTGGAAGACTAGGGGCAACAACACTTCCATCTTTATAGTTGTGAGTGGTATGCTTCCTGGTTGCCATAATTTTGCTTTCCATTTTTCTTGCTAACCTGAATGCCTTCTCTAATGAATCAGGTTCCCAAAGGTGAACATCATGTTGGATATTATCCTTTAAAGTCCCTATGAACACATCAATCCTATGCTCCTCTGGAATATTTTTTACCCTTATGTTCAATTTTTGGAACTCCTCAATGTGCTCCATTATTGAACCCTTTTGTTTGAGACTTATCAATTGGCTAAAAAAAGTGTTTCTTTTTGTATCCTCATAATGTGCTGTCAATTCTTCCGTAAAAATTGCCCAAGTGATAATTTGTTTACGAGAGCAAAGCCATTGATACCATACAAACTGATTTGGTTCCAAATATAAAGTTGCAATACATACCTTTTGTGTGTTTTGCACATTATTGAGATCGAAAAATTGCTCCATCTATAATATCCATGTTGCGGGATCCTTGCCATCAAACTTCCTCATATCGATTTTTGAAATATGGTGGATCTTTGATCCAAAATTAGAGTCTATGGAATCATGATTAACATTTATTTTTTTCTCATCATGAGTTTCCTTTACTACCCTTTCACCATTAGTGACCATTTCTTATAGCAACATATTCATATTTATCTTCAATTCTTCCATCTTATCATCCATGCCATCAATTTTAGCATCCATGCCATTCATCTTAGCTTCCATGCCATTCATCTTAGCTTCCATGCCATCCATATTAGCTTCTATGCCTTTCTTTAAACAATCCATCTTAGCTTTTACACCTTTCTTTAAACCATCCATCTTAGCTTCTACATCTTTCCTTAAACCATCCATCTTAGATTTTGTTGCTTTTTGTGCAAGTGACACTTGTTTCACTTGGTCTCGTAATTTTTATATATCATGTTGCATTTCTTCCTCTTCTTCGTAGGTCATGCTAGAGCTTTCACGTTGCTTAGTAGGTGTTTGCATTTTCTTTCCTCGGGGCATCAATTACCGATTCAAACTAATTTTTCAAACCAAGTTTATGCAAAAATTTAAAAAAAACTACACACCTTTTTTCACTTTGTAGAAGCTTGATATTGAATCTGATGTATCTTTGCAATTTCGGATCATCCAATTCTGAAATTGCGACTTGTAGTAGCCCTCTGTGTCCTCTTTCCAATGCCAATAGTCTGATCCAAATTGGATTCTCCAAGGAAGAGTTATGCACAATCTCCCAAGATGACCCAATTATAGACTAGTTTAGTAGAGCGAACTTGTACGACGTGCCACGAGTCACTGTTTCGACCTTTGGCTTTGAAAAATATATACAAGAAACTACAGTCCGTCCTCTTTCTGTACCTTCTTATGAAATTTCAATCCGATGCTCATAGAGAATGTTATGATGATTTTCCCCAGGTCACCTGTTTGGAATGTAATTTAGGAGTTTGCAAAAAGACCAACTTCCTCAGATCATATTTGCACAAATATAGTGCGAAAAGCTCTGAAATTCGGACCCGAGATTCAACACGATTTCTTCTCAAATGGTTTTTTCTTTTAGCTTCTGAAACTTCGCAGAAAAAAAGTTATATTGAAAATTCCACGATGACTTGTTTGGAGCATCGAAACCCTAGAATCCAAACCTCTGATACCAAATTTTATGAAGCCATCCCACAAAAAGATAGGAAAGAGAGATCAACGCCTGAGAATTCAGCCTCTTCGAGGGGGAAACCTCCTTTACATTACACAAATGATCAATTCTTGGATGATTCAAATGACAAAACCTCCTTTCTATATATAGGAGTCTAAGGAGTCACAATATAACCCAACCGACCTTACAATAATAATATAAAGCCACAAAAATAACAATAGAGGGATTCTATGGGGCATAGTAATAACAATATGGGGACAATAGGGGCACAACAATATTAATAAGGGATACAACTACAATAGTAATGGGGTAATTACTAGTATTATAGGGACCCAACATTTTGTTACAGAGAAAGGCCAGACGCTGGGGACTGTCGTGCCTACCAGTCCTTTCGTCTCCAAACCATTTCTATTTTAAACATAATTTGTTCCCCACCGTAAGGAAATGATGAAACAGAACGTGTCATGAAAAAAGAAATTAGAACACAGAAGAGAAGGCGAAGAGACAGATAGAAGGGTGCAGCATAGAGGAAGGCATTTTTGGGAACCAAAGAGGTTTTGGTAACCGTCCAGGGGGTTTTGAGATGTTATTCTTGGGGAATCGAGGAGTTTGAGCCATCTCAGGGATAAATACCATTGTTGTGTACAGACTCAGGGGGAGCTCACACATTGTAATAATCCAAGCCAGTGACAGAGAGACGCCACTAGAGGTTGGAGGCATTTATTCTCCTTACAAAGAGCCAAGAGCCAAGAGCCAAGAGCCGAGAACCAAGAGCTGAGAGCCAGAGCCAAGAGCGAGAGACGAGGGCCAAGAGCCAAGAGCCAAGAGTCGAGAGCCGAAGCCAAGAGCTAGAGCCGAGAGTCGAGAGCTGAAAGCCGAGAGCCAGAGAGCCAAAGAACCAGGGATAAATATGGCATTCTAAGCCCATTGGTTCAGTTTTAAACTTATGGAGTTGAGTATGGAACTTGTAAAATAATTTAAGCCATAATCCCAAAGAGCCTATTTGAGTTGACTAGAGCTCACGGAGACATAGATAAGAGATTTGGGTGAACTCCTAATTAAACATGTTGTCTTATGGTTTGCTTATTTGCCGCTTTATTTACTATTATATGCATTTCATATCAGTTTAAGAAAATGAACAAAATCACTTAACAGTTAAAGGAAAACAAAAGCATACACCTATTTCAAGTCCTTTAATTCCGCAAATTGTCAATAATAAGCATAGATCTTGGGAATATATAAGCTTTGGAGTGGGAGAGGTTCTTGTAAGTTTACAATAAGCTTTTAGTGCCCCATTTTAGATTAGGTGGTATCAGAGCATCATGATACAACCTGCTTCATGATACCACCTGCTCTGGTATAACTTGGGAGGTGTTTAAACAATTAAGGATTGATTGTTTGATTGTTGTAAACTCACTATGGTTTGAGTTCGCAAAGGTGAAGGGAAAGCTACTGATAGCTAAGTCCAAGAGAGGATAAGAAGGAAGAAGGGTTGAAGGCATTCTTCTTATCATAAAGGACCTCAAGGAAATCCTTGAAGAACAAGAGGTTTGTTGCAAAGGTTGCTTGAATAAGCTCTTTGTTAATCTCGTTTGAAGTTCTTTTGTTCATTTTTATAATGACTACTTCTACAAGTGAGTCCTCAAATTCTTCTTTCTTCACAAGATTCTTTGATGAAGACATGAAGAAAGACTTGTTCATCATGATGGATATGGTGAGAGAAATGAGTACCGAACTTCGATAATAGTTAAATTCCATGAAGGAAGAGAAGTAGTTGCTTTCTAACAAATTGCAGGAAATGGAGAGGCAAATTCACATTGCAAATATGGATTTGGAAAGGGTGCATGAGTTGGAGAGACAACTCCTTGTTGCCGAAGAAGCCTTGGTCAAGTATCAGCTTGAAGAAGAGGTAAATACTTCTAGTTTTTCTTCAAATTCTTCTAAAAATGATTATGTTGGTTCTTTTCAAAAACATAACAGAGGTATAGGGTCCAGGTTAATGTCCAAGATGGGATATGAAGGAAAACGTTTGGGAAAACATTCACAGGGTATTGTTGAACCAATAATAGTTGAGGAAAGGCCTAAGTATTTGGGTCTTGGCTATGAACAAGCTTATGGAGAAAGTTCCAAAGCTCCCATGAAGGCAATTGAAACAGTTCCTAGAAGGAGTTTTATGTTAGCTCTTCTACCTCAAAAGTGTAAAGATTGTATTCTTGGGGAATGCAATAGTTTGAAACATACTTTGCAGGACAAAGGTGTTCAAAAGCATAGACTTGAACCAGAGTGTTGTGGAAACTTAGAAACTATTGAAGAGATTGATGGTGATCCAAAGAGAGCCACTTCTTCATTTGACTCACCTCCTCATGAAGGTAATAAAGGTGGAAAAGAAAGGTATAAATATGGTTCTAATCATATTCCTTTTGATTATGTTCAGCATGGTAAATTTCCATATAAGTATGGGAAAAGAATTGCATGTTCCTTTTGTGGTTTGGATAACCATAATGTTTCTAGATGTTGGAAGATAATGCCCACATACAGGAAACTTTTGAAGGAAAATAAGCAAGAAGCCAAAGGTCCATTGGCCAAGGCAAATCATGTTGTCAAGAAGATGCACATGTGTTGCACTTACTACCATAAGCAAGGACACATTGCTGAAATGTGTTGGACTCTGAATCCAACAATGCTTCCACGAAACTTGAAGAAGGTGGAAATAAAGAATGGCAGGAATGGAAAGAAAGACTCCATGATTGACGTGTTTTAGGATGATTCACATGTTGATGTTGATGTGCAGACAAAGGGAGGACCTTTGAAATTGATTGGTAAGAAATGGTTAGATTTCTTATCCAATTAAGATTGCATGCCTATTGATATAATGCATCTATTCACATTTCTTTGTTAATAGAATGCAAGTTGCAGGGTTTTACCAAGGTGAATGGAAAAGTTGCGTAGGAGACTCACCTTATTGTTGCAAAATTATATTCATTTCAGCTTCAAAAGTACAATGTGCTTAAGCGAAAGTTGAAGGATGAAATGAATGCATGAGAATGATGTGCATGAACATAGGGATGTTGATGATTTCCTTGTATTGGAACATGTGTGTGTAATTAACTTGAAGGGTTGATTGCTTTGTTTTTAAGCATGCATGTAATGTTAGTGTTGACTTGGAAAAAGTTGATTTGATCTCCAAGTTGGAGATAATGATGAAGTGTTTCATCTTTGAAAAAAAAAGAATCCTACAGTTCGTTTTCTACATGTTTGACTTGAAGGGTCAATTGTCTTAAAGGCATGTTTTGTTGGCTTATTATTTATTCAATCATTTGTATGCAAATGTAAAGACATGGAGATGTTCACAAGATGTGAAATCTGTTTATTTTGATGAAGCAAGAGTTTAGGCCATCTAGTTGTTGTCTGTAATTATGTTTTTGTTAACACTAGTTGTTGACAATATGTCAAACAAATAGAAATGTAAATTTTTGTGAAGAATATGTAACTTCACATTTGTTTGAGCCACCTTGGATCAATGATCAAGGAAGAGAAGTTCAAACTACCTTATGTAACCTTCTCAACAAGAGTTCTACATGAAGTCAAGGAGGAAGACAGTTCTTAACCGGAGGACTAGCACATCCAGGAAGGAAGTGTTCCAAGGCTTTGGTTCAGAGGCACTATGCAAGGCAAGTGTATGGAGGTTGAAAGAAGAGGGCGTTGTTACTCTCATCTACTGTTCAGATCAGTATGTCAGTCTTTTGGGGTCCAAAAGATTCCCAATGGGGAGGAATGATCCAAAATGGATCTTGAATAAACCTTCCAAGTCTTCAAAAATATTTTAAATCAAAGTGTCAGGGAAACTACATTGAAACATAAGCCCATCAAAGAAATGCAGCGTTAATGCTCAAGGGCCGTTGGATCCAAAAGTTCAACAGACAGGAGCAAAACAATGGAGTAGCCATCCATTGTTATTGCATCGGAGAGAAGCCAGTGGTGTGTTTGGATTGTGGCCTTAAGAGAAATGCGATGAATCGAACCTGAAGGATTATTGAAAAAAACAGCGAAGGAAACGAGTTCCATGGTAAATGGTATTTCAGGCAGGCATTAGGCAGTAAGTGGCATTGGAAGGGCTTCACCCGATTCCATACACCAGTTGACACATAGCATGCCATAGGAGAGAGGAAACTGCCTTTCTAGGTGGGTAATCTCTGTGAAAGTGGGCCACCCGAAATGGCTGTCAGCCATTGGGTTGGAGATCCTGGATCAATTGTGGAGATTGAGCAGACTAATTGATGTTTTGGGTTTAGTGTGAAGAATTAAAAGGAAAATTGATGAACCAGATTAAGTCTCATCATAATGAGTCAAGTTCAAAGGAATGGACCTTGGGCCATAAATGATCATGATGAGCACTTTGAGCCATCAGATTGCAAAAGGAATCAACGGTCAAAATCTGATCGAAGATCACTGATCGAGGAAGCTTAAGGGTTGTGGACCATGGAAGCAACAACTTCCGATAAGCGATATAGCAATAATGTCGAT
The DNA here is from genome assembly GCA_031772625.1 of Pinus tabuliformis. Taxonomy (NCBI): domain Eukaryota; kingdom Viridiplantae; phylum Streptophyta; class Pinopsida; order Pinales; family Pinaceae; genus Pinus; species Pinus tabuliformis. Next base: position 799,435,239 of record CM062814.1, on the reverse strand, counting down.
AGCTGATGAGGTGCTGGTTGGAGTAATTGGAGATTGGGAGATCAAAGCACGGGAAAGAAAAGGGGAACAACATACCATGTAACATTGCGATTTGTGATGGATGCGTGGACACAAAATATTATAGTTGTAGGTTGATGATCTTTGAGATCCAAATTAATCTGTTTTGCAATGTATTTCCGTGTATATTTCATTTTGTTTAAGTTTTCTCTATTTTGGTGATTTTGTTGTGGAGAAAGGCCAGATGGTGGGGACTGCTCTGCCCGTCGATCCTTTCATCTCCAATTCATTTCTATTTTAAACATCATTTGTTCCCCATTGTAAGGAAATGATGGAATAGAACGTGTCATGAAAACACAAATTAGAATGTAGAAGAGAAGGCAAAGAGACGGACAGAAGGGTCCAGCACAGAGGAAGGCGTTTTTGGGAACCAAAGAGGTTTTGGTAACCGTCCAGGGGGTCTGGAGGCATTATTCTTGTGGACTCGAGGAGTTTGAGCCATCAGAGGGATAAATCCCATTGTTGTGTAGAGACTCAGGGGGAGCTCACACATTGTAATAATCTGAGCCAGTGAGAGGAGAATAGAGAGAAGCCACCAGAGGTTGGAGGCAATTATTCTCCTTACAAAGAGCCAAGAGATGAGAGCCAAGAGCCAATAGCCAAGAGCCGAGGGCCAAGAGCCAAGAGCTAGAGCTCAGAGCGAGAGCCAAGGGCCAAAAACCAGGAGCTAAGAGCTAAGAGCCGGAGCTGAGAGCCGAGAGCAAGAACCAAGAGCTAGAGCCAACAGATGAGAGCCATAGAGCCAAACAGCCAGGGATAAAGATGGCATTCTAAGCCCATTGTTCAGTTGTAAACCTATGGAGTTGAGTGTGGAACTTGTAAAAGAATTTAAGCCATAATCCCAAAGAGCCTAGTTGAGTTGACTAGAGCTCACGGAGACGTAGCCCAACATGTTTTAGTGAACTCCTAATTAAACTTGTTGTCTTGTGGTTTGCTTATTTTCTGCTTTATTTAATGTTATATGCATTTCAAATCAGTCTAAGCAAATGAACATAAGTACTTAACAGTTAAAGGCAAACAAAAGCATACACCTATTTCAAGTCCTTTAATTTCGCAAATTGTCAATCATAAGCGTAGATCTTGGGAATATATAAGCTTTGTAGTGGGATAGGTTCTTATAAGTTGACAAGAAGCTTTTAGTGCCCCATTTCAGATTAGTAACCCAAGAAATCCTTGAAGATGCTTGAGGGTTGTGGCCTTTTCCATTCATTGGTGGCTTTAGTTTTTGTTACAGTCTACCTTAACACCCTCATGAGATATAATATGACCCAAATATTCCACCTCTTGTATGCCAAAGAAACATTTGGATGTTTTTGCATAAAATTGTTTCTCCTCCAATAGTTTGAGAACCCTATCAGTCAGGTGGAACATGTGGAATGTTGTTTTCATAATTTCTTCAGCCTTCATTCTAATTTTTTATGATATGCTTAATGAATATCAAGCTTGGTAAAGTTAATTTCTCCATACAATTTAGAAAACATTTCAATAATGACAGAAATGGGAAATTTATCTTTAATAGTGATCTTGTTGAGCACCTTACAATCCAGACACATACTCCATGATCCATCATTCTTGTGTGCCAATACTATTGGAGCAAATAAAAGAATTTGGCTAGGTTGAATTATACCTACCTCAAGCATTTTTGCAACCATGCATTCAATTACACTATTTTGGGAATAGGGATATCTGTAAGGTCTAATGTTTAGAGGTACCCTTCGTGAAATCAAGTGAATGACATGATCATGATCAAGAATAGGTGGGAGGCCTTTGGGAGTCTTTAATAACTTGGAATGATTGACCAAGATTCTTTAGGGATCTAGAGAAACAAATGTTTTTTATGTTTTAACATCTAGTGAGCATAATTATACAATTACACGTCCTTGTTCTTTCTTCAAAAGATTTTTCATGCCATTAGAGCTAATTATATTCCCTAGTTTCCTTGTGATGCCTTTTAATTAAATTTCCTTCACACAAAAATTTCAAGAAAATTAAAAGTTATCATCGCCAAAGACTACAACCATTGGACTTCTAATACAACATCAACAACACCCATTCGAATGGAAAGAATTGGACTATTCAATACATATTCCCCCATGGTTAGATTAATATTATGCCACTTCCCTAAGAAGGTTATAGGTCCTCCATTTGCTACCAGCACTCAACACTATGGTGCTCGATATAGAAATAAATTCACTTCCTTGGATATCTTACAATAAATAAAATTATGGGTACTACTAGAATTGATAAACATTATTACCGTTTTTTATATATCCTTTTATCCTAAAAGCTTGACTAGTGGTAACTCTAGCCAATGGATTAGAATATATGGTCAGATTCATTTATTCTTTCTCTGGGGTTGGTTTCTAGTGTATATCCTCTTCTTTTGATGTTTCTTGTTCTTTTTCTTCCTCCTCTTCACAATCTATGTAAAATAATTCTTTATGAGCACACTTATGACACTAAGCATATTTTTTACCACAATGGTAACAAATCCCTTTTTCTTTTTTTCCTCTTGTTGTTGTGGTGTCAAGCTAGTAGTTGTGGGAGGCTAGGAGCAACAACACTTTCATCTTTATAGATGTGAGTGGTAGAATTCATTGTTGCCAAAATTTTTCTTTCATGTTTTCTTGAGTGAACCTCATGTTGGATGTTATCCTTTAAAGTCCATATGAAGACATCAGTCCTATGCTCCTCCAGAATATCATTTACCTTGATATCCAATCTTTGGAAGTCCTCAATGTGCTCTAACATTGAACCCTTTTTCTTGAGATTTATCAATTGCCTAAATAAGGTATTGATCTTTTTATCCCTGTAATATGCTACCAATTCTTATGTAAAAACTATCCATTTTACAATTTATTTATGAGAAAAAAGTCATTGATACAACACACAATAGTTTTGTTCTAAATATAAAGATGCAATGCATGCCTTTTGTGTGTGTTGCACATCATGTAGATCAAATAATTGCTACATATGTAGTATACATGTTAATGGATCCTTGCCATCAAACATCCTCATATCAGTCTTTGGAGTGTGGTTAGTCTTCAACATACTATTGGAGTCTCTAAAATTATAATTCATATTCCTTTTTTCCTCATCATGATTTTCATAGATTACCTTGTCACTATCAGGAAGCATTTCTTGTAGCAACTTTTTAAAACCTTCCTTCAAACATTGCACACCCCTTTTCATTTCTGATGTTAAACAATCCTTCAAACCTTCCACCATGACATTCATCATTTCTTCCATGTTATATTTTAAACCATTCTTCAAGCCATCCATCTTAGCTTCCAATTCATTTTTTTTAGTCTTTGCGAGAGCGAAATTTGTTGCACTTGGTCTCGTAATTTTGATATATAATATTGCATTTCTTGCTCTTATTCATGCATCATACTAGAGTGTTCTGTTTGCTTATTGGGTGTATCAATTTTCTTATTATGAGGCATATTAGGACCAAAAGATGATTCACTATGCTCTTTAAATCACTTCAAACTATTTTTTCATACAAAAATTATGAATTTTTTTTTAAATACACACCTTTTTCCTTCTTTTAGGATCTCAATATTGAAACTGTTGTATCTCTATAATTTCAGCTCTCTAATGTTTGAAATTTCATTGTATTGTAGCCCTCTATTTCTTCCTTCCTATTCCACAAGTCAGACCAAGATTAGATTCTTCCAAATTAAGTTATGCCCAATATTCCATGATGACATGATTATGAATTGGTTCAATAGGTTTAACTTGTATAGAATTGCATGTATCATTGTTTCAACCATTGACCCTAAAAATGATACAAAACAAACTACAATATATTTAATTTTAGTAATATTTTACAAAATTCAAATGAGACACTTGTAAAGAAATTCATGACGATTTTTCCTAGGTGACCTACTTAAGACTAAATTTTGGAGCATGCAGAACCTAGAATTTCTTCAGACCATTTCTTAGAAAATATATCAAACCAAGATATAAAAATTTTACCTGAATCTCACCAACCTTTTGGCTCCACTTGGTTGAAATTTGAGCTATGAATCCTTGTAGATTTTTTTTTTTTTGTGAAAATTCCAAGATGACATGTTTAAAGGAGTGAAACCCTAGAATCCAAAGCTATGAAACCAAATTTTATGAAATCATATCAAAAAATAGAATGAAAGATAGTTAAACAAATTTAAAATTAACCTCTTCGAGGGAGAAAGTTACTTTGCATCACATAAATGAATAATTCTTTAATGATACAAATGAAACTACCTCCTTGGTATATATAGGAGTCTAAAGGGTCATAATATAATCAAAGCCTACATAACAATAATAATGTAAGGGCACAACAATAACAATTTAAGGGCACAACAATAATAATAATGTACTTCTATTGGGCACAACAATAACTATAAGGGGGCTACACTAGTATTATGGGGACCTACTGAAATTTTCTTGGAGGATTTTTTATGTTACAGGGTTGCATACAATTTTTCCTAACATGTCAAAGTTATGGTAGACAATACTTACTATTCCTAGAAGTACAATAACATGTGAGAGATGATTCTCAAGACAAAATGTAACAAAGTATTTCTAAAGAACAAAAATATCATTAGCTGCATTAAATGCCTTGATGTGAGTGTGCCTAACTTGGCTTGATTCATTGATGGTGGAATGGGATAAGTTATATGGAATTTGGAATGATGGAAAAAAAAGAAGAATCTTAAATATTTAAATGTTTTGCTTTTATGTTAATGTTTGTAATGGTGTTATGTTTTGACAATTACCTCTTTTGGTGAAACTATCCAAAATTTAGTTCCTTTACATGATGATATTGAATGTACTTTTTTAACATTTACATAGTTCATGTACATTATATTTTTGTTTGAAACTTGTTTCATAAATATTGTTCTTTTAATGGGATTGGAATTGAAGTGACTTAAATATAAAATATGGTATGTGTATTTCAATTTCTGATAAGTTAAATTTTATTGTCTAATTTATTTGCAAGAATATCTACATTCATTATTTTCATGTGAGTGAAATTATGAATATAATTTGAAGAATTTAGATGAAGTTATTGAACCAACATGATGTTTATTATTATGAATGGATATAGGATAAATATTAGACTTTTTAACCTATTTTCCAATTTTTTTTCCAATCAAATCTTGTTAAAATCTGGCAAACATTCTTGAAACCCCAAGTTGAGCTAACATATTTTTAAAATCTGATTGCCTTGGAGGTTCATGATGATGTTGAATCCATTTATGTATTGAGAAATTCATTTCAAATAGAAAAAAAAGTGAGATCTTGATAATTTTTAGTAACTGAATTCTAGTAATAAAATGCAAAAAAAAGTAAAAAAGACAAACAATTATACAATTCCTTATGAATGAATTTCTAGAATTAAAAACATGATGAATTTTCAATGATTATGTTTTTATATGAAAAATATTATGCAGGGTAAAAATCAATACTAGAGTCATGTGAGGGAAATTTAAAAATAAAATCTACATAAAAAATATCCCTGATGGGTAGGAGGACCCATCAAATTTAACACCTGCTAGAGGTATACCCAGACCAATATTCATAAGAAATATATTAGCCTTGTAATTAAAAATGTGTGCAAGGAAAAAATGCAAAATATTCACAACACAACTGGAAGATTTAACACAATAAAGTAAAATAAATACTCTCGATGACTTCGTATTGGTGTGAGAATTCAAATATGTTTTCTCAGATGAAATTCTCAAGTTACCACCAAAAAAAGGCATTGATTTTACTATAGAATTAGTACTTGGGGAAACACTACTGTCAAGGGAACCATATAGGATGAGTCTACTAGATTTTATTGATTTGAATATGCCGGGAAAGGGATATATTAGACAAAGTCTCTCACCATTGGGAGCATTGACACCTTTTGTAAGAAAGAGGGATGGTACTCTTAGATTATGTATTGATTATAGATAGTTGAATAAGTTGACCATAAAAAAAAAAGTACCCATTACCTAGAAATGATGATCTATTTGATCAAGTAATGGGAGCAACATTATTCTCTAAGATAGACTTGAGATATGGTTACCACCAAATCAGAATCAAAGACAAGGATATTCATTCGACTACATTTACAACTAGATATGGCCATTATGAGTTCATTATTCTTATTTTTATACTCAAAAAGTGATCCAGTCACATTTATGTGGCTATTGAACAATGTTTTCAGTCATTGCTTAGATAAATTTGTATTAATGTCCATTGATTATATTCTAATTTGTTTGAAGACAAGAAAAGAGCATGAACAACACTTAATAGTGTTGCAAACACTCAAATAGCATGAACTATATGTAAAATGTAGTAAGTGTGAGTTTATCAAGATTAGATTCAGTATTTGAGGCATGTAATATCCAAATATGGAATCATAGTAGACCCTGAAAAGGTCATGGCGATTCTTAATTCTCTTGTTCCTAAAAATTTAGCTAATATTATATCCTTTTTAGGAATGTTATTACCATAGGTTCATTCAAGGTTTTTCCAAGCTGGCCTACCGTACAACATCCTTGCAAAAGAAAGGAGTTAAATTTATATGGACACAAAAGTGTGAAAAAAGGTTTTATTAGATGAAATATGTGTTAACTCTAGCTTCGATACTTAAAAATATTGATCCATGTAAAGACTATACAATGTGCACATGTGCTTGTTTGGAAGGATTAGGTGGAGTGTTAATGCAAGGAAATCATGTTATAAACTACGAATCTAGGGAGCTAAAGGAACATTGAAATAATTATGATGTGTATGATCTAGAATTAGTTGCAGTCTTTTAAAATGAGGTGACATTATCTTTTATGTAAGAAGTTTACATTAGTAACTGATCATATCAACCTGAAATATCTATTTAGCCAACCAAATTTAAATGCAATGGAAGCAAGGTGGATGGATTTTCTTAGTGAATTTGATTTTGACATCAAACATATTGAGGGAAAGGAAAAGGAAATTGAAAATAAATTGAATAGAATCTTAAATGAAATCTCTCATATCTATGTTAGCAGTGCCACAATGGACCTTAATGAGTATATCATGATTGAACCTTTAAAAGATAATGAATACACACAAATACATGAATGACTGAAAAATGAAACTGGCCCAATTAAGGATCAAATTATTGTTCAAGGAAAATTTCTTATTATTTTTGTATTAGATAAAGAGATTGCACGTAGAGGAGAATGTTGTGGAAAGAGTGTATCATGTGTGCAGTAGGGAGGGTAGCACAGATAAGGCAGATGCAACTTAGGAATACATTATTCGTAGATTGTCACAGTGCCAAGTAAGAAAGGACAAATGTCAAGCATATCTTGGTGGTTAGGATTTAGAGACATCTCAGAAAGGTGAGGATTGTCAAGATTATGAAAGTATTCGAAGATGTTTGTAGGAGGAGATAGCTTGGCAGGGTAGGAGAATAACCATTATAGATATTCCAAGCTAGAACTAACTATTAGTTAGAGAACGTGGGATAGTTGGAAAAGGGTTTCTAGAAACTATCCATACAATTAATCAATGTGGACAAAAGTCTAACTATATGAGCATCAGGACTAGGACAACCAGGGAACTAAAAATGATTGATAGAAAGACCTGATTTCCCCAGTTTAGCGGTTGGTTAGAAAATTGGAATGTCATCGATGTTGTGTTTTTTTCTAGTATACATATTGTTATTTAATTACAGTTAATTTTATTTCATTTTCTTATGTATGTGGCCATTATTCAACTAATTCATCGATGGAATCTATAGGTTTAGTCTAGTCATAGGAAGATGTTTTGTTCAGGGACACCAATACTTTGCATCATATAAGCATGTAATGTTTTATTTTTAAATATAATAAGGATGGTAAGCCAAGTTTTTAAGACTCTCTATTGTAGTGTGTTGTGCATATTTCTATATCATGAAGTAATAAAGACTAATGGATTTCCCCTACTTGTGTTTATGAATTCCTATGTTGTTTTATTGTTACTATCTCTAAGGTTTGATAATATTAATTTAGTACTCTCTAATTACCTACACAACAGGAGAAGTTGGTATGCATTTTTTTTTCTTTCCATGTTAAGATTATAAATGTTGAATATTAAAACAACTGGTTAGAATAAATATATATGAGACCTTGCATTGTTGAGGAGCTCAAGATGTTTGTAATATGTCTTTTAGGTAGATTTCATGACTCCCATGTAGTAAGTTAACCCACATCTATCACATATACACAACAATCTCATTCAACTGTAGAAACCTAATTCTAACAGTTTCCCATGGCACCTTAGGTGAGACGTCATCCATGCCATGTGTGATTGTAAAATGGTTGTGTTGAGTGGGTTTGTTCGCTGACACTGTGTGCCAAACCTCGGTTTGTCTAATCCTTACACCAATAAATCATTTTTTTTGAGACTATGATTGTTTCATTATGGGATTTGTCTATACTAAGAACGTGGAGATGATGGAATTTGATGAAAAAGAAAATAACCCAGTGGTTCAGCAAGAAGCCACATGAATTCATAGCCAGTGAGATCAATGATTGAAGGATTAGTACTGTGGATTGGCTGCAGAATTACATGTTCACTGAATTCCATAAAATCTTCCTTGAAGAGTTCTCGATTATATTGAAAGAGTGGATTTAGAAATTGAAATATAAGAATGTAAATTATCTCCATGATGGACTAAGACAATGGACTCTAGTGGAGCTGCTTCAATTACAAGCAACAAGTAACATATTCTTTTGTTGTGGATTTTGGGTTTGAAAATGTACTCAAGGGATATGTTGTTGAGTTTGCAATGGAAGCTACAATGTCATGCAGTGCAATGTAGATGAAATTTGTATATAGTCCATAAGGGAGATTCATATAGTCACTACCCTTATTAGTCAAGATGTTGTTGTGTGACTGCAAAACCCTACCCATGGAGTCTAATAGTATGAGAGGCTGAATTGTTCACGCGCTAAGGGGAATATGGGTAAGAACTAAGAGGTAGTCTGGAGGAACATGAAGTGGAAAAACTATGGGAAAGAATATGATGGAGGTTGAATGTGAGTAAAATACTATGGATGTGAAGAGGAAGAGACATAATGCATATAGTGAAATTTGAGGGTGTCACCTTAAGGAGTGGATGGAGGTTTCGACAGAGTGATTCAAGACGAGTCTAGTTAGCATTGATGCCTGCTACAAGGAGAATCCCATGGAAAGGGGCATGGAAAGGCCACTAGAGGACGAAAATAATCATAAGTGATAAGAGTTATGAGGGAACACAATTTTGTATGCCTCGCATTGAGGTGGAGGAGAAATAGTACCAACAACTTAACCCCTGGAGTATGGCATTCATGGATCTCGATTAGCTGAGTAAGACCATTAATAGTGTCGAACCATGACCCTATGCATTTATATAACATTGAGGTAAGCACTTAGGATACAATGGAAAATACTGTAAAGGGGAACCATAGTCAATGAGTTGTAGGTAGTAGCAATAGTGGACTTGATCAGATAATAGGTGGAGTGTAGCAAGATATTCAAGTTCATGTTATTATGCACAATAACACACATTTGTCTAATGGCACAGTAGGTACATCTAGTAGCCCTTCATTAGAATCACTGCACAGAACACAATGGCAAGAGTAGAACTAAGGATGAATATGTTTCATGGTGTTGGGAACGAGGATCTAGAACAAATTTTTTTCATTTCTAAAACTACCTGGATAGCAAAGCAATCATAGGATGAGGAAACAAAGATTGTGTATATGGAAGTCGCATTTAGGGATCATACACTAACCTGGTACATGAAGTGTAAGAGTAGGAATCTAGCTTGATAAACCAGGTTATTGTAAGAAAGCTTTGATTAGGGAGTTTCAAAATTTCAAGTCAAAGTCTTAATGTATTACAAATATCAAAGAAATTAAGCAAGGACTGAATGAATTCATTTTGGATTTCGATTTTAGATTCAAGATCCTCAAGGAGGTTGACGTTTGAGATCCTAGATGTGCAACATAAGGAGTGGTGAACTGGAGGAATACTTTCACACATTACAGTTCCCTTGAGCAACAACATATTAATTCCCGATAAGAACCATTATGCTAAAACTAGAAGCTTCTTTAGCAAGGAATGGACAGAACAATGGTATGTCACAAGTGTAGTCTCACCTTGGCACACTGACCCTTCAGTTATAGGATTTGACCAATGGAAAAGAGAGGTAAGAAGAGGTGTGGTGCACCATCTCCATAATAGAGGGTCACCATAGGAATAAGTCTAGATTGATATCAGATTATATAGCAACAATAACAGGTAATTCACTTGCATATGTTAGAGGATTGTGGTGTGAAGTAAATTCTAAGTATGGGGCCATACCCCACAAATTTGTCCATTGATAAAAAAATATGAGGCCACTATGTGTAATATGTTTTGTGACTTTTGCAAATGAGTGGGACAATATTTCCACCATTTTCATACATTACAGTTCATGTGCAAGCATACATTTGATTCATTTCGGATACAAGGACCTGACGAAAATGAATTTACAACAATAGGTTTCAATCAACCGAGGTATAATCAATCGAGTCGATACAATTATCATGTTTGAGGATAAGGAATGATAGTAATGGTCCAAGAGGACCAGTGGGAGGAATAGGTCGAGGACGAATTGTTTTTTATAATTATGAATGGCAAGGGAATCTATCATGTGATTTCCGTAATATCTGTTGCACGTGTACCTTCTATAGAGCATTGGATCATGCAATTGAAAACTTCCCACATTTGATTACAAAATGACAAAAGAATAAGGGTGTTAGTTTTTCTTACGACCATATAGTTCTTTTCTTTGATAATTTCATTTAATTATTTCCATATTAAATTAACCCCTAACACCATAACATTATTCATATTTACATCATTATTCAACAACATATGAAACTATGTAAAAAGAACAATAACATCATCAATTTAGTGGAACATAAAGGAGAAGTAGAAGAAAATAATTCAGGCATAGAGACACTAGGATTGGTCAGAGAAGAGGGAAAAACCCACTATGGGGAAAATCCTTTCAAATTCTTATTCTTATTAGATTGTCAGTGAATGATTCAACAAAGAGAGAGTACAATGGTCCATATGTTTAATCATAAACCTATCCAACAAAAAATCAACTAAACAATATCCATTAGATGAACCCAACCATGCCAATAATAAAAATCCTAATTCAAGAGCTTGTAATCAGTTGTCACTATCTACGGTCAACTGCCAAACTCTACGATCAACTAGCAAAAACTTCGGTCAATTGAAAAACCAAACTTTATATTCTAGTGGCATGGAGGAAGAGACATGCATGCGACTAAGAGATTCCCGACACTACCTTGAGGTTGTGACTACAGTCGGAAATTTCCTTTGACAAACTTACGACTGTGACCCAAAATACTAGTAGCACATGTGAGCTTCGGTCCCTATAATCTTGGACTTGTACGAACCAATTTCTATAGCTCTCCTCAAACCTGTACAATCCAAACCAAAAATGATAATGTCTCATGATGATGTCCAAATGAAGTCCATTTTACTTGTATTGATAGCCTTCCAAGGGTGTCTAATTTGTTTTGAGGCCAACCTGATCAAGTATGCACATGTGGGCTTATAATTCAAAAATATACTTTCCCTTATCCAAATTGAGCACTTTAATAGTCAAAATTGGTCCTCTCAAAAACAGGAATATCAACCCATGGTTGGAAATCGTTATTGACTTGCGAAATTAACACTCCCTCTCCACTAGGGAGAAATTCCAGCAGCACCATGTAATCATCGCAAATATATTGTCATCAAATCATATCCAATCTCAAGTATCTCATCATCAAATGTCACCACTGCTCATCTTTGCTCATCTCTTTTTTATTCTTGCTTATCCTCTGATTTCCCCTACTCATATGCTAAACATTCTCGAATATAAAAGAAGAATATCTTGATATTGAAGGGAAGCTCTTTCTACAACCCAACATTCATCAGGGAGCCACTTCTACCATTATTAATCACTTCCAGCAGGTAACCCAATGCTACTACCCAGAAAACATTGACGTAGAGTTAAATCTATTATCCACATCAACATTAGAAAGCCTAGCTCAATCCAAAACAACATCAGGGAGCATATCTCAACCTGAAATCATATCAAGGAGCTTAGTCTCAACTCAGAATCTCATGGTGGAGAAAAACATGTCTAACCCCATATCGAGAAAATGGTGATATAGGGGAACACATCTCAACCCATCCTATTTCCCACTAATATTCCAAACAATGATGCTTAAGAGTCATGTGGTATAATGCTTGCATCATAATCAACTTTGGTTTTATACCCCCAAGTACACTCTCAACCCATTGGCCAGACGGGGGGCGATATTCCCTTCAAACCCAACTTGTAGGTATAATGCCAAATGGGGTATACTTAGAAAAGACCAAGATAGGGGAGAAAAAATCTCCAATCCTATGGGTCACATATAGGGGAGCAACATCTATGACCCTATTTTCTAGATATCCCTCAACCCCAAGAGCCCTCCATCACAATTCCTCACCCTGGGAGCTCAGACAGGGAGAAGAATTAGCTTAATGTTCTTGATCAATCCTTCTCTCTATAGATCAGAAACATATCATCATTCTCATGTCGTAATAGAAGAAGTATCTTGTTCATTCAAGTCATTACATCAAAATCATAGTATAAAAATATATATATGTACACACACACACACACACACACACACACACACATAAATGTATGTATGTATATCACAAAAAAGGATACCTTGCTCAACCTCCCTCTCATAGAGTTAACAACCACAAGCCTAATGTTATCTCATACAACAACATTGTCTCAATAAATGAAGGTATCTATGTCCCAATAATATACGTGATTCTATTCTAATTATATCCCACTCATTATTATCACAGTGTATTCATGTCATATCCAAAACTTTCTCAAATATCTTCTTCATCCTACTTCATAACTAGCCATGCTAGCAACATCATACTCAACCTCGGTCATGCTTAAAGCTAGAAACATCTATTCAAAATATCATGGAAGATCTCATAAAAAGGAAGCACCCAGATGTGCTCATCAATAATAATCCCAAACATCATCTGTAAATCCATGTAGTCACATATCTTAGGTCGAATTTCTTAGATAAAAAATTTACCATCCCATGCAAATATCTCAAAGGGTCATTTGCGGTAACTCAATGTATATAAAGAAACTCAATCACGAATTCACTCAGGTTCTATGCATAACATATATATATATATATATATATATATATATATATATATATATATATATATATATATATATATATATATATATATATATATATATATATATAAAGACTAGTGTTCAAATGAAACATCAGTGCTTCAATCAACTATCGATTTCCAAGTCAAATTCAAAAATATATATTCAAAACTTATTGAAATTCAACCATAGTGTCCAAGGATTTGCATTTCCAGTTTCCAAAAACTCTTCAATAGATTTATGATGTGTAATTTCTTCTCAAAAATTCATAAATCAATTTACTATGCCATGATTCTTCATTTCAAACTTCAGAGGCCAAATCCCTCTTACTTTGACCATAAAAGGCTCATTACTTGACAAGAGTAGACTATTAGTATGTAAAACAAAAATCAAATTCATATCGTTGACCACTTTTTAAGAAGAGCTTTGGATTGGGACATCTTCCTCACTTCAGGAAGTAACTATCAATGTTGGCACACCAGGTTCAGGGATCTTTCTTTATACAAATATTTCTACAAACAAAAAACTTGACCAAACCAAATGCACAACCATACATAAGTCAATATTTTGCAATAAATTCAATTAATTCATCTTATCAAAGTTTAGATGGCATATCAAAACTAATATCAAAAGCATCAATATCATTATAACAAATTCTTTGGACCAGGTGACAAGTAGAGCTCACATCCAAATATCAAGTTATGACTTCATCTATTTTCATGCCAACAAATTGTCATTTACCAAGTAATATCAAACCAAACTTCATCAATTAATCCTTATGATCCTATAAATCATTTTTTTCATTAGATTCAAATGCATAACTAAGGATAAGTCATGTAGGTTCCATCCATTGATTGTGAGATTTCTTCATACGTAAACACAATTGTTTATACTTCAACAATTGTTCCAAAAACAATGAGGCCAATAAAAAACCATTATTGAAAACCAATATTAATCACTGAAAGTTACTATGCTCACATAGCATTTTCATCAAGGAAACTCATTAGATATCATGTCAAACCCCTAATTTTTTATCACAGTGAGTTCAATCAGTTCATAACCCAAAAATATATGAAGAATCATGTCAATTTTCTAAAGCATATTTATGAACTATCAAGAATTATGTCATTCCTCATATATATTAATAAACCATATCATTTCAAACCCTAAATATTTTCACACACTAGCTTTAATGATAAAATCAAATTGACATACTAATATGTATATTCTGGTCACATACAAACACAAGTTTAGTCAATACATTCACATTGTCTAAAACATTCTAACTTCTATTCTCATGGAACTTTTTGAAGTCTGCTCCATATCTGGAGGACTATCATATTGTTGGTGCATTCTTGATTTTATGCATAAAGCTTTAGTTTTGGTGACCTATAGGCATAACCACACCCATAGGCTTTCTTTCGTGTGGTTGAGACACTACAACCACACCCACAATCTCTTTTCTATGTGGTTGAGGCTGAGAGTAAATAAAAATATCTCTTCTCAATCATGCCAACAATATTAGATATTTGTCTATTCATGTCCAGAAATCATAATTTAATAGTAAAGAATATTCTATACATATAATGAAAATGATAATATGTGTAGGGATCTTATGTACAGTTTCTTCCTCTAAATGAGAAGACACTTTGGTCATAATTATTTAAAACATCATCCTATCCTTCATAATATCCTATCATGCATCAGAAAAATTGTTAGATCGCAACGTGAGAATTTATCAGTTTCTAAAAGACATATCCATCATGTTCCAAACATGTTAGCCTCAACTACTTAATCATCACATATAAACATGACATCAAACTTTGATCAAGGGATAAAGTATCATGATTAGAGAATATGATAAGTATATTATCATAATTCAAGGATTATGATCACTTCATCACTTCTTTATCATTAAGCATTACGTCAGGGCATCCAATTTTACCACATGTCATAATTACCAATCTAATCAAGGTCAATAAGAAGATCATGAATATCAATTTTATTGTTACACTTCTATCATCAAGTTTGTCATTCTTATCACAAGAATTATCAATAGTATCAAGCTACCAGATATAAGAATCAATGAGATAGTCTTCTATATGAAATCTATCATCTTTATAATGAAATATGCATGCAAAATATCAAGTACACCAATATATAAAAAATCAACGGAGATTTTACATGACTAGAATGTAAGATACTTGTGCAATACCAAGTGCACCATCTCATCGTAAGTACCATGAATCGAACTTACTTTCATATGCATGCATGAGACGTTTGTGAATTGGTATCCTCACCATACATTAGGGCTTACTTTTCCATCCAATATTGCATTTGAAACAATACACCATACATACCTTGTCACTATTCAGATACATGCACACATTCTTATTTGACATTGAACACGGGAGAACTGTTTAAACTTCTTTATTATGGAAAATTGCAGAACTTCTCTTCTTGCACTAGCTATTTTTTCTTGCATCTGAGATGATCCTCAAGAAGGATGCATAATCAATAAATCTAGAAAAAAGTAAACACACAAAGAAGTAACATACATAAAAAGTACTTATATTTTAATGAGATGATACCATCTCCCTCTTGAATCATCCATTCAAGAGTCATGACTATCCATTGTCCATATTCATCAAGTTCATCAATAACCAAGGTCGGACATCTTCACACTGATCATGCTAGGATTTCTAGATTGCATATATCAAGTCGTTGCCATAAACCAAGGTTTCCTTGAACCCATAACCTCATAATATCTTTCAAAACCTAATACACAAATTTCCTATGGTTTCATTCAAACCCTAACATTATTTTAGGTCTCCTCCATATTCCTTTTCTTCCATAAAAGGTGTCTCCATAGGGGTGATCTTGAATGACTTTTCTTCAACCCAGCTTTGGTACCAAGTTAATTTTTCTTAGGGCTATATTGTTCTTTTCTTTGATAATTGCATTTCATTATTTCCATATTAGATTCACCTCGTAACATCGTAACATTATTCAACAACATATGCAGCTATGTAGAAAGAAAAATATCATCACCAATGCAGCGGAACATAAAGGAATAATAGAAGAAAATAATTCACACATAGAGACACCAAGATTTGTAAGAGACTATGGAAAATCCCACTATGGGGAAAACCTTTTCAAATTTTTCTTCTTATTATGTTGTCATTGAATTATTCAATAAAGGCAGAGTACAGTGATCCATATCTTCAGTCATAAAATTATCCAACAAAAAACAAACTAAATAATATGCATGAGATGAACCCAATAATGGCAGTAATAAAAACCCCGACTTAGGAGCTTGTATTCAATTGTCACTATTTATAGTCAATTATTGAACTTTGTGGTCAACTAATGAAAAATTTGGTCAACTAAAAAATCAAAGTTTAGATTCCAGTCACATGGAGTCAGAGACATGTGTGTGAATAAGAGCTTCCATTCGCTACCTTAAGCCTGCAAGCCTACGACTATAGTAAAAAATTGCCTTTGAAAAGCTTGTGAGAGTGAAACTAAGCCCTAGAAAGATGCATGAGCTTCGTACCTTGTAATCTCGGACCTGTGCTAACAAATTTCTACAAAATTTCATCACACCTATGTGAGCCAAAACAAGAAAAATAATAGTAGAATGTCTCATGATAATGTCAAATTGAGGCTCATTTGACTTGTATTTATAGCCTTCCAAGGGTCGCCAATTTTTTTTGAGGTTGACGTGATAAAATATGCACATGTGGGATTATAATTCTAAATACATTTTCCCTTGTCCAAATTGAGCACTTCAATAGTCAAAATTGGTCCTCCAGAAAAGATCAATTTCGACCCATGGTTGGAATTTTTCATTGAGATGCAAAATTAACATAGGGGATAAATGTACATATGATATGGATTGAGCCCTATAAAGCCTAGCCACGAGTTGGAATAATAACTGAAGGAGGAATTAGGATGGGATTTGATGCCGCAAGGGTAATAAATCAACAATCACATTGGGTTAGGAATTATTTTGAAAGTCCTCCAAGGTTCGATCCAGTTAAGGAGAAATTTTCTTACAAAGAAGCATAGAAGTAAATGGTTGATGAAAAATGGGAAAGGACTGAGAGACTTGAGGAGGTTGCAATGCTAGTTGTATATGATGAAACTACTCATAGAGAGACCAGGATAGAGGTAGACCTAGTTTAGAACCTATTGTTGATTTTCCTTAAGTTGGTAAGAAATGAACGGGTGGTGTATAAATTCAGGAGAATTGTAGAGCATTGTGCCAAGGAGACTAAAATGGTTGCTACGTCAACATCACTACACATAGTGAACCGAGTGGAACGAACAATGAGAAGAAACAAATTCCGATTTGGAACATAGGTGGGAGATTATAGGATGGATAATGTCATATTGGATCTAGGAACTGATGTGAATATTATTTCAAAGAGAACATGGGAAATGATGGGGAGACAAAAAAGGACAAAATATCATATTTAGTTGAGCCTATATAATCAACCTTGTATCTTCTTGATTGGTATATTGATGGGTGTGCTAATAGAAATTGATGGTGTTAGAAGTACTGTTAATTTTGAGGTTGTCAAAATAATGGATGACACCGATCCACACCCTACTCTTTTGGGGATATCTTGGGAATTTCAAAATCAATTAATTATAAATATAAACAAGATTCAAATGATATTTGAGGTAGGGGAAGTTCAAGTAATATTGCCTCTAGACCCAATGGAAGGAGGCTAGTACATTGAGCCAAATAGGGGTCAGTCAAGTTCAGATGAGTTAGGTAATGTTTATAATGAGATAGCATGTAGGGGGGATTATGTGGATCCTATTATTGATGGAAAACTAAGTTGGCATAACGTGTTGATGGAACACTAAGTTGGCATAATGTGGTGTTGGAAAAGTGGCAGAGAAAATTGCATAAAATGAGTACTTGAAGGTGTGTGCACCTCACTAGGGAAGTGTGTTGGATAGAAACGGATATGCATAAACCACCTCACTTTGATAGACTATCAGAAATGACAACTTTTTATACATGAATTCAAATACTATGTAATAGATAAATTGTGGATCTTTGTGCTAGATGTTGTGTTGCACACAACCCAGTCCAAGTGGTGGATGGTGCATAAGTCAAATGGAGGGATGGTCACAATGTAGACAGTTGTTGTGCATTAGGTTTGGGACAAGTTCAGAGGTCCCTAGGGATAGGTACATCAGAATTGAGTGTCTAAGGAGAAACCTAAAATAGTGTGGTGTGGCATCGACTTGATGACATGTACCATAATAGGAATTGGTGTACCGCTTGGTACTTACGTTAGACACTACCCCATTGAATTGGTATGCTGCGTTGGAGGTTCATAGAGGAATAGGGGAATGGAACAACATGGAACAAAGTTTTAAGGAAACTTTTAGCTTTGAAGCAAAGGATATATCACTCAACAAATATCTGAGGTTACTGCAATCAAAGATATTCACCACAGAAGAGCCAACAATGCTGAGAAACATATCACTATTTCCTGAGGATAAGCACTCTCAAAAAATACAAGAATTCATGAAGTGTTATAATGTAGTAGAGATGGGAGAGGATGATTACAATCCCAGGAAGATACATATTCCCAAATTAGAAGGGCATCATGTAGTAAATGGACCAAAGTTACAGTGATTTGATTATGCACATCCAATAAAAACTAAGAAGTTAAATATTGGTATGGAATATAATCCTAAAATGGTGGTAATAGGAGATTACTGAGATGATTAAATAATAGAAAATATGATTGATTTAGTATGTGAGTGTCAATATTTATTCCCCAGCACATTTGAAGAACTAAAAATAATTGTCAGAGAGTTGGGTGAGATGAGAATGCCTTTAAATCTGGATCAAAATCCTATAAAGGAGTGGCCTTATTGGTTGAATCTTATATACAAGGAGAAGGTCAAATGGGAACTAGATAAAAGGTTATAGGCATGAGTGTTTAAATCCATCAAATAATAAGAGTGGATCAACCCTATGGTGGTCCAAAATAATAAAATAAGAGAAATAAGAATTTGTGTGGACCTCTAATAGTTGAATAATACTTGCGTGCATGATCCCTTTTTGACCCCATTTACTGATGAAATAATGGAGAACATGTGGATAGCAGGTTTTTCATTCGCTGATGGATTTTTGGGATATCATTAGGTGAATATTAGAGAGGAAGATAGGCACAATGACATGTGCATGAAATAATGGGGGTGTTTTTAGTATATTTTCATGCCATTCGCCTTGAAAAATGTTCCTTCCATCTTCTCACGCATATTTCTCAAGGAGTTCAAAGAAAACATCCACAAGTTCATGGATTCCTACTTGGATGACTAGACTATGTTTAGTCTTTTAAAAAGGAACAATGAGTTTTTGTGGTTGATGTTACATAGGTACAAACAACTCCATATTACATTAAATATCAAAAAGTGTATATTTTACTCATATTTCGACCTTTTTTTAGGACACGTAGTCTGTAATCAAGGTTTGCTGGTAGATATTGCCAAGATTGTGGTCATAGTGTATCTACAACTACCTACATTAGTCAGGAAATTACAGTCTATCATAGGCCATACAATGTATTACTGTAAGTTTATTCAAGGATACTCATGTGTCACTACCCCAATGGAGAAGTTGTTGGAGAAGGAGACAAGGTTCCACTAGGATGAGGAGTTTCAGTAAGCCCTCGAAAACTTAAAGAGAAGCTTGTGATTGTGCCAATTTTGGTATTTATAGATTAGAAAAATGAGTTCCATGAGCATGGACATGCTTTATTGATTGCACTCGCCATGATTTTAGTACAAACTGGGAAGGGAGAAATAGATCATTCCATCTCCTTTGCTAGCAAGAAGTTGTCTATAGTAGAGAAAAACTACACCACAACGTAGAGAGAGGGACTCACAATGGTGTATGCACTTCAATAGTTTAGACACTATCTATTGGGTGTTAAGTTCAAACTATACACAGACCACTTTACAGTGAGATAGCTCGTGAACAAGCCCATGTTGGGGCAAAGGATTTGGAGATGGTTGTTTTTTTTTCAGCAATGTGATTTTGATGTGGCGATCAAGCCTAGAAAATGGAATGCAAGGCGTTATCATTTATCATGCATGACCATAGGACAAGATACATAGAATATAGAAGAAAATTTTCTAGATACAAAACTTTTTGTTGTGACTTTAATAGAGGAAATTTTGCATAGATTACAAAAATTTTCGATAGAGGGATGACACCAGAGGGATATATCATCCCATAAAGGAAGAAATTGGTGATAAAATAGGTGGATTAATAGCTCATTATAGGTTTCTTATATAAGTTGGGAACGTATGGGATACTGCACAGATGTATCCTAGAACATGAGCAGCCCATGGTACTGAATGAGGCACATGAAAGCATCACTCAAGGACACATTGTAAGAAAGGACTTGGTGCATAAGATCTTGTGTGCCATAACGTGGTGGCCTAAATTACACAGTGATGTCAAAGAATTCTACAAGGCCTACAATGTATGTTAGTAAGTAGGGAAGTCATCAACAACATATGATATTCCCTTAGTTCCTCAGCGCAACCTACAACTGTCTAAAAAATGGGAAATCAAATTTGTGGGCACCATCAACCTCTCGTAATGAGGGCTAGTGTGTAGTACATCATTACCGCTACTAATTATTTGATACTCTGGGTAGAAATCATCAAAGTAAAATATTCTAGTGTAGATATAACTATCTATTTTTTGTTTTACAATGTAGTAAACAAATTTTTGTGTCCACGTGTTTCGATGAGGAACCAAGGCACTCATTTTTTTAATAAGACCATTGCAACATTGATAGAGGAGTTTTATATGCACCATATGACGATTACTGTTTACCATCCCCAAGTTAATGGTATAATGGAGGCCATTAACAAGATATCGGAGACCATGCTCACTAAGGTGTACAATGTGTAGCATGATGATTGGGATTTTAGGATACCAACAATCCCATGGGCATATAGGACCACATGCAAGAAGTTGACGATAGAGACACTCTTATAGCTAGTATATTGGTAGGAGGGAAAAATGAACATGGAATTTTTTGATACCCATCTTTTGAATTGTAGAAACCATCTAGCTAATAGACTGAGAGATAGTGGAACAAAGATTACATGAACTAATATAGCTAGAGAAATATTTCACACTATCGAGGTTCCACCAGGAGGTGTAGAAAGAAAGGAAGAATGTGTGGCACAATAGGAGAATTATACAAAATATGTTTAAGCCTTCAGATTTAGTGTTGTTTCATGACAACAAATTTTTGAAGCACCTGGGAAATCGAACAAGTGACTCATGCTGGAGTTGTGCAACTCAATTTGTTTTATGGTACCCTATGAGAAAGATTTGTTAATGGGATCTAGTTGAAGTTGTATAAATACAATCAAACTGTTGCCGACCATGTGCAAGGGAAGAGGAAGAACTCTACCTTTTGTACATAAATAAATTATTCTGTTTATTTTCTAAATTTAAGTAGTACTTGGTTAGTAGAGTGGGTGTGTAGTAGTTTATCGTCTATTGTTGGTAGTACAATACGTTGGCTTGTTGCAAAATAAATACATTCTGTAAGATTGAATAAATACTATGCACTAGAGAATTTCCACATAGTATCTATGTCAAAGTGTGCAAAACACAGTGTTGGGGACATCCTAATCATTGGGGGCCTACAAATAGAGCATAATTAGTCGTACAACAACATTGGGCATAAAGCCTTATTTTAATCCTTGCCACAAGACTAGTAGTTTACAACAGAGTATTTCAGCCAAAGGATCAAGTAAGAATCACAATGGTGGTAGATAATTTGATGGGAGCCAGATTTGGAGGCATAAGGATTGTGGTCCCCAACTTAGTAATGGATACTAAAATGAAAGAAAGTTGCCAATTATATCCCAAATAAGTTTTTTACAATAGATGAGAATATATTGACTATTATTTCAAGGCATTAAGTATTGAGATGATGAGAATAAAGGGACTATTCTAAGAATGTGAACATTTCTCCTATCTCTTCAAGCTAAAAGCATATATATCTCACATGATTTTAGCTTAGGCATTCAGTGATGCAGGTCGAGATACAATGATAGAAGGGGTCAGTGACATGATGGTATAAGGAGGGAGGTATCAACCAAGATGGTTATAAAACTTCGACCAAGTAGGTAGGGACAATAGTGAACCAATAGAGGAAGTCTGAGGAAGTACAAGAATGTAGAAAACTAGAGAGACTAGACATTCTGAGAGGAATAGTAGGAAAAGAATTGTGTAAGGTACATATGGATCTATGCTAGTATGAGAGAATTAAGATAAGAAGTTAAGGCCGAATAAGGGGATTCAATGAGTAGGAGCCCACATCCCATGTCAATATAGCACCAAGCATCGGTGGAATCTTCAGAAAACATGAAGGAAAATAGAGATGGAAGATAGCATATGTATCATTTAATGTATGGATGACACCTAAATAAAAATGGTTGGCTCGAAAAAAGGAGGGCCCCATCCACTCAAAGCGATGTTTTAAAATGAAAATCACAACTACACAAGTTAAGTTTACCCAAAACTATTTATGGGAGGAAATTAGGAACATATCTAGAAGACCAATGTTGGGGTAGTCCCTATAATTGGGTTTGCAATAGTGAAATAGGTCTTGCTTCTAGTGCATATGGTGGTGGAATGCAAAGCCCTGAGATAGAACCCATGTGTTGTTAGTTAGAAAGGAAATGAAATAGATTGAAACCATCTAGAGGAGTGGTTTACCAAGAGGCATGTACCTAGATGGATGGAAAGATACACACCCTCTATTTATCAAATGGATACATATAAATTCAAGGTCTATTCTAATATATTGGAGAGACTACCAATGAAAGCGATATTGGAGTCCAATGAAGGAGGAAAGCGAGAAACAGATAGAGGACTCCATCAGAGATAAATAATGGAAGATCACGCTCTCTAGCCCTCATGAGGAATTGCAAGAAGAGGAGTGTGACACTCCCTTCTTACGCAGAGATGGACTTCCAAGATAAACAAAGTATCTAGCCACCCTTAAACATTGTTCTAGAAGGAAGATAAGGATAACTTGATCGAATATGAGTATTCCTAAACCAATGGAGATAGTAGAAGAGCTAAGTGGCTCAAGACACACCACAATTTTGCATTGGGGGCCTATTGAAGGCGAAATTTTTTGAATGTTTTTAGTAGTGAAAGAGACTTCACACAAAGGAGAATGGTGTGAAAGGAGGCAACCCAATTCGCAGTAGAGATGATTGCATACGATAGGGAGATGCAACACATGAAGGAACTATGCATAGATTTCCATAGTGCAAAATAGGAAGGTGTGCATTTGAAGCAGATATTGGTTGTTAGAATTTGGAGACATTTGGAGAAGGTGAGGGATGTCACCATGAGGAAAATATTATAAGATGTTTTGAGGAGTATATAGGTTGGTATAGTGGGTGGAAGGACCATTAGCAGATATTCCAAGCCAAAACTAATTGTCAGTTGGAGAGTGAGGGACTTACGGAAGGGTTGTTAGAAAATATCCAAATTGTTAGTCAACACAGAGAACATTTGAAATGGATGAGAATTGGGACCAAGATGACCAAGGAAATATTAAGGATTGATTATAGTATTCAACTTCCCTAGTTTAAGGGTTGGTTAGGGAATTGGAGAGTCATCGATGTTCTATTATTTTCCTAGTATATACTTTGTTAGTCAATTGTAGTTACTCGATTGTTCTATATGTTTATGGATATTATTTATCGCATTTATGGATGGAGTCTGTATATTCAGTTTCATAATAGGAATATTCTCTATTCAGAGTCATTGATACTCTGTGACATAGAAGCATGTAATGTGTCATCTTTGAATATAGTAAGGTTGATGAGGTGGGTTTGTAAGATTGTCTATTGTAGAACATTGCACATATTTTTATATCATTAAATAATGAAGAGATAATTTACTGTGCCTACCTATGTTTATGAATTTGTATTTTGTTTTATTGCTACTATTTATATGGTTAGATAATGGTAGTTCACTACTGTCTAATAATTTGTGTAGCATGAGAAGTTGGTATGAGTATGGCGTTTTTTTCATGTTAATATTATAAATGTTGAATAGTAAACCAACCAATTAGAATAAATTTATATGATACTTTGCACGATACGGGTGCTCGGGATGGTTTTCATATGTTTGTTAGTTAGCTTTCATAACTCTCAGATAGTAACTTAACTGACGATTGTCACAGATACATAGCAATCTCATCCGACTATAGTAGCATGGTTCCAGCAAGTCTCTCATGGCACCATGGCTGATACGTCATCTATTATGTGGCTTATGCCAAAAGGGCCAATGCTAAGTGGGTTTGTTAGTTGACATTGCATTCCAAACTTGAGGTTGTTTGAAACCCATGAAAACAATTATGCTTTGAATAGGGATGGCTTTTTAACTTTCAAAATAAGAATCTATGCTCCAAATGTGGATATATTTAAGAAATTTATTCTAAATTAAGATCATAAGAAGCCATTTTTAGCCCATCCAGGCTATAAAAAGCTTATAACTAAAATAAGGAAAAAAATATTAGACATGGATGAAAGTAGAAGTTGTTGAGTATTTAGAAAAATGTGTGATTGTCAAAACATCTAGTTGGAACATAAACATCTTGTTGGGATATTAAATCCCTTACCTATTCTTTAGTGGAAATGGGAGATTATCTCCTTATATTTTATTAGATGATTTCCCAGGACCAGAAGACAACATGATTCTATCGTTGTTGTAGTGTATAAGATAAGTAAGGAAGTTCATTTTATACTAAAGAAATAAACATTCAAAGATGTTCACATAGATGATATTTTTATTGAAGATATATTCAGACTTCATGGGGTACCAAAAATAGTCATTTATGATAGGGATGTGAATTTCACATCAAATTTTTGGAAAGCACTATTCACAAGATTAGGTATACAGTTGAATTGTAGTAGTGCATAGTACCCCAAAACTAATGGAATGATTGAAAAAGTTATTTAGATATTGGAAGATATGCTTTGCATGTATGCAAGGGATCAACCTTCTAAACGGGAGGATTACTTGCATTTGGCTACATTTTCTTATGGTAATAGTAATAAGGTATCTCTTAAAATGAGTCTTTTAGAATTACTTTATCAATTAAATTCCATACTCCTCTAAGATGGATTCAACCAGAGGATAGATTGGTTGGGATTTGATCTCTTAAAAGTTATCGAGTATGTGGTTAGAAAAGTAAAATAGAATTTAAAAACATGTGAAGGCGGACATAACATTTCTGCATATCAAAAAAGTATTCACAAGGAACATAATGTGTGGAACATATTTATATCAAAATTAGATCAAAGTGGAGCCCATTGATATTAGGGTCTCGTGCTAAATTAACACCTAGGAATTTAGAATACTAGCTAGAGTAGGACAACCGACTGACCATCTAGCACTACCAACCCATATAAAAGTGCATAATTTATTTAATGTATTGTTTTGAAAGAAAAATATTCATGACCCCAATTATAGCATTGATTGGAATATTGTCCAAATTGAACTAGAAGGCGATTTCTAGGTTGATCCACTACGAATTTTAGAGAGGAGGGAAACATTACGCTTGAGTTCTCCATGTTAAATTGTAATGGATGAACTTTGTACCTGAGGATGGAACCTAGGAGATGGAAGAGGAACCTCAATCAGTCACAACATGTGCACATAATGCTTCAAGTAATGAATGAAGAAATTGATGCAATTGAAGCAAACACCACATGGGATCATGTAGATATTCCAATAGGGAAAATATTTACTAGATTTAAATGTTTATATAAAACAAACCTATATGAGTAAGTAAAAATTGAAAAGCATAAAGCCAAAATTGTTGGAAGAGGGCTTGGTCAACAAATCAACATTGGTTATGGAGAAACATTTTCTCTAGTAGAAATATTAGACACCAATACAATAGTTTTTGTAATTAGATTTAAAAACTATTGGCCCATTTATAGAAATGATGTCACATTAGATCTTTTAAATGGTATTTTAGAAGAGGAAGTCTATGTGAATCAACCAATAGGGTTTGAATTCAATCAAGTCAAGAGTGTCAGGTTTACATATTGAAGAAAAATATAAATGGTTTGAAGCAAGATACACAAGCTCGATATAGTTGCAATGGTTACTTTTTTCCTAATAATGGGCTAAAAAAAGAGAGGCAATGAACCTAGACTTTACACTAAAATCTATCAATAAACTAATATTCTAATTATTTTACTTTATGTTGATTATATGATATACATAAGAAATTTTATGTTGGATGATTTCAAATCAAACATGAAGATGGATTTTGAAATCAATGAGCTTGGCTTTATGAAGTACTTTCTTGGAATTGAGGTTGAGAGATATACATAAAGTAATTTTATTTTCCAACAAAAATATGTCATTTTTATTTTGAAAAGATTTATAATGGATAAAATAAAACTAGAAAATACATCAACTACAATAGGGCTAAATTAATCTAGATAGAGGATAAAAAATTGATACGTCTTTGCACAAAAGGTGTAACATGCACAACAACCACATAAATTTTTTTTCTCTATTACCTACCATGCACACATAGAACATATATTATATAATTAATGCACACATGGAATATTAAGGATAAAATAAAACATAGATTATATCATTAATGAGTTATAATTTCAAACTCAATAATTTAAGTATTATTGGTTTAGTTGAATAATGAGAGGTTATTTACAGTCTGTGTCCACAACCCACTGTATGAAATTAAGCACAGTCTTATGAGCACATTCAATTATTAATTTACCTAAGGGTTGAACCTGGTATAGAGTATGTGACATTGGTATGTTGTGTACCATGCCTTGAATCCGCCACCTTCAACTGGCATGCTTGGAACTACATCGACTCTCCATCTATCCATTGTTTGATTTGACGGTAGGAGAAATTAGGGTTCAATTGAGGTAAAAAGATCCTCCTTTGGCCCCAATACCAATAGTGATTCGTTCAATTATTGTTAGGGTTTTTAAGCTCTGCAACCAAAATTCATATAGCAGGAGGAACTTTTCCATGATGTCGCCTCCCGCTTATAGGTAACAACCTCTTATGCTAGTTTGATGTGTTATTCTCTGTCTGTCAATTTGATTCTTCCAACATTATTTTCTTATTCCTAATTTGTTTCCTCATGGGTAGTTTCATATGCCTTAGGTACCTGTCTACTAGCGAGGAGTGGGTGAAAATCAAGGACACCTCCCTAGGTATTAACAGTGGGGTAATTTCTTTTCCATAGGTGGTAGTAATATTTTTTTTTTTAAAAACAGGAATGGTAATAATTCTTTTGTTAAAATAAAACATAGGCTCTGGAGAGAGGTGTCAGAACCTACTTTATACAAAGAGGTAATGGTCATAGGCCGTATGCATTTACTATATAATTGTTCCCAATTGAAACCCTCACTGATGGATACTCTTGTTTTTTCTTACAGGATAAATTCTCCTACAATATTTTCATTTTATATGGAGTTACCAGTCGCATACATGTTCAAATACTTAGTGTTCTTCACTCCTTCCATGTTCTGAATCATCTCCAGTCTTGTACAAGTTTTTCTTTCCACGGTTTCTTGCATGGGTTATGGTTCCAATTTGACTCTCTTATAGATAGGATGTGGGTCATTCTACAACTCATGAAGGCCCGCCTAAATTGTTACTCCCCTAATAGTTACCAATGTAGTATAATGTTTTGAGTAAGACTTGGTTTACATGTTTTATAATGGCTCAAATTCCATTAAATCAGTCATAGTCCAATTTTGGCTTTCTTTCCCTTCAAGACACAATAATCATATTTTCATTTCTAGGTGTTGTCCTTTGTACTGGTTATCATTGCAATTTATGGTTTACAGTAGCACAACATGAACAATTGTGTTCCCTCATTATGGATTTCAACTCTATCTTTTATGTAATTAATTTTTAAGGAATTTAGAGTGAATGTTTACTCGGTTTTATTCCAATTTTTTATGTAAGTTGTGGTAGAGAATTTATGAAGAAATTCTATTATTATATCATACAGAAATGAACAAACTTCTTATGTTTCCTAAATATGTGTTATTGATTTTTTGCGTCATAAGTTATTGTTAATTAGCTTTAAACTATATGCTTATGATTATGCTGGTCTTTATATGAGGGTATTAGCTTTGAAAAACAAGTTAATGTTATTTTCGTTCTCTCTTGGTACTATGAAAGACTAGAAATGTTTTCTTAGTTAACGTAATAAATTCTCGTTTCTTGTATTCGAGAACATTAGGTTTATTTTCTTTTTATTTTTGGTCTTACTATGTCAGTAGAATTCTTGGACCAAGGGTCAACTGGAACTCGCATGGACGACCTCGCGATGTTTACCTTAATTCCTCAACCATGGTTCTAGATTGCTTAATGACTTAGATTAAGGGTCCAATCTTAACCAGAAAATTTTCTAAGTCTAGTCCAGAACTAAACTAATATTCTACTTAGTTGTCTAATTTACATTTATGTAAATCATTATTCGATTATAGCTCATCTTCAGCTTGTCCAACATCTTTACACATTTATCTATTGTTAAACAATGAATTTATTCTTTGTATGGTTGTCTTAAATTTCCCTTATTCCTATAACAAGGAGTAGTTTGATTCATATTCAAAGAAACGTATCAATTTTCACATATTTAACTTCCTATAAATTTCTAGAGTCATTTCATTCTAGAATTATGAAAAATCTTCCAATGTTTGTAACAGGTCTAAATTTCATAAAAGGAGTCTAATTCTCAATGCAGCACAAAGTTTGTCCTGAAATAATAAGGAAATAATGTGTTCTAAAGCATGTATTTATTTCTTATTTGATATTTTTGGCAACCATGAAACTGGAAATAGTGTCCAGTCTCCCCCCGAGCTTCTTCCCTTCTAGACAATCTAGGAATTCAATATTAAGTTAGGTAGTTCTCAACGTTAAGACCACACATGTATGGTTGAGTGCTCAACCCTCAAGGATTCATCCAAGGGTTCCACTAGTTATAAGTCTAGCTTAAGAACACCTTAGTCTCAAAGTGTCTTGCCAACCTTCATAGCATCTGGTGTAAGGTATCAATTCAGATCTTCCTTTATCTCTACCCTCGAGCCTTAACTTTTTATCCTTAGATCCTATGTTCCTACTAAAATGGAGTTTTCTTCCTCCTCTCTGTCCCTAACTATCTAAAGGTTTTAAAAATTCATTTCTTCAAATTAATTTCCTTTTATTTATCTCTTTTTTTTGTCCACCCCGGTGGCCTCCAAAACATGTTACCAATTCCTTCAATTTAATTTTCTTTTAAACACAAGGCCTCATTAGGTCTTTTTACCAAGTCATGAGTCATTTTGTCTATAAAGTAAAAAAAAATAAAAAATAAAAGTAATAGTAGTAAATAGTAAAATATTCATAGGGGTGTTACATCTCCCTTTTGTTGTGTGAAACACCATCCTCGGTGTTCAAATCAGTCTACTGGAACAAATTAGGGTAGGCCTTTCGCATAAAGTCCTCATCCTCCTAGGTGGCCTCTTCCGGGCTAAGATTATTCCATTACACTTTAACTTGGGTGATAGATCACCTCTGTAACATTGTTTCTCTCTGATAAAGAATATGTAGAGGCTCTAGAAGGAACCCTCCATCTACTTCGACATACACATAACCATAACCTGCCATGATCTCATTCTAGTTGTATATTCATACAATTTAGATTACAAATCAGATTTTACCTGCACATTTTTCTTGTTAATCACATGCGTAGGATCATAGAAATTTTTTTCAACAATGAGACATGCGATACATTATAGACCTGTATATGACCAACTAATGCAATTTTTTATGCCATTGGTCTGATTCTTTCTAGAATCTAGAAAGGTCCACAATATCGAGGTGTTGATTTAGCACAACCACCCCAATGCAATGTTCTTATCCTAGGCTTAACTTGTAAGTACATGATCCTCTACATGAAATTCTAGGTAGGTACTTTTTCTATCCGCATAATATTTTTGCCTATCCTACGTGGATTTTAGATTTTGATGAACGTCATTTACTGCATGTTCCATGTCAACTAACATATCTGGTCCTAATACCAATTTGTCTTTAGGGTTGTTCCAATCTATGGGTACTTTGCATTTCCTCCCATACAACACTTAGAATGGATTCATTGCCTATAACTCATGGTAGCTATTGTTATATGTAAATTCAACTAATTGGAGGTATTCCTCCCACTTAGTTTCTTGTTGCATCACATACATTCTTAGCATTTCCTCGAGCACCTGATTTACAGGCTTAGTCTTCCCATCCATCTCGGGATGGTATGCAGTGCTAAACTGAATCTATGTGCCCAATCTTGTGAAAAGGGATTTCCAAAATGTTGACGTAAATTTTACATCCCTATCTGAAATCACCACCTTGGGTATACCATGAAACTAGAATATTTCTTTCATTAACTAGAATATTTCTTTCATAAATATATCAGCAATTTCAACCATTTTGTATCTAGATTTAACTGTTGTAAAATGGTTTTTTTTCTCAATTTATCCACTACTACCATGATGTAAGCATTCTACTTTTTAGATTTAGGAAAACCCACAATAAAGTCTAAAGTAATTGTATCCCATTTCCATTTAGGGATAGGTAGTGGATGAAGTAACCTAATAGGGTGTTGGTGTTTTGACTTGATTTGTTGGCACTCCAGGCATTTAGCCAAATACTCAGTAATGTCATTTCTCATACATGTACAAAAGTAATATTTTTTTATTACAAAAAAAAACTTTTGATATCGGGGGTGGGCAGCATACGAATTTCTATGAAATTCATCTAACATAAACTTCTTGATAGAGATCTGGTTAGGGACATATATCCAACCTTTAAAAGTCAACAAATTTTCATTATTTCACAAAACCAAATATTTACTAAACCATAATTAGAATGTTTCCTAGATTTATGTGTATGATTAGATTTTTTCCACAAGAAGTCATATTTAGGGTCTTTATGGGAAGCTTCCTTAATATTCAAAAAAAAAATTGATTATGTTTTCCTATAATGAATTTAGTACACACAATTTAGTTTTCTACTTAATGTATCAACCACTTGATTCTATTTCTCTTTGAGGTGTATTGTATCAAAATCTAAGTCACTCATAAAAATTGTCCAGCTAGATTGGGAAGCATTTAATTTAGGCTGTTTAAATAAACTCATTAAGGTGTTGTGATCAATCATTAATAGGAATTTCTTTCCCAAGAAAGAATGTCACCATACCTTTAGGGCGTGGACTACTAAAGTCAACTCCAAGTCATAGGCATAGTATCATTGTTCATGAAGGTATTCTATGACCCTATGTTCCTGCATCAACACCACTCCAATGTCTTCCTTTCAATAATAAGTTCAAGCAATAGACTCTTTGTCTGGATCTCCCACCTTCAAAATGGGGGTTTTTGTCAACAACTGTTTTAGATGTTCAAAACTATATTGACACTATGTTATCCACTTGAAATCCTTTCCCTTATTTTGCAAAGAAGTTATAGGGTAGAAAACTTTAGAAAACCTCTCTATAAATCGATCATAGTATTCAGCTAGCCCCATGAAGGACCAGATGTTGGCAACATTTTTGAGGAAATTCCATTCCACGATAGTTTTGATCTTCTCGAGATCCACAACTATGGCTTCCTATGAAATTATGTGTCCCAAATACTAGCTCTACTCCTTGTAGAAGCCGCACTTATTGTATTTAGCATATATTTTGTTATCTTACAATGTTTGTAGTACTATTCTAAAATGGTTTTCATGATCTTCCATGTTCTTTGAGTAAATTAGAATATCATCAATGTGAATCAACACAAATTTTCTAGATCATGTTGAAATATACCATCCATCAAAGTCATAAATGTTTTTGGGGCATTAGTGAGCCCAAAGGGCAGCACCACAAACTCATAATCACCATAACCAGGTCATAATGTTGTCTTACAAATGTCTTCATCGTTAATTCATATTTGATGATATCTCGATCGTAGCTTGATTTTCGAGAACGCACTGGCCCCACTAACCAGATCAAATATATCATCAATCCTTGGTAGAGGGTATTTATTTTTTATGTCTAGCTTATTCATCTTCCTATAATCAATATATAATCATATAGTACCATCCCTTTTTCCTATGAATAACACAGGGGCTCCCTAAGGTGACACACTTGGGAAAATGTAGCTTTTCTCAAGGAGCTCCTGAAGTTGCATTTTAAGTTCTCTTAATTTAGGTATACTCATACGATAAAGGTTTCTTCATATAAGGGTTGATCCTGTATCTAATTCTATGATAAAGTTGATATCTCACTTAGGTGGCTTCCCAGGTACTTCTTCTGGAAATACGTCAATAAACTCTTCAATGACTAGCAAGTTTTCCAAGGAAGTTATCTTATCCTTAGAGTTGGTATTGTTAGCTCTGCCATAAGATGAAGTTTTTTCTAAGGACGGAACAGGTTTGGCTGTGTGTTATGCTCAAAAAGGAGCCCGCAACAATTTGTCTCCTCCTGCTCTTTCATTTTTCCTACACTCTTATAACTCGCGCTACCTCTGTTTTCCTCCAATTTACCTCTAAAATGCTGTGAAAGTCTATGTTCTTTCAGCCCCCAAGCGCTAAGTTTGAATCATCATATAACCACAATCACCTGACCGTGTGCTTTTCCCTGCTACCACATCCTTTTCTTGTGTGCTAAACCTCGTTTATCTCCCTGCCATCCGATAGTTTGCCGCACGATCGGACGACATTCGCGCCTCCCACTCCCGTAAACTGCACGCAAGATAACCCGCGGGGAAAGTGGTTTGCCGCCGGTCCCATCCGCCATTCATCGCGGTTATATTGGATCACTAGCCCATATACGGATACCGCCCACCTCCGAAAGTGGTGTGATATATACCACTTACCGCCCATCATAAGATTCCTTGCTCATTAACATCCGCACATCTTTCCCGCACGATGACCGTTGGATCCGCCATGTCTAGATCTAACGGCTCATGACTGCCCGCTCTGGCTGCTGCCTAATTCCTACTACAAAACCATCTCCATCGTCGATCTGCATGATCAAATGGACAATCTTGTTCTGCTAACCAGATCATTCACCTGCCATGCAATCCTCACCCCTGGCCATGCCATGCACCTGAAGGACCGAAGCGGCCATCTACCTGTACCTTGAGCAGTTAATCCACAACAACCGCATTATGTAAGAAAGGATGACCGAGAAGAAAAGGATGTGCCTCGAGCAGTTACAAGAATTTACCAGTTATGGAACTTCTTCCATACGGCGCTCCACCTGCTTAAGAAGGACAATAGAGTACCTCAAAATGCCAATTTTTTTCATTAAAGCACGTAGTTTACAGCAGAGGCCCATTTTAGATAGTAAATGTCATTGGTAGTCAGTTATGACCCCTCCACGCATAGGATAGCAGAGTATTTTTGTAATCAACCTCTATATATACATAGAAAACAAATGTAATGAGGGTTGATGGTTGTAATTTTGATGTAAGGTTCAATTTCTGGAGACTGTAACTACTGTGATACCTACAACGTCTGGTCTTCATTTTCAGGTAATACAAGCTTCTTTTGCCATTAATTGCTCACTTTCCACTTCTATTTTGTTCTAGGCTGTGCCTGTTATGCATTTGTTCATGTGCTCTTGATATTTGGCATTAGAGGGGCTGTCATCCCACCTCTGTGATAGAATCTAGTATGTATCATTGAATGTGCTATTCAGGTTTCTATTTACTTAGTGCCAAAGATCTGTCATCCTGTCTATGCATTAGGAAATAGATTTGCAGACCTCTTTACTGGTTGCAACCATCCATCACATGGTCTTGTGCTTCTGCTGGTTTGGTCAGTATTCTCCATGTTCACTTAATCCTCAAACTGTGAGTAATTGGTGGTCTAAAGCCTTGCAGTCTGGGGGTGTTCACCCATGTCTGGGGTTAAGCATAGTAGAAGTGGTTATCTGGCTTGAACATTCATCATTCCTTCCACTCATCCACCCATTTCCAACATTTTTGTTGAGTTTGTAATGTTCCCGAGCATCTCTGAGATACAACCTAGGAGAGTTTCTTGGGGTGATAACATTAATTGGTGTTGTTGCTAGGGAGAGGAGATTGAAGCTCAGCTTCCCTGGGAGAACGACACAGTTCTATATTTTGATGATAGACAAGGTATGGACACATTTCTGGTTGTAATCATCTATCAGGCAACTCTACTGGAGGAAGACCAAACTTTGGCGACTCCACATTTCAGTTCTGGCTCAGTTTGTGAGACATACTCGAAGAAATCCTCAGAAATTACCACCTGAACTAGTGCTTGACCCTTAGAAGATTATTAAACCAAGGAAAACATTGCAGAAAGGAGCATCAAGATCAGGTAAGCCTAAGAAATCTTATGCATCTTTGAAAGATAAGGCTGTAGTTGAGAATATACAATTTCAAGATATTGAGCCTAGTGTTGCTAGTGAGAAACGTCCTTCAGAGATTAATAGATCTCCTTATCCATCTAGTTCCCCTTTGAATCTCAGTTCAAAGAAAGTTTCCCATATATTCCATAACATCCCTTTGTCTCTGTCATCCATTTCATCGTTTCATACCACTCAATCTGTTAGTGTCCTTCCACATACCGTAGTCATGGCAGGATAGCAAGCACCTACGAAGATAGAAAGAATTGTAGCTGCCAGGTATGGACCCCTAGTCTTGTCTGCTCCTTTGAATGCTAAGCCTGCAGGAGAATATCAGAAGTATATGCCCAAGTTCACTTGGCACAGAGGGAGTAACAGTTGAAGAACACCTTGAGGCTTTCTATAGTTATGCTGATCACTTAGAGATAATTGAAAATGATGTGTGGATGAGAATTTTTGTCCAGAGCCTTGATGGAGAGGCCAGAAAGTGGTTCAGAGACTTGCCCCCTGGATCTATTACTAATATTGAAGCATTAGATGAAGCATTTTTGAAGCACTGGGGAGATAAAAAGGACTTGCTATATTACCATACTGAGTTTGGTAATCTGAAGAGGGAAAATGGGGAATCATTGCCTGATTTTAATAAAAGATTTAACCATATGAATAGTAGATACCAGCTGAGGTAAAGCCAACCCCCACCTCTGCCAAACTCACTTATGCCAATGCTTTTGACTCTAATTTCTGCTTGTTATTAAGAGAAAGAAGATGTGCCACTCTAGTTGACATGCATGATGCAGCCCTAGAAGTAGAGTCTGATATTATGACTGTAGAAAAGCTAAAGAGTCATGTTGATAGAAGGACGTAGAGAGGTGAGGCTTCTTCTTCCTCTGCTTCATCTTCAGAACCCAAATTAGACAAAATGACTAATATGATAGAGTCATTGGCTGCTAAAATATCTAAGCTGAAGGTTGAGCAGAATTCAGTAAAGACTACGCAGCAGAAGACATTTGCTCCAAGAAATCCCAATCCATTCAGAACAGCAAGTGAATAGTTAAAAATAATCCAGAGGGGAAAAGAACCAAATGAAAAACGAAAAGTTAAAGCTCCCTTTCAAAATGTAGTCATGGAGGAGGAACAACTTGAAAATGAGAATGAAATTCACTGCATGGAAGATAAAGGCAGCGCTGCTTTTTTGACATTGGCTGCATATGAAGAATCGTTGCTGCAGGAGCAAGACAGTCAAAGGTGGGACAGAGAGGCTGTTCTACAAACTGAGGAGCAGCGAAGATACAATTTGAGGTCAAATGCAAAAAATGTCAAGGAGAATCCTACCCAAAGAGTTGTTGTCCAAACAGAGTCACAGAATATTAGACAAAGAAGACCAGCAGCTAATCCAGTCATCCTTAAATCTCTAGTTCAAGAGGTAAGAGGTTCTGATAAGTTACCTTCCTCTTTCAACTTTGAGTCAGAAGTTCAGAAGTTGAAAATATCTGTGCCTCTGGTAGAGTTGGTAAAGAGTGAAGTGTTTAGAAAGCCTATCCTTGAAGCTTTTGAGCTGGAAACCACACAAACCTCCAATGACTCTGTCAATTTGCAAGATGATAAGCCTACTGTTGTGCTTAGCCCCATGATTGAACCTGCTAATAATAATTCCCCATCATTTTATCTCTTCTTGACCATTCATGACAAAATACTCCACAATTGCTTGCTAGACACAAGGGCTAGCCACAGTCTGATGCCAAAAGCTATCATGGAAGAGTTAGGCCTTGATATCGCTAGACCCTATCATGATTTATTCTCATTTGATTCAAGGAAAGTTAAATGCCTAGGATTTATCAAAGACCTAGCCATTACCTTAACTCAGCTGTCCATGAAAAGTATGATGATGGATATTGTGGTAGAAAATGTCCCTCCCAAGTTTGGCATGTTGTTGTCCAAAGGATGGAATAAAAGACTAGGTGGGACATTACAGAATGATCTATCTTATGCCACTGTCCTAGTTTGTGGAGGAGAAAGCAGGAGATTGTACAGAGAAGCATAACTGGCATACATCATCAGTGATGAAAAGAATCCTACTAATCATCCCATATATGTTGTGGACACTAATTTTGTACCATGTATTATCCAAATAGAAGAATCCCAGAAGGCCTCATTGTAGCTCAAGAAACCAGTTGTTCAGGCTGAGAAAGAGCAAGGAAGTCAGATTTGGGAAATGTTCTTTGATGGAGCATGTTATAGGGAGACTACAGGAGCAGGGGTGGTGCTGGTATCTCTAGAACAAAAAAGCACACAATTGTCTTTCAAGTTGGCTTTTCAAGTCACAAACAATAAAACAGAGTATGAGGTTCTACTGTTGGGCCTTAATGCAGCAAAATATAGAGGAATCAGGAACATAAAAGTGTTTGGGGATGCTGATTTGATCATTCAGCAAGTAAATAGAAAATTTCAAGCGAAGCACCCAAGGCTGAAAGTGTACAGAGATGAGGTATGGAGACTTAAAGATTCCTTTGACAATTTCTGTATTTCATATATCCCTAGAGCCAAAAATCAGCTTGTTGATTCCCTTGTTGTGTCTGCTAGCATGTTTATCCCTCCCATGCCTCCGAGACTAGTATATGAAGTCCAAATGAAATATAGACCATCCTTGCCTGACAATGTCTAGCATTGGAAAGTTTTTGATGATGATGATGAAATAAATAGGTTTTTGCAAGTCATTGATGAGTTTTCTGAAATGCAAATTGACCAAGAGAATGAAGCCTTGGAAGAAAACCCCCAATCCCAGCTTAGAAACAAAATTGGCAAGGATAGCATTGTGCAACTTCCTAGCAATCATATTCCTAAGGGTTTAATTCCTTTAGAAAGACTGTTTGATCAGAATGATGTGCCTTACAAGGCTGCCCAAAAAGAAGACCAATCTCTAGTCTGTAAGCATGACATAGGGAGTCTAGGTTAGCCTAGATATATAAATTTGTATTTCCATCTGTCTGCTGACCAAAGTTATGAATATTGCAATTTAATGAAGCAATTTGTTGATGTCTTTGCCTCGGAATATAGTGACCTGAAAACCTATGATAAAAAGATTATTCAGCATAAAATCCCTCTGGAGAAAGACACCATACCTTTCAAATATAAGATGAGACCAATAAATCCTATGCTTCTTCCTCTGATTGAAAAAGATATAAAAAGTTGCTAGCTGCCAAGATCATAGTCCCTCTCAGATACTCAAAATGGGTAGCCAATTTGGTTGTGGTGAGAAAGAAAAGTGGAGAAATCAGAGAACAACTGGTTGAAAAGGTTGTAGCACATCAAAAAAATATCAAGGATACTTTTGACAGGAAGACAAAGACAGATAATTTTCAGGTTGGAGACTTGGTGCTGAAGTGGCATGCATTGAAAGAAAAGAAGGGCAATCATGGGAAGTTTGATGCTTTCTAGACAGGGCCTTTAATCATTTCTCAGATTCAAGGGAACAACACCTTCATATTGAAAAGTATGGAAGGAGAGGCAATTTTTGAAAGTTTATGTCGTTTAAGGTCTTTTGGCCTTAAAATTGTAAATATGTTGTTTTATTAGTTTTAGTGTAGGATCAGTCAGACTCCATGCCCAATTGAACACTAGGAATTTTGCTAATTTGTTTTCATTAGGAAGGCATTGATCTATAGGTTCTTGAGACCTCACAGGGAGGATCTCATCCCCAGAAAGAGTCAGTGTTAGCTTTGCTATAAGATGAAGTTTTTTCTAAGGATAGAATAGGTTTGGCCATGTGTTGTGCTCAGAAAGGAGCCCGCAGCAGTCTGTCTCCTCCTCCTCATTCATTTTTCCTACACTCTTATAACTCTCGCTACCTCTGTTTTCCTCCAATTTACCTCTAAAACACTATGAAAGCCTATGTTCTTTCGGCCCCGAAGCGCTAAGTTTGAATCGTCATATAACCACAATCACCTAACCGTGTGCTTTTCCCTGCCACCACAGCCTTTTCCCACGCACTAAACCTCGTTTATATCCTCGCCGTTCGATCGTTTGCCACGCGATCGGATGGCATTCGTGCCTCCCGCTACCATAAACTGCATGCACAATAACCCACAGGGAAAGTGGTTTGCTGCCGGTCCCATCCACCACACGTGGTAGTTATATTGGATCGCTAGCCCATATATGGATACCACCCACCTCCGAAAGCGGTGCGATATATACTGCTTACTGCCCATTGTACCATTCCTTGCTCGTTAACGTCCACACATCTTTCCCGCGCAATGACCGTTGGATCCGCCATGTGAAGATCTAACGGCTCACGATTGCGCGCTCCCGCTGCTGCTCGATTCCTCCTGCAAAACCATCTCTACCGTCGATCTGCGCAAGTGGATGGCCGATCCTACTCCGCTGACCAGATCATTCACCTACCATGCAATCCTCACCCCTGCCCATGCCGTGTACTTGAAGGACAAAAGCGGCCATCTACCAGTACCTTGAGCAGTTAATCCACAACAACCACATTATGCAAGAAAGGATGACCGAGAAGAAAAGGACGTGCCTAGAGTAGTTACAAGCATTTACCAGTTATGGAATTTGTTCCATACGACACTCCACTTGCTCAAGAAGGATAGCAGAGTACCTGAAAAGGCCAATTTTGTTCATTAAAGCATGCAGTTTGCAACAGAGGCCCATTTTAGATAGTAAATGTGGTTGGTGGTCAGTTATGACCCCTCCACGCATAGGATAGAAGAGTATTTTTGTAATAAACCTCTTTATATACACAGAAAACAGATGTAATGAGGGTTGATGGTTGTAATTTTGATGTAAGGTTCAACTTCTGGAGACTGTAACTACTGTGATACCTGCAGCATTTGGTCTTCATTTTCAGCTAATACAAGCTTCTTTTGCTGTTAATTGCTCACTTTCCACTTCTATTCTATTCTAGGTTGTGCCTGTTATTCGTTTGTTCATGTGCTCTTGATATTTGGCATTAGAGGGGATGTCATCCCACCTCTGTGTTATAATCTAGTATGTATCATTGAATGTGCTATTCATGTTTCTTTTTACTTAGTGCCAGAGAGCTGTCATCCTGTCTGTGCATTAGGAAATAGATTTGTAGACCTCTTTACTAGTTGCAACCGGCCATCACATGGTCTTGTGCTTCCGTTGGTGTGGTCAGTATTCTCCATGTTCACTTAATCCTCAAACTGTGAGTAATTGGTGGTCTAAAGCCTTGTAGTCTGGGGGTGTTCACCCATGTCTAGGGTTAAGCATAGTAGAAGTGGTTATCTGGCTTAAACATGCATCATTCCTTCCACTCATCAACCGATTTCCAACATTTTTGTTGAGTTTGTAATGTTCCTGACCATCTCTGAGATACAACCTAGGAGAGTTTCTTGGGGTGATAACAGGTATAACCCACTTGAACAACATAAATTTGACATCCTTTTCGAATGCAATTTCCTAACTAGTTAGCAGTAATAGGTCATAGTTTAATAATGCTTTTAACACCCTAAATCTCCCAATTAATGTCTCCTTTAGCAAGGAAGCTAACAATTTTATACTTGCAGTTCACTAGGAATCTATGCTTCCCTAACCATTCCATTCCAATCAACACATCATAGGATCCTAAGCATAACATATTTAAGTCCACATTAATTTGATGTGATGTTATTTCAATGATACAATTCTTTGTTTTGGAAGTCACCCTTCTTTTGGCTTCGGTGGCTAATCGCACTAAACAAGGGTTCTTGAATTTAATCATTTGGAAATGACACAATTCTATAATTTTCTGACTTACATAACTCAAACATCCAACTATATAAATTAAAGTACAAATAAATTAATTAGCAACTTTACCTTTACATGCTATCATTGTGGGTTTATATTCAACCTAATTATCATCAAAGGCTGCATTGATTCCTGGTATATTCTTTGCCACCTCATGAACTATAGAAGCTTCTTACATATTGGGAGCTTGTTCTGCTCATACATGATGTGGGTAGCTCTTATAATAATGAGGCTCCCCACATCCCCAAAATTTCAAATTAGGCTTTTTTGTTGGTTGGATTCTGGTTTACTTGCTACATCTAATTGTCTGGTCTCAGTTTGTGCTCCAAATTTCTGTTGGTTCCTTCCTGGAAACTTATTCTTCTACTTTTGTTACACATTTTTTCCACCAACAACTTTTTCATTTTTACTATTCAGAAAACCTTTCAATCCCTTCTTTTTTAATCCACTCTTACTGCCCTCTCCCCTTTAC
Source organism: Pinus tabuliformis (assembly GCA_031772625.1). Taxonomy (NCBI): domain Eukaryota; kingdom Viridiplantae; phylum Streptophyta; class Pinopsida; order Pinales; family Pinaceae; genus Pinus; species Pinus tabuliformis. The sequence goes on along the minus strand of CM062814.1, from coordinate 799,394,204 downwards.
TTCATTTGTTGATAACAAATCTAGGCCTTTCAAATGGCCTCACCATTTTTTTTGGATTATCAAACACCAAATTCTCCTTCATAAAGGTAGGTAAAATATTGATGAAACATTGCACTTTATCCTTCTCCTCCTGAATATATGGAACATATCGTAGTACCGACATGAACTTGGTTACAAACTCATCCATAATCAGTGAGTCGACTCTTAAATAGTGAAACTCATTTGCCTTTTCGTCGTAAAAAACATTCAGTCAACTATTTATCCTTAAAATGTTTCTGAAATTCGTTCCAACTCATTTCTTGTTCCTCAATTCCCCAAACTATTTTGATTTCCTCCCACCACAAGGTGGCTATACCTTACCATTTATAAATTTCCAGCTTGGCCTTCAAGTTATTATCATATTCATAGCTCTAAAAATACGTATTCATGTTAATCAATGAAGCCTTAGTTGCCTCTTTGACTTCACCATCAAATGTCAAGGGTTTTATCTTCTCGAACTCTCCTTTAAGTTCAACTTTTTGTTTCTTGGCCCCTTTGTCACTAGAAGCATTATTAGACCTTCCTTGATCATCATCTCATCATTGTTTAGACTCTTCATTATCCTCCCTTTGGGTAAATACTTCATTTATGTTCCTGTTACCAGCACTCGGGTTTGGCTCCCCTTGATTATGTTAGTCTGAAAATCTCTTCAAGATTATCTCTTATTCTTTCCTTTTCAGCTCACAACTTAGTCATTTGAGATCGTAACTGTTGAACTTTCCCCCATAATGTTGCATTAGCTTGACGAGACTCCCTTGGTAATTACACCCACATCTCAGGATTAGTTTCAATATAGGGTGAATCTAGTCTTGTCGGCGATGTTGTTCCTCTTCGCATCTTGTCTCTTACTATGTGTACATTAACATATTGGTTACTCTTAGTTTCCCAATTAGCCATAGGGTTGAAACCTGGGTGTTGATACCACTTGTGACATGCACAATGACCACATATTTCTTTTATTATCTATTATCTACCATGCACACATAAAACATAGATTATATCATAAATGAATAGAGGAAATATTAAGGATATAATAAAAAATATATTATATTATTAACGAGTTATAATTTTAAACTCGAAACTTTTAGTGTTGTTGGTTTAGTCGAATAGTGTGAGGTTATTTACAGGTCATTTGCACAACCTGTTGTATGAACATATTCAATTGTTAACCTACCTAAGGGTTGAACCCTGTATAGAGTATGTGGCATTATATGTTGTGCGCCATGTCTTGAATGTGCCACATACCACTGGGACACTTGGAAATACATCAATTATCCATTTTTCCATGGTTTGATCTCACAATAGGAGAAACGAGGGTTCATTTGAGGTAACCAACAACTCCTACTACGTCAAGGCCAATTCTCATTCGATCAATTCCTGTTAGGATTTTCAATCTCTAAACGCAAACTTCATGGCATAGACTTATCCATGATGTTGCATCCCGCTTACATGTAACCACCTCTTATGTGAGTTCGGTGCGCTCCTTTGTATGTGAGTTTGATTCCTCCAGTATTATTTTCTTTAGTTATTCCCAATTCATTCCCTCAAAAGGTAATATCCTACCCTAGAGGTACCTGTCTATTGGCAAGGAGTGGGAAAAAATTAGGGACACCTCCCTAGGTATTAATAATGGGGTAATTTTTTCCCATCTGTTGAAGTACTCTATTTTTTTTAAAGAGGGATTGGTAATAATTCTTTTGTGAAACTACAACACAGGCTCTGGAGTGAGGTGCGAGAACCTACTCTATCCCAAGAAGTAATGGTCATAGGCCTTATGTTTTTACTATATAATTGTTCCCAATTGAAGCCCTCACTAATGCCTACTCTTATTTTTGTTTATAGGTTAAATTCTCCAAAATTATTTTCCTTTTATGTAGAGTTCTCAGTCACAACAACATTTAAATACTTATTTTTCTTCTCTCCTTTGAGGTTCTGAATCATCCCCAGTCTCATACAGGTTTTTCTTTCCAGGGTTTATTGCATAGGTTATGGTTCTAATTTGACTCTCTTATAGAGATGCTTTTGGTCGTTCTGAAACTGATAAAGACCCTCCTAAATTTTTACTCCCCTACTAGTTACTGATGTAGTATAAAGTTTTCATTAAGACATTGTTTAAATGTTTTCTAATGCCTCGATTTCCATTAAATCAGTCACAGTCCAATTCTAGTTTTGTTTCCCTTCAGGGCATGGTAGTCAAATTTTCATTTTTGGGTTTTCTCCTTTGTACTAGTTATCATTGTAATTTATTGCTTATAGTAGCACAACTTGAAAAACTATGTTCCCCATTATGGATTTGAACTTTGTATTTTAAGTAATTAATTCTTAAAGAGTCCAGAATGAATGTTTACTAGGATTTTATATTATTTCTATTTCATACATTGTGGAAGATATTTATAAAGAAATTATATTATTCGATCACAGGAAAATGAATGAACTACTTATGTTTCCTCAATATGTGTCAGTGATTTGTTTCGTCATTATTTCTTGTTAATTAGATTTAAACTATATGCTTATGATTATTTTGGTCTCTATACGAGGGTATTAGCTTTGAAGAACAATTTAATGTTATCTTCCTTCTCTCTTTCAGAGACTGGAAATGTTTCCTCAGTTAACCATAACAATTTTTCCTTTCTTGTATTAAAAAAATTAGGTTTATTTTCTTTTTATTTTGGATCTTATTGTGTCGATAGCATGTTGTACTTAGGGTCACCTGGGACTCGCATTGGAGACCTAAGGATGTTTACCTTAAGTCCTCAACCAGGGTTCTAGACTGTTTAATGACTTACATTAATGATTCAAGATTAACCATAAAAATTTCTAAGTCAAGTCCAAAGTGAAACTGATATTCTAAGTCGTGGTATAATTTACTTTTCTGTAAATCATTATTCAATGTGAACTCATCTTCATCTTGTCTAACATTTTTACACATCTATCTATTGTTAAACCCTTAATCTGTTCTTGGTATGGTTTTCCTACTTCATCGTTACGCCTATAACAAGGAGTAATTTGATTCATATTCAAATAAACATATCAATTTTCACAGTTTGACCTCCTATAAATTTCCAAAATAATTTCATACCATAATTAGGAAAAATCTACCAATGTTTGTAACAAGTTTAAATTTCATAAAAGGACTCTAATTCTTAATGAAACACAAATTTTGTCCTCAAATAACAAGGAAATAAAGTGTTATAAAGCACTTATATGTTTTTTATCTTATCTATAAGAAGAATCTATCAGGAAGATCTCAACACCCAACCACGAAACTGGCAATGACATTCAGTCTCTCCCCGAGATTCTCCCCTTCCACACAAATTAGGAAGTCAATCTTGAGTTAGGAATTTCTAAACATCAAGACTAAACCTATCTAGTTCAGAGCTCGACCCTCAAGGATCTATCGAAAGGTTCCACTGGTTCTAAGTCCAGCTCAAAAACACCTTAGTCTGAGAGCATCTTGTGCAAGGAATCAATTCATATCTTATTTTCTCTTGACCCTCCAGCCTTAACTTGTTATCCTTGGCTCATTTTTTTCCCACTGAGATGGAGTTTTCTTCCTCCTCTCTAGGGAGAGAGAAAAACTGATAATTGTCCCTAACTATCTGGAGGTTTTAAAAATTCATTTCTTGAAATTAATTTCCTTTTGTTCATATTTAATTTTTCCACTACCATGGCCTCCAAAACATATTACCATTTCCTTCAATTTCATTTTATTGTAAACATAAGGACTCATTAGGCCTTTTTACCAAGCCACACGTCATTGAGTCTATAAAGTAAAAATAAAAAGAAAATAAAATAACAACATTAAATAGTAAAACATTCATAGGGGTGTTACAAAAGACTTGTAGGAAGCCTGATGTATCTTACAACAAATAATTTAGATAGCATGTATGAAGTAAGATTAATTTCTAGATATATCAAGTCCCTAAAATAATTTCATTAGAATATTGGTAAAAGAATCCTAAGGTGCGTTGTAGGTCCAATAAATTATGCAACTTAATATTCCACTTCCAAGTTCATTAGTCCTTTTCAGTGTATAGCCAATGATTACATAGCCAACATTGATGATCGTAAGAGAAATATGACTTATGCATTCTATTTATGTATAGGATTAATTTTCTGATAATTTAAGAAACAACTAATTGTGAGAATATCCCCAACTAAGGAAAAGTATGTAGAATCTATAGTAATAGAATGTCACATATTATGGTTAAGAAGACCCTTAGGTGATCTTTCAAATGAAAATAAGGACATAGATGCCATATTTATTTACAACACTTTGACCATTTCACTTTCCAAGAATCATATGTTTCATTAAAAAAGTAAACACATTAACACTTCCTATCATTTCGTTTGAATGCTTGTTAACAATGACAACAACATTCTACATTTTTGTGATTCTTAAGACCAACTGGTAGATATTTTTACCAATCCATTTACATAAAGAAATTTTTAATTTTAACGACTACTACCTGTAATAGTCAAAACTAAGTGGGAGTGTTATAGAGTTCAATTTTCCCCATTACTCGGTGCTATCTAAAAGGCTTTAGAATAGCCTTAATTGTTAAAGTTGAGTATGTCAAATTAGTGAGATATAGATAATTCATCTCTACATAATTCAAGAGAAGTATCATTGGATTTTTCTAGAAGAAATTCTATGTATAAATATGTGTTTCATGAACCAATGAATCATCATATTCTAGGTTAATCATTTTATTAGTTAATTATCCTAAAGTCTTTTTTCTCTCTATGATTTTGTAAATATTTGAACTTAAGGTGCATGTACATTGCTTCTTATATATTTATCTATATATATATATATATATATAAAGATGTAAGTGGAACGAAATTTCTTAAGGTGAAATATTTTCCTCAAGCTCTCCAATATAGAAAGGGTTTGCACCCTGAGAAAATTGACATGATAAATATGAATTTAATATGGACCTATGTCATTTCACACACACATTACATGCCAACTCCATGTTGAAAAGAGAGGGAGCTACATATCTCTCTCGCATGCACGTCATTGAAATGTTCTAAGTAGGATAATCTCTCTCTTTATATGTGTGTGTGTTTGTGTGTTAAATATTTTATTTAATGTGTATATTGAAATATTTTTCTATGATTATTATCCTTTTAATTTCAGTATCAACTCTTTGTTGACCATGTAAGGAATTACATATATCTGTAATAATTAATCTTTGAATAATGATTTGTTTTCTTTCAATACTTTATAAATATGTTTAACTTAAACTAGATACTAAATTTTTTTATTTATGAGCAATATTAAAATATATTTTACATAATTTTAAATTCCACTTGTTCAACTACATATTGAGAACCAAAGGCATATTATAAGGAGGTTATCAATCCTAGGGAAGCTCAAAAGTATCTCCCATCTCTCTATTTAGTGACTGTAATGAAGAAAGTTAATGTAGTTAATATAAGAACTAGTTCTCAGTAGTGAAAAACAAACTTATCAACTTAATGAAAGCTTTACCAAGTTCTGATTTTTTTACAAGTCTCATTTAATGCTAATTTTTATGCTAGATTTGAAAAGTGGTGATACATAACCAATTTTTTGGGTTAAAATTCTAACATTCTTTGACCATGGTATTACAAACAAAATATCATGTCTAAAAATAACATTTTAAAACCTTCCCAAATGCAAAGATGCAATACCACTTTGTTTCTATGTAAATACATTTTTTTCTTAGACTGAGCTATTTTTAGATTTGATGGGCAGAAAGCCATGATGGATTTGAATTAAGGTGAACAATAAAGTATGATGATGTAATAAATGAATTTTATTAATGGAAAGAAAAAATGTAAATTACATGGGATGAGAAACACTAAAGTTAAGAGGTTATGCCAAGATTCGAAAACCAATGTTGGTGGATGAGATCAAAATAATGTTCCCTTAAATAACTCCAAAAAATTCCTTGGAGTTGACGAATAAGATTTAATATGATGGGAGATAAAATCTATTAAATTACTCAATGGTAGAAAAACACTAAGTAAGTGTGGAATAAAGTGTTGCGAGAGAGAAAGGCAGGATTTAAAGAAAAAGGAGGAAATGCCTTTTTCAAAAAAAAAAAAGGAAAGGAAGCCTAGGACAATGGGTTGGTAGGTCCAGGAAAAGTAGGATGTTGCTAAGGAAAAATATGCTAGGGAAGCAATATATAAAATACATTATTTGGAATGACCAGAGGTTGTTGATTCCATGGGCAGAAGATCTCAGATCGGTGGAAATAGAGGATCATTTCATGGTTGGTAGGATAATTTTTATTTGCATTATAGTTTCTAGCAGCATTTATGGTTAGGAAATTTGATCTCTTTTATTCTTTGGGTGGTGTATTGGCGAGTAGTATTTGAATATATGTTAATATTGATCGAAATATGAGTACATTTACTTCCTTGAAGGGTGGATTGCTCACAAATTTTGAATATAATTTGATAGTGACCTTATAGAAATGATATGTATATGGTTGTGGTTCAATTATAGAAAATAGATATAGTGGTTTTCCCAAGTGGAGTTATTCTAGCAACTGATAAGGTTAGAGTCCAGGTACATTTAAGTTTTGATTTTACTATTGGAATTATTATTGCACATAAGGAATTTAATTTTGTGCATATTATTTAATTATGTGCATGATGGTGATTGGGAATTGACAAAGTAAATATCTTCATTAGCTATTGGGGTGTGGTAAACATTTTAACTGTGAAATTGATTATCTATACCTTATAATTTTCTTGGTGGATTTTTTCTTATACTTATATGCATCTTGAAGCGATATGATTTGAGTATGACATTCTAGAGGGTAAGCTGATTAATTCCCATATTGATTTAAGTTTACTTGTAAATAAATAAATAAATATATATATATATATATATATATATATATATATATATATATATATATATATATATATATATATATATATATATTCTTCAGAAGGCGAAGTTTTGAATAGAAACTCAAGTGTATAAGTAAGAAACTCTCATAGAATGAGATAGAAATAAACATATTTTCCTTTGACTATATTGGAGCTAGGGAAACACTACTGAACAAACTTGCTACCCAGCTAACTAGCTGTGATAGTGATGAAGGAATTGTAGTAAACTTGTAATTCATTGGACATATATATAATTACTAGTTTGATGAGTAAGCCAGTAGGTAGGTTTTTTAGAGAATACAACCTACCTTAGTGACTAAAAGAATAAAATTAGTTAAACTTTGTTGCGCTAACTGCCTATGCAGTGAGCTAGTGATATTTGTGATATTCTATAATAAATTAAGACCAAAATGAAAATGCCAAAAGATTAGCTTCTAAGAAGAGTAACAAAATAGAATTATCCGTAAGAGGAAATTGTACAGGGTCAATTAATTTCTAAGAGGGGTTATTTTATTAAAAATTGTATTGATGGAATGGGTATTATCTTATTTATAAATGGTGAGGTAATCTTCAAGTGCGTACATAGAGAAACTAGAAGTAAAAAATCTTGGGAGCGAGGGAGAAAATGAAACTTACACGCTTCTTCTTAGTATAGATAATCTAACTAAACCTTGGAACTAATAATAAAAGTCTATCATTTATTATTCAATTTAGGAACTAAATAATGAGCACCATAAGAGCAATGATGCTTAGTAATCAGTAAATTTTCTGTAGGAATTAAAAAAAAACATGAAACAGACATATACCGAAATATAACAATGATGTTGAGATTTTTTCTGTTTTATACAAAATAGGAAAGAATCCCAGTGTGTGACAACAATAGATATATGTTGCTGGATTAGCTCCAGGTTGTTGGGAGCAAATTAATGCATCCTAAATTTGATGTGAGAGGCAGTTAGATTCTCTCTGCTATAAAATAGGTGGTCATACGGATAGCAGGGTAAGAGAGTGTGAGAGTTTTATGTAATCTCCTGTTTGAATAATAAAATATTGCCGATGCCTTAGTTGTGTGGACGTAGCCCAGATTGGTTGGGTGAACCACATTAATTCTCTGTGTCTTTATGTGCTTGAATTTTGTGCTGTGTATATGTTTTATAGTCTGTTGTGCATCTGATTTCCAACAATTGGTATCAGAGCGTGTTGGAGGAGCGGCACAGTTGGAGGTGGAGCGTTGAACATTCTGCGTAATGGACCACCGGCTGTCCTGCATGTTAATGCTGCCGTGGATCATTGCTGTTTTGTGAACGGTATTTCAACATTTGCGTACGTGGAATGGAGTTGTATTCAAAAGAATTGATACATATTTAAAAATGGTGCAATGTACATTTAAAAAAACTGTGTGGCGATGAATTTATAACCAGCATGGATATATGTTAAACAGCGTGGGTGTTGACCAGCGTGGATTTCACTCATAGAAGTGATAATCCGGTGGCTTGGCGTGGCGCAGCTTCGTGTCACGGGAATTTTAAATGTGTTTGTTGTTAAACCCAGGTGGACTGAACCTTCATGCGCGTGTGGAGCTGTGGTGGTTTGAGTAATCGCTGACAGCGTGGATAGACAATTGGACACCTGCGTTGATACATTTAAAAACAGCGTGGATTTAAGTGTGTATTCCATTCTTTGGTGTATAGCATGGTGCGGCGATGTGATTAAATTCGTTTTTTTTTATCAACCATCAACGGTATGGTATGTAATGCGCAGAACCGATATGTTTTTTTTTTTTTTTTTTTTTTGGGATTGGCGGAGGTAATGCAAAAGCAGTGGCGCCAACAAACTGAAATAGCACGGAAACTAATTATTTAAATGCGCCAATTCTCTAGTTAGCGCGGATTTTAAAGGTATAAACGCGCCAATTTATTAGCAAGCGCCACTTGTATTTTACATGCTAATCTGAGTTTTATACAGCAAAGCACAGAGGTTTGTTTTTTTTTTTAAAGGCGAAAATAATCTGAGGCATAGGCGTTTATTCAGATTCAATTTTGTTTTTTATTAAATTGAAGTTGGAGATTTTTTTGATGGCGAAAACTCAGAGTGCCCATTTTGAAATAGGGAAATTTAATGGGAAAAATAATTTCGAGATCTGGAAGGTAAAGATGCACGATTTGCTGGTTCAACAAGGTGTGGCGAAAGCACTGTTGGGGAAAAACAAAAGGCCTCCTTCCATGACGGAGGATGAATGGGATGAGATGGACAATAGAGCTCTGAGCGCAATTCGGTTATGTCTGGCGGACGATGTTCTGTTCAACATTGTGTCAGAGAAAACCGCTGCAGGCCTATGGTCGAAGCTTGAGATGCTCTATATGACGAAATCTTTGACAAATCGGATTCTCCTGAAACGACAGCTTTATGGTTTGCGGATGAAAGAAGGTACCTCAATTACTGATCACCTGAATGTTTTTAATACCTTACTGGTGCAATTAGACAGTCTAGATGTGAAATTTGATTCAGAGGATAAGGCAATAACTCTATTGTGTTCATTACCCGAATCCTGGGATCACTTTGTTACTTCCATAGGCTTTAGTACAACAGACATCCTTGAGTTTGACGATGTTGTTGGAGCCTTGTTGGCTGAGGAGACGAGGAAGAGGTCGAATGCAAACACCTCTACATCAGAGGTAATGATGGCCAGAGGTCGCTCAAGAGAGAGACACTCCGGGGGCAAGCATAGTGACTCTCGTTCAAAGTCCAAAGGAAAGAAGACAAAGGTCAAGTGTTGGCATTGTGGCAAGGCTGGACATCTGAAAAAGGATTGCTGGAAGCAGAAGCAGGCTACTAAAGAAGGCTCTTCGACAGAAAAGAAGGAAGCCAACACCACAGATATAGGTTGAGTATCTGGTTCAGGTATGAGTGATGAGGTATTGTCTGTTAATGTTTCAAAACATGATCAACATTGGTTGTTAGATTCCGGGGCATCTAACCACATGTGTATTCATAAAGATTGGTTTAAGACATATAGATCAGTTGATGATGGAGTCGTGTACATGGGTAATGATGTCACTTGCAGTATTGTTGGAATAGGAAGTATACAACTGCAAATGTTAGATGGCACAACCAAATTGTTATCTGATGTGAGACATGTACCAGATCTAAGAAAAAATCTAATTTCATTAGGAGCACTGGATACGAATGGATATAAAACTGTAATTCAAGGTGGAGTTATGAAAATATATAAAGGTATCTTACTAGTGATGAAGGCTAAGAAGGTAGGAAATCTTTTTCAATTAGAAGGTAGAACTGGGTCAGATCATGTGTCGGTGTCTGAACAGGACAGTAGTTCCATTCGCCTATGGCATCAAAGGTTGGGCCATATGAGCGAACGAGGGTTGAAAATTTTGGCTGACCGCAAGTTACTTCCTAATCTAAGATCTGGAAAGTTAGATTTCTGTAAACATTGTCTGTTTGGCAAACAAAGTAAACAAAAGTTTAAAACAGGCAAACATACTAGTAAAGGGATACTTGATTATATTCATTCAGATGTTTGGGGTCCAGCCCCTACAGCGTCGTATGGTGGCTCGTCGTATTTTGTGTCGTTTATTGATGACTTTTCTCGGAAAGTATGGGTCTACATGTTGAAAAAGAAGTCTAATGCTTTTACAGTTTTCAAGCAGTTTAGAGTATTGGTAGAAAACAACACTGGTAGAACTATAAAATGTTTAAGAACTGACAATGGTGGTGAGTTTACTTCCAAGGAGTTTGACAACTATTGCAAGGATGCAGGGATCGAGAGACATAAGACCACGGTTTATACTCCTCAGCAAAATGGAGTTGCTGAACGCATGAACAGGACTCTTCTAGAGAGAGCAAGGTGTATGCTGAGTATCGCCGGGTTGCAGAAGGAGTTGTGGATGGAAGCAGTGGCAACAACTTGTTATGTGATAAACCGATCTCCATCGACGGCGATAGGCTGCAAGATTTCGCAAGAGGTATGGAAAGGACACCCTTGTGACTATTCTAAACTCAGAGTGTTTGGTTGTGATGCATATGCTCTAGTGCCTAAACATCAACGAACTAAATTAGATCCGAAATCGAAAAGGTATGTCTTTGTTGGGTATGGTGATGGAACAAAGGGATTTAGATTGTGGGATCCTACTACACGCAAAATCATCATCAACAGAGATGTAAAGTTTGATGAATCCTCTCTTGTACAGTTAGATGTAGATAATAAATTGAAACAGGATGATGTATTTGATTTTCAGCACATTCAGTTTGACAGCACTTCTGATGATAGTCGTGATGACCATAGTTCATATTCTAGTCATGAACAGGTTTCAGAGTCAGATTATGAACAGGGTTCAGATGGAGGTCATGAACAGGTCTCAGATGGCGATCATGAAGAAGTTCCTACAGAGGGTAGACATCCAATTATGGAAGCACCAGAAACATCCTTAAGGAGGTCTACAAGGATCAAACGTCCTCCGAGAAGGTATGATGATTATGTTACTTCAGTTGCTTTGACCGCTAATGATGACGAACCTTTGTGTTATCAGGAAGCTGTAGAAGGTTCACACAGTGACAAATGGAAAGCAGCTATGAAGGAGGAAATGATTGCCTTAGGTAAGAATGGCACATGGGATCTGGTTGAACTTCCCAAAGGTAGGAAAACTGTTGGATGTAAGTGGGTGTTCAAGGTGAAACAGGGTGTGAATGATACGGAAGACAGGTACAAAGCGAGACTGGTTGCAAAAGGTTTTTCTCAGAAAGCTGGTGTTGATTTTCATGAGATTTTTTCACCAGTGGTTAAAATTGTTTCAATTAGAATTGTGTTAGGATTAGTGGCTTTGCTTGATTTAGAGTTGCAGCAGTTAGATGTTAAGACTGCATTTCTACATGGAGACTTAGATGAGGAAATATATATGGAACAACCGGAAGGGTTTGTTCACCATCGCAATGAGAAATTTGTCTGCAGGCTCAAGAAGTCATTATATGGCCTGAAGCAGTTGCCTCGGCAGTGGTATAAGAAGTTTGATTCTTTCATGTTGAGTCAGAAATATGTAAGAAGTGAATATGATCATTGTGTTTACTTTAAGCAGTTAAATAATGGAATGTTCATTATCTTAGTGTTGTATGTTGATGATATGCTTTTAGCAAGAAAAAGCATTGAAGAAATCAACAGGTTGAAGACTCAGATGGCAAGGACGTTTGATATGAAATATCTAGGAGCGGCAAGACAGATTTTGGGCATGGAGATTTTTAGAGACAGGAGTAATGGTAAGTTGTGGCTATCACAACAGAAGTATGTTGAGAAAATACTTTTGAGGTTTGGTATGAATAATGTGAAGCCTGTTTCAGTCCCTTTAGCTTCCCATTTTAAGCTTTCTTTGAGTTTATGTCCTAATACAGATGAAGAAAAGGATTATATGTCTCGAATTCCATATGCCAATGTAGTAGGATGTTTGATGTATGCGATGGTGTGTACGCGACCAGATATTTCACATGCAGTTGGGGTTGTCAGTAGGTACATGGAAAATCCGGGTAAAGAGCACTCGTCAGCAGTAAAATGGGTGCTTCGGTATATGAGAGGCACAAGTAGTTATTGTATTACTTACAATAAGAGTAGTGAGTCTGTTTGCGGATATGTTGATTCTGATTTTGCAGGTGATTTGGATAAGAGAAGGTCAACTTCAGGATATGTCTTTACTCTTGCAGGTGGAGCTATTAGTTGTATGTCAAAGCTACAAAACATTGTTGCTTTATCCACTACTGAAGCAAAATACATTGCTGCTTCGCATGCTTGCAAAGAGGCGGTTTGGTTGAAAGGTTTGCTTGGTGAGTTTGGTAGGTTACAGGACAACATCAGGTTACTTTCTGATAGTCAAAGTGCAATACATTTGGCTAAGAATCCGGCCTATCATAGTAAATCAAAGCATATTCCAATTAAGTACCATTTTGTAAGACAGGTTATCACTGAAAGGGGCGTTTCTCTTGAAAAGGTGCATACAAAGGAAAACTGTGCAGACATGTTCACGAAACCAGTTTTGTTAGAGAAGCTACGTTGGTGTTTGGCTTCTCTTGGCTTGCAGAAAAAATAAAAAATAACAGGGCATCAGGCTAATTGTTGTCAAGGTGGAGATTGTTGAGATTTTTTCTGTTTTAGACAAAATAGGAAAGAATCCCAGTGTGTGACAACAATAGATATTTGTTGCTGGATTAGCTCTAGGTTGTTGGGAGCAAATTAATGCATCCTAAATTTGATGTGAGAGGCAGTTAGATTCTCTCTGCTATAAAATAGGTGGTCATACGGATAGCTGGGTAAGAGAGTGTGAGAGTTTTATGTAATCTCCTGTTTGAATAATAAAATATTGCCGATGCCTTAGTTGTGTGGACGTAGCCCAGATTGGTTGGGTGAACCACATTAATTCTTTGTGTCTTTATGTGCTTGAATTTTGTGCTGTGTATATGTTTTATAGTCTGTTGTGCATCTGATTTCCAACAAATGGAGCCAACAATTTGGATTTTAACTAACAATTAACCTTTGAACATAAAAAAATAGCTGATAGACATATTGTAACAATGGAAGCCCATACCCTAGGTCAAAATATATTTCCAGTAGAAGAAAAAGGGAAAATAATGCACAATTAACAAGATGATCATTCAGACAAGGGTAACCATGTTGAAAATGTATACATTCATTTCTAAAATTCATAGCTTTACAACCTAGAAGTTCATCAAACAAGTAAGGAAGAAATACAAAATAATTTCCCCGAAGTGTTTTGTTGTACTTGCACTGTTCGATTTCCTATTAGAAGGCCTTAAGTCCAACCCAGAATTATAGACACATTTTACCAATTTTTTCCAGAGGCAATATGCCTGGGGGTAGCTATCCACTTATCAGCTGTTATAATAACATATAAAAGAGAAGAAGAAAAAACTATTATTCAATCGATAGGCAGAGACAAGGGTTTTCAATCTCATTGGATCGAATAGAAAGACTTTTGTGCGGTAAAGAAGAGCATCGAGCTGTAAGGGAACAAGAGTGGTGGTTAGGCAATCATAATTGTCTCTTGTTAGCTATTAGCTCACGAAATGTAGGCATTATTGTATCTACAACCACCAAGAATAAAAATATATAACACTGTATTAGTCTTTGAACAACGTAGAATAAAATGTAGAATATCCCATGCTGAGGGAAAGAACAAGTTCATGGAGAATGAGTCATACTTGTGAAAGGGTGAGCGGTTGATTAGTATGCTCCTATAAAGGGTGTATAAGAGGTCAGAATTGGAAAAAGAAAACAAGGTTGAATGGAGAGGAATAAAAAAATTCCAAAGATGAACCAGTAATTAATAAGAAAAATACCCCATGGCGGGTGAACTTTGGAGAAGACAATCGAGACTGAATTCTTTTATTACTGGAAAAAAAATCTTTCGTAACCCTAATCCACTCACCATTTTCACATGTAGGAAGCAGGTTTTCTCATAGTGAGTTGAAAACCATACCTAGAGTGGGTGACCTTGAATAGAGGGGTAAATGAAAGTTGATTAGATGGATTAGAAGGAGAGAAAAAACATGAATCACCGAATCATCCAAACCTTTCCCCTCTTGAGCACAAGTAAATGGTTTTACTCGAAATGTACTTGGAAAAGTCTTAAAGAGACCAAAATTCTGCATTATCGACTCACTTATTAGTTCGCCCCTTAATACCTGAGACAGAAGAAGCAAATTCACATACGTTTAACCAGTGCCAGAGAAATGAAATGCCAAGGATTCGAATATTATATACAAAAGTTGTTAAACAACATTATTACCATGAGTCGTGCATTCATTCCATCGTAAGGTCCAACTATGAGCAGAAAAGGAGGTGGTTTGGGTAGTAGCCTCTAGACATGAAACCTTCACTATGACTCATAGAACAAATAAGGTGGAAAGGACAACCAAAATATGGGTTAGGGTTAGGCCATTACCTCTTCACCATTGAATCATGGAAGAGCATCGTGGACATCCACCTCCCCATTGTACATCAACCATGTGACTACCACGTCAAACCTTATGAGTTGGAAGAATTTAGTAGGGTCACACCATTCAGGCAATTGTATCTCGGGCTTCGAAGAAACCTCATAAGGTTCAAGAGTATGCCGAGAACAACAATTTAACCCATGACCACGCATAACTCACCTCTAGAGGGTCGACAATAGAATGGAATTATAAATTCCACATAGCTCAAGTAGTGGAGTAAATATATGGTTGTTGGGAGTATAACCTACTCATTTGAATGTAATGTCATAACCAATAGAGGGTCAACATAAATCATTAACCAATAGGTCACATTATGTCTCCTTATGTCCTAAGGCGTATTGGGGGTGTATGTTAAATAAATTCCTTTTCAGGTGAGAAAATTAGAATTTTGGTGGGATGAGAGGATTAAATTTTAATGGTTCTAAAAACAAGCATAGAAAGACATGAACCTATAAATAAATTCTCTCAGCTCATTCTTATGAAGATGTCAAGACCAAGAAATTTAAGTCTAAAGAAAATTTTTGGTTCTACACTTTATTTTTTACTCATTTCCATGTGAAGAAATGTTAGCAGCATTAGTTGTTGATGACTTCTATAAATAGATGCCAGAAACCTATTTTACTTCAAAAAAAAATTGAGGCATGATCTTAGGTTAGTGACAGATTGTATTAGAGACATGTTTCAAAACAAGGCTTGAAAGGAAACACCATAGTAATAAATGGGGATATGTAAAACTAAAAGGTTGAATGGAATATTGATGTGCTAACAACTTTTGTGTTGATATTAAGGTATCAAAGTGAAGCAAACCACCATAAAATGGAAGAGGGTATTCCTTCACTGGTAGCAGAAGGAGAGGATCTATATATAGATTTGGGAAACAAAAGTACTCCGCTAATACCCCAATTTATGGATATTATCAGAAATTTGTAGCAAGAATTAACTCACCTCAAAAACAACAATGAGCGTATGTTAAAATCTAGTGAAGAGAAGGAATGTGTGATAAGGGAGTTGACTGAAAAGTATAGTCATAGAATAATAGATCTGAAAGAACCTAAATGGATGACTGTGGAGATGGAATTGAAGAATTTTGAAAGTGTAGGTGATTCAGATCGGAATTATCCAAGAAATTAAAAAAGAAAAAAGAAGGTGGAACTTCAAGGGGAGTTTAGGAAGATAAGACATCCTAGTTTTAATTTGCATAAGGAAGAGGATGAAGAGGCTTGGATCCTAAATATGGCCAAGTGTTTCCAAGTGTATGAGTATGAGAGCAATTTAAATGCCAGGTTGGCCATTTACCAACTATAAGGGAAAGTTTCTCTTTGGTACGAAGAGGCCGAAACAATACATACTTTATGATTTG
Source organism: Pinus tabuliformis (assembly GCA_031772625.1). Classification (NCBI taxonomy): domain Eukaryota; kingdom Viridiplantae; phylum Streptophyta; class Pinopsida; order Pinales; family Pinaceae; genus Pinus; species Pinus tabuliformis. The sequence goes on along the minus strand of CM062814.1, from coordinate 799,377,898 downwards.
GATTTATGCATGAATGAAAGAAATTACAGAAGTAAACATAAATAAAGAGATGCAGTAGAAATAATACTTCATTTCATTAATGTAAAATACTAAAATATGCTTACAAATAGAAATGGAAATAAAGCAGCTAGGGTAATGGTAGCTTATCTCTGAGAAGAGATGTGGTGGCTACATGCCTCTGAATTGTGTTACAATGAAGCTCGAAGGCCTATTTAATGTTGAGAAATAACAGAAAACCCTAAATATCAAAAAACCTAACCCTAGGAGATGAAATGCCAAATTGTGGGCCCCGTTCGGGTAAATTGGTACATTAACCTTCCGAGGTCGTAACTTTGGCATACAATCTGACATGCGAAATAGCTCTTTAAAAATATCTATCTAAGGACTACAACTTTGGGAAGAGAAACATCGGTCCATAGACCTATGTTGCTACCATATCTCCAAAAAATCATCGTTTAGTGCCTCAAAATGGCTCCGGAAGTTGAGGACCCGAAAAACTGCTAAAATAGTAAATTGTGCTACAAGTAAGGAAACTGAAAAACTGACAGAGACAATTGTGGAGGTCCAAGTGGGATAGGTGTGGAAACCAATATCCACATGGGTCATTCCTCCCCCTTTAGGAAGCAATGGTCCCCATTGCATTGAGTTCCTCCATCTGTTGAACTCGGTCCCTAGTGAGTTGTTCTGTAATCTCTGATGTGTCCAGTAATGGTGGAAAGCATGGTCGAGGGCAGTCCACATTGAACACTTGGTGTAATGGATGGAATGGGGGAATGTTGTGCTCCAAAGCATTGTTTCCCACAACCTTGGTAATGGTGTAAGGACCATGTTGGAGTGGTCTGAGCTTTTGATGGGATCTTGTAAGGCATTCTTTCTACAAATGCAACCAAACTTTATCGCCCACTTGAAACTTGTGTGGTACCTAATGTTGATCATGTCATTTCTTGTACTTGGCATTTTCCAGAATGGAGTGGTGATATATCGACCCATAGGGTAGAGGTGCTCTAGGAGTCAAATTGAATGAATGTTTGATCTGATAGTCAAAACGATGTCCTTGTGGGTGAGGAGAAGATGTTCCTGTCTGATTTCATGACCGTATCCATCTCCTGCTGCTACTATGTGGAGGAACCCTTCACGAGGGTCATGGATGTGGCATCGATCTTCCCCTTACTTTGGGAGTGAACCAGATAGAAAATGAATTTCCTAGTCTGGGAGATAAGCTTGCTGCATTCCTTAGCAGTGATCAAATAGGTGGTGGTAGGTGGGGCTACCTCCGGTATCCTATATAATGAATTACCCAAAGAAATAATAATAGCACGAGGCCTTGACTCATACACGTCATGTCACCTCCACAAGTATGGCTGGCCTAATAATACATCACAAACATCCAGAGGTGCAACATCACACAATACCTCGTATGTGAAGGTTTTGATGTTATAGAGAAGGCGACACTTCTGGCGAACTTGGAGATCTCGTCCTTGGTGAAGCCACCCAATACTGTACAGTTGCAGGTGTGCTGTAGTTTGTAGGCCCAACCACTTCATGACCTCTACTGAAATGAGGTTCTTTTGGCTGCCACTATCGATAATGAATTGCAATGGTGAACCCTTCACTGACATCTATGAGTGGAAAAGATGCTACCCCTCCTCTGGATCTTCGGGCTCATTCTTTTGGATCTCGGTGGTGGCAACAATGGCATTGGGCTCCACGTCAATGATCTACTTCCCTTTACCATTCCCCTTGTTGGGTACTAACTCAGGGTCAGAACATGCATCTGATTTTGGAGCCTTCAACTTGACCACCAGTGACTGCTTGGTCCGACACTCACTTGTGTTGTGAATGGTGCTCTTATGGAAGTCACACAACTTTCATGTGTCCTTCTCTAAATTCGTGGTGTTTTTATTTTCTTGTGGCTTCGATAGGTTGTCTTGGGTTGCCCCGTCTTGGCTTTGCCCTTGGTTCTGCAATTTGGGGAAGCCTCTCCCTTGCTTCGGATTTTTAGATCCAAAGTCTTGCTTATTCTGTTTGAACTTTTGCTTGATCTTGACAGTGTATTGGTATGTTGTACCGAGCGAAGAGATGTTAAAGAACTCCATCTCATCCTGGATGTATTTGTGTAGGCAGCTGCAGTATTTGAGTACCAAATGTAGCTCAGAGTCGTTGATACCCAATTGTGTGAGAAGGGTATGAAAAAAGTTTGTGAACTCCATGACATCTTGGTCCCTTCCCTACCGCAGCGTGGTCCACTTTATGTATTTGTCCTCATAGCTTTTGACAAGGTAGTATTGATCCTTCATGACATACTGGAATGAATTCCAAGTCAGTGTGGCTAAAAATAGTGAGCCCATACTTTCATCCTTCTGCTTGCAGTAGGATTCCCACCAGTCCTTAACGTGGGGGGATGCTTTGAGAAGAGCAAAAATAATATTTTCCTGATTGGAAAAACCATGAACAACAAAATACCCATCTAGTAGATTTAACCATTTATCTACGGCATCTGCATCTATCTGACCCTTAAATATGGGGATTTCAAAATTAACTTGTACCTTAAAGGGTGTGGTGTTTCCAGAGTAGCTGTTGAAAGCCAATGCGTCACCTCTGGGTAGCCTTTGAAGGATCTGGGCAAAGTTTTCCATAGACGCGTTCCTTTCTTGATCGAGGGCTTCTCTGAGCAAGATTTTGATAGGATCTCTTGCCCCCTCGTCTTTCTTTTCATCCGCCATGGGAGGCTGTCGGGATTTGCAAGGCTGCTCTTACAAAGGTTCGACTAGTTCAATCCCTAACTCCTTATGTCTCAACCTAGTTGGGGACATGCAATGTAAAACAATGAAAGAGCAGACCACTTTGATACCACTAATCCAGATTTATGTTGTAACACAACAAATTAGAGAAATAAAAATAAATACAGAGATGCAGTGGAAATAACACTTCATTTCATTAATGTAAAATACTGAAATATGCTTACAAACAGAAATGGAAATAAATCAGTTAGGGCAATGGTAGCTTATCTCTGAGAAGAGATGTGGCACCTACATGCCTCTGAATTGTGTTACAATGAGGCTCGAAGCCCTATTTAATGTTGAGAAATAATGGAAAATCCTAAACATCCAAAAACCTAGCCCTAGGAGATAAAATGCCAAAATTTGAGCCCCATTTGAGTCAATTGGTACATCAACTTCCCGGGGTCATAATTTTGGCATACAATCTCCATTTAACATGCACAATAGCTCTTTGGAAATATCTATCTGAGAACTACAACTTTTGGAAGAGAAACATCAGTCCATGGACCGTTGTTGCTTCTATATTTCCCAAGATATGTTGTTTAGAGCCTCAAAATGGCTCCAGAAGTTCATAACCTAAAAAACGGCTAAAAAGAGTAAATTGTGCTACAAATAAGGAAATTGAAAAACTGACAGAGACATCTGTTGGGGTCCAAGTGGGATAGGTGGCTGGCCACCAACATCCACTTGGATCACTTTGGACGATAAGACAATTTCCTGGGAGGAATTCCAAAGGCGGTTCAAGTCTAAATATCTAAATGAATGGTATTATAATGATAGAGTTCAGGATTTTCATGAACTAAGAATAGGGTTGTTAACAATGGATGAGATTGTGGATAAAATTACCAATTTTCTGTGGTATGTCCCTTATATTAAAGAGGATAAATCCAATGTACAATGTTTCTCGAACTTCCTACCAAACCTCTACAAAGAAATTATTGAGCTTGAAAATCCTAAGACAATGGATGAGGAAAAAAGAAAACCAAGAGTGTGCTATCAGCATATAATGTACCTAATTCACATCACAATTTTATTTTTTATTTCTTATTTTTCCTTTCTTTCCTTATGTAATTCTAGACTATGGTCATATCGGAATAATCTCCCCTAAGTTTTCTTATTACTATGATGAATCATGATATCCTTGTTAACTTTTGGAACTGTGCAAGCTCAATACTTTACTATGGAGAAAGGGGTTTCGACCTTTCTAGCACTATATATATATGTGTGTGTGTGTGTGTATATATATATATATATATATATATATATATATATATATATATATATATATATATATATATATATATATATATATGCTACAGGTGGTAAGGCTGATCTATGAATTACCTTATCCCTTGGTAATCACTTTCTTTACTTAATGGATTCACACTCTAAACATGTTCCATGGTTAAGAACTTTTTGCGATGTCAAGTTGTACCCTTCCGTCCACTATGACACGAACCTCGCTAGTATGCCCTCTTTTCTTTTTCATTGGCAGATGTGAATGCATTCAACACACAATGGTTGAAACCCACACATCTGTCCTATAGGCACACACTTCGAGGGCTGAGTATGCCGAGGTGATTTCAAGGGCCTAGATCAGTCACAAATCAATCTACGAACCAAATCCTCCCTTCTATCCCTATCTCTTTTTTCACTACCCACCTTATTATTCCATTTGCAATTTTTCTCGTTACAGCAAGCAGAGTCGAGAAGGTAAGAGTTCCATCTCTCTGTAGCGGTGCTGCAACCACTTCTTCCGCCCTGAGTTCATAATCCCACCACTCAATTCTCCACCTTTGGCTACGTAATGATGGGATTTAGTTTCTTAATACAACATTTTAGGCTTGGCAGCCATTCTCAGCGAGAAAGGGCAATTTTCAGGCCTTGATTCTGTATTTCGCTAACCTTGGTTTGAATTTTTCAATTGTAATACTTCCTTGTTAATTTCATTTTGGGTGGTTTCCTTTGTGTGGTAGGAAAAACTCCAAGTTCCACGGCTGCAAATCGCCACAACAAAAAGGTGCCTTCAGAGGTCTTAGGTAAGCTATTTCTGAGATTCCAGGAGAAACCCCTACTTCTGACTTTAATTTCTCCACTTCCTTTCTTTTTGGCCTATTATTTTTAACACATATTATATGATCTTCCATGAAGAATTGGGGTATGGTTTCGGGTTCTTATGGCTCGAAAGGAAACCCTTAATCTTTCCCATCTGGATGGTTTGTTTTATGTCTCATGTCTATCTCTTTTCCTGTTGTTTTGTTGATCGTTACACACATTGTTGTTTCAGCTATGCACCTAGAAAATTGGTTTATTTGCATCCATCCGAGGATACAATGCATTTAATTAATCATTGTCTTTTTCTTGACACGTTGGTGGCTTCCAGTCCTCCTGTTTTTGTCTTGGATTTTTCACTTACTACTCTGTCTCTATCACTCTCGACCCTCTGGTGTGGATATTTGTATTCCATCAAGGTCTCAGCGAAGTTGGATTATGCCTCAGCTTGCTTGAGCCTTTGGGGTTTCGACTCATGACCTCTGGTTTCCAAATCCTTAGTGGAAGAACATTTCCTAGCTACATTGTAGTGGTAGTGTTGTTGTTTGTAGGGCTTAAGATAGCGCATAGTTGAGTTTTCAGTTGCATTTATTTTTATCTTTTATTTTAATTTGAAAGGACAACGACTATGTTGGATGTATTTGAGATATTGAGGGTCATCGTGGCCGTGTTGGTCTTGCCCTCTGGTTCCTTTAGATATAAATCAGAATAGGGATGTGAGAGACCTGATGAAATATGATGAATGTATAAAATAGAACTTTCTTAAAGTTATGGAAATTTGGTTCAGTTTGTTTGTAATTCCAATTGGTTCAGTTGTTTGTCTTTCATTTGACATGGATTCCTTGGTTGTGTACACATATTTTCTTATATAGGAAAAATTACGGAACATTCATGTCCATGTCCAAAGTGCAATTTTGGTTAATACAATTTTGCACCAATTTTTTTCTCCTTATTTGATTCTTCTAGACAAACCTCTGCTTGATAGAATGGATTATGGTTGCTTCAGGAATTTATGGTTGTATGGTATTGGTCCATTACTTTATGATTACATAGCTTGAAGACCTGTATGATTTATATACAAAGAAGTCATCTAATATGAAGTTTTTGCATGTCCTCTTATTATTGAGATTCTCAAAAGTGGATCATGTAGCCCTTTCTAGATTCCATACACATCATATAAATGTTATGTATGCCTGCTTAATTAAATATTGCTTTCATGTACAAAAATTATTGTATTGTTTTCCTTTAGTAGGATTCTATTTCTAACTCAACAGATTTCTTGAATCGCTTTATGAATTTACCTGTTAGAAACAAGTATTATTATGTCTTTCACATATCTATTATATAAGTATAGTCTACTGAATAGTATTTCCATTTCAAAGTGTTAGCATGGCCACTCGGCTACAATAACCATCCCAGAATGTTTTAAATTGCTTAGTAGGTAGATGCCCTTACTGTAACAGATTAGCTATGTTATAGGTCTGTAGGTAGGACATAACGTGTCTTAGGTTTACCTTTGAGATTTTGTGAGTACTAAAACAGAAATGTATGTTTTCTCATAGCCAAAACAACTCTATTATACAATCCCCTTCTCTCACACGAGAATCCTGAAATGGATTATCAACCAACTACCTATATGCAATTCTTTTAGAAGTACTCATAATTTTGAAACAATAATTCCTATTCAAATCAGTTGCAAACATTTCTATCGTGCATTTTCTATACCTATTCAACTCATGGTTCACATAACTTTCTACATGCTTTCAGTTAAGATATTCCAAAATAAAAATACAAAAATTCTTCTATATCCAATCATAAAATTTCATACATACATGCCAATTATCTATTTAAGCTATACTGGTTAGCATATTTGTTTGCATGCATTCATTTAAAGCTATAAATGTACAGATTCCTACTCCAGCCATTAATGAACTTATACACCATGCGTTCAACATTCTACCCACAAACTATTGATAATTCCACAACATAGCTAAATAATTTAATTGTAATGGATATCTAACATTCAACATACACATAATGCAATCTATTATCCATGTATAGTTCATAATTTCTGACCAATACACTCCAGAATGGGAAAACAATGGCTGACCGCACCAGACCTCCGAACCTTGAATCCTCTGATTCCCCCCGATCTATGATAAATTTCCAAGCATGAGTAACCACTACTCAACCTTGATAATGTTTAGGTAAGATTATCCTATTCACATATTTTTTCCTTTGGCAGTGTCCTGCCTTCAGGGGTTATGTTTCCCCTTAGCCTAGGCTTTTCCAATTTTTTTCCTTAAAGCTGAAAAGACTGCCTTTTCCCTGTAGTGATTTTATTCCCGGTCTTTATCTCCCACCGGAATGGCATCTATATATATATATATATATTATTTAGGAAAAATCATGATGAATGTGATTCCTCTCAGATTTTGGCAAGTTTCATCCTCTACGCTGTTGTCACCCAGTGAATTTCCCAGTATAAAATCAATAGCTTTATTCATAAAACTTAAACATCCAAACATAAATGTTTATCTCATCCTAGCATAGTCACGGCCATAACCATTACACAATTAATTAAGTTCTTAAAAATTTGGGGTGTTACATCACCGCCCCCTTCAAATTAACATCGTCCTTGGGGTTATTATTCATGAGAAAATAATTCAGGATAGGCAGCCTTCATGACCTCTTTTTTTTCACAGGTTGCTTTTGCTTCCCTAGCAGTAAAGTGCTGCCACTGCACTTTAACTTGAGAAATGACCCGATTCTGTAGTATGGTTTCCCTCCGTTCCAAAATGTGGAGTGTTTCAAGAAAGCAATCTCCTTTGGGTTTCACCAGTAAAAGATGCCAATCAATTACATGAGAGTTATCATGCACATATTTTTTTAATAGCGACACATGAAATACATTATGTACTTTAATATGAGCAGGTAGAGCTAATTGATATGCTACTAGACCTATTCGATCCAGCACTTCAAATGACCCACAGTACCACGATGCTAGTTTAGCACAAATGGTATTACTCAACATACTCTTGCGAGGCTTGATTCTCAAGTACACATGTTCCCTGATTTGAAATTCCTTAAGAGTCCTTTTCTTATGGCATAGGTTTTCTAACGATCTTGAGCGATTTCCATATTTTGTTGAATTTTTCGCACTCTGTCTTCCATTTCACCCATGAGGTCGAGTCTAAGGATCAACATATACTCTTGTTGGCTCTAACTAAGAGGGGTATGACACTTTCTGCCATAGAGAGCCTCAAACTGGCTCATTTTAATGGAAGCCTGATAACTATTGTTATAGGAAAACTCGACTAAATGTAGTTAGTCTTCCTATTTTGTGGGCCTGTCCATTAGATACATTTGAAGTAGGTCTTCCACAATATGACTTCGTTCTTTTAGTTTACACATCGGTCTGTGGGTGGTATGCTTTGCTGAAGTTTAGTTTGGTACCAAAATTTCCAAACAATGATTTCCAAAATTTTGAAGTAAATTTTGCATCCCGATCTGATATGATCATTTTTGGTATACCATGTAGTCTGAAAATATCTTTCATGAAGATATTTACAATTTGTGTTGTTCTAAATGTGGATTGTACCAGAATAAAGTGGGTCATGTTGGTATTGAGTTCTTAGTAATCCAGTTATGAAATCCAAAGAAATCATATCCCAATTCCACTCCAAAATTGGTAATGAATAGGAATACCAAATTAGAATTAAACTCAAGAAAAAATTGTACAAGGTTAATTAATTACTAAGAGGGTTTATTTTATTAAAAATCATATTGACAGAATGGCTATTATCTTCCTTATTTATAAATGGTGGGGTAAACCTCATGTACATACACAGAGAAACCAGAAGTAAAAACTCTTGGGAGCATGGGAGACAATGAAACTTACGCACTTCTTCTTAGTATAGCTAATTTAACTAAATATTAGAACTAATAATAAAAGTCTTATCTTTTACTGTTCAATTGAGGAACTAAATAATAAGCACCGTAAGAAAAACGATGCTTAGAAATCAGTAAATTTTTTGTAGGCAGGGAAAAAAAAAAAACAAAAAAAACGTAACGTAACATACGCGCGCTGAAATATAACAATGAAGACAAAAAAATTCATTTTAACAACAATCAACCTTTGAACAGAATGAAAATAGACGATAGACATAGCGAAACAATGAAATCTCATACTCTAGGTCACAAGATACTTCCAGTAAAAGAAAAAATAAAAATAGCGTGCAATTAACAAGATGATCATTCTGACGAGGGAAACCAGGTTGAAAATGTATACATTCATTTCTAAAATTCATAGCTTTACAACCTAGAAATTCAGAAAAAAGGTTAAGGAAGAAATACAAAACAATTTCCCTGAAGGGTTTTTTGTACTTGCACTGTTCGATTTCTTATTAGAAAGCCACAAGTGCAACCCAGAATTACAGACGCAATTTACGAAATTGCGCCAGTGGAAACATGCCTGGTGGCGACTCTCGACTTACCAATTGTTACAATAACATATAAAAGAGAAGAAGGAAAAATCACTATTCACTGGATAGTTACAGATAGGGGTTTTCATTTCGGTTACATCGAATAACAAGACTCCTGTGCCATGAGGAAGAGAACCAACATGTAAGGGAACAAGAGTAGTGCTTAGGTGGTGATAACTATCTCTTGTTAACTAGTAGCTCATTAAACATAGGTGCTATCACACCTACAACCACCAAGAATAAAAAAAATTAACAGTCTTAGTCTCTAAACAACACAGAATAAACTGTAGAATATCCCATGCTGAGGAAAGGAACAAGTTCATGGACAATGAGTCATGCCTATGTAAGGGTGAGTGATTGATTGGCCTGCTCCTGCAAAGGGAATATAAGAGGTCAGAATTAGAAAAATAAAACAAGGTGGAATGGAAAGAAATAAAACAATTCCAAGGATGACCCGGTAATTATTAGTAAAAAAAACCCATGGCGGGGAACTCTAAGCAGACAATAGAGTTTGAATTTTCTTATTACTGGAAAGAAAAATTTCCGTAACCCCAATCCACTCACCATTATCACCTATAGGAAGGAGGGTTTCTCTCGGAAAGCTGAAAACCGTACCTAGTGTGGGTGACCTGGAACAAAGGAGAAAATGAAAGTCGACTAGCTGGATTAGAAGGAGACAAGAAAAAACATGAATCACAGAGTCATGGAACCCATTCCCGTATCGAACATAATTAAATGGGTTTACTTGAAATGTACCTGGAAAAATATTACATAGACCTGATTTCCTCATTATCGAATCACTTGTGAGTTCACCCCTTAGTACCTGAGACAAAATAAAGAAAATTTGCATACATTTAATCAGTGCAAGAGAAATGAAATGCAAAGGAGTCGAATATTATAAACAAGAGTTGTTAAGAAAAATTATTACCATGAGTAAGGCATTCATTCCATGGTAAGGTCCAGCTGTGAGCAAAAGGGGAGGTGGTTTGGGTGACAGCCTTTCAACATGACACCTCCAGTATGACTCACAGAAAAAATGAGGTGGAAAGGAGAACCAAATGATGGGTTAGGGTTGCACTAGCCCCTCTCCATCGTTGGATCGTGGAAGAACATCCTGGTCATCCACTTTCCCATTGTAGATCAACCATGTGACTACCACATGAACCTTATGAGTTGGAAAAATCCTTATGAGTTGGAAAAATTTAGTAGGGTCACACCATTTTAGGAGTCATATATAGGGCTTTGGAGAAACCTCAAAAGGTTCAGGTGTATGCCAAGAATAACAAGTTAACCCATGGTCGAGCATGAATCTCCTCTAGAGGGTCAGTAATAGATTGTAATTATAAAGTCTCCATAGTTTAAAAAGTAGAGTAAATATATGGTCGTTGGGAGTATAACCAACTCCTTTGAATGTTAATACATAACCAACAGAAAGCTAATGTAAATCATTAACCAATAGGTCACATTATGGCTCCCTATCTCCTCGGGCATATTGGGGGGTTATGTTAAATATTTTATTTTTTTTGAGGTGAGATAGTTAGAATTTTGTTGGGATGAGAAGATTAAATTCTAATTTAGAAGATTAAATTCTCAATGGGGCTGGAAACAAGCATGGAAGGAAATGAACCTATAAGGAAATTCTCTCAGCTCATTCTTATGAAGATGTCAAGACCACGAATTAAAGTCTAATGAAAATTTATGCTTGTATACTTTATTTTTCCTCCTTGTCATGTGAACAAATGTTACCAGGAATAGTAGGTGATGACTTCTACAAAATATTCGGAAACCTATTTTAATTCAAAAAGAATTGAGGCATGAACTTATGTAGTGACAAAAGGTCATTATGAAACATTATTCAATTTTCTAAAGTTAAAATTTTAACACTTGTCAATCATGGAAGTAAATACCAAATGTCATTTTGAAAAACCTTAAAAATTAGTACATATATCAAAGAATAGTTCTAATGAGAGAAATTTGTTTTTCTTTTTTATATCAAAATTATAACTCATTTAAAATCTTAAACTAAGACAATTTGACTAAATTTGTATTAGTAGTGTAACGAAATCGTAAAAAAATAATTGTTTTAATAAAAGACACAACAATTTGTTTAGTTTAAAAAACAAAATTTTAAAACGAGTTGTTTAAAAAAATAGAAATTAAAAAATCGTAAATAAATAATTTTAATATAAATTAAATAAAATATAAAAAAAAACATCATTATAATATAAAAAATAAGTAAATTTTACTAAAAATAGATAAATTATATTAAAAAAAATTAAAAAGAAAAAGGAAAAACCTAAAAATCCAATTTATATATATATATGAAATGTAATTTTTTAAATTACTATTTAGGTTTTTTTGGTTTATATTTTTATTTTAAGTTTTTTTAGCATGGCTAAATTTTTTCTCACAAATTTTTGAATCAGTAACCTTCACATCATGAAGTGTCCTAAGATTACACCCTCTCATTCTCTATTCTAAGCCCATGCTAAAACATAGCCCAGGGTATGAGTTTATTTATATGAATGATGTTTTACAAACCATATTAGAGAATAACAAGAAATAGTTACAATTTTAACGAATAATGAAAATAAGTCAAGATATTTTAAAATAAAATTTCAAATTATTTATAACTTTAATCATGATAAAATTAATTTCTCTTGGTATTTTCACTCTTTGTTTTTAGGTGATTATTTATTAATTTTTTTCTTAATCGTTATATTTGATCTCGTTGGAATCGATTTAAATATTAAGCCAAAAAACAAGTGATATCGCATCATTATTTTTGCACTTGAGTATATTTTTCATATTTGGTTTCTTTGATGTCAAAGTTAAAATCGATTAAAATATTAAGCCAAAAAAAACGTCATATTGCATTGCTACTTTTGTATTTGAGTATGTTTTTCCTATTTTTCATAGGTGGAAAATATTAAAATTTTACTTGGGAAAAGAAGAGATAATGCTACATCATTTCTCTCTCTTACATTTGGGGTGGCACCATATTTCTTGTTTTGAGGTAACCATTGTCATTAATTTTATCACCTTTATAACACTAAAAGGAGTAGTCTAATGACGCAGAGAAATTTCTTGGATGACTAAAAGTGGTTGGAATCCGGGAAAAAAAATTTCAAAAAATTTTATAGAGGCATGTTTGAATCATGTTTTTGATGGTGGAGATGGATTCAGCACCATCAAAAACGTCTAGAACACTTAGAATTTTGATGTTTAACGACTATAGCTTGGATTTACAAAAATGCTTGCCAAATTTTCTCTAAATATAACTAGAATTCCTATAACTTTCCACGCAACTCCTCCACCTCGTTAGACTAGGTGTAACATGGTTAATCTCAAAAATCATGTTCTTAAAATGTCGTGTATATACCAAGAATATATATCAATTTCAAAATATTTAGCATATTTTACCAACCTTCTAATAATTTTACTTACTAAAATATGTAGATATTGAAAGATTTCTCTTATTGTCTTTTGAGCATATAATTGAAATTCTAAAAAAAAAATCATGTAATCCCTTACCTTAATGTTTAATGAATTTATTTTTAAAGTATAATTTGAAATATACTTTTTATAGTGAAAATCAAATATTGTTATTATTTATATCTTTTAAAATGTTACATTTGAACTGATTGTTGAGGAAGTAAGAAAAAAATCATACCTTTTTTCATGATGTATTTCTGGAAAATATTGAAATACATTTTTTTATTAATATTTTTTAAAATGCTATTATTTTATTTCATATTGAGGATAGAAAGAATCACATATTTTCTCTTTCCGTGTAATTAAAACTTTAAGCCTTTTACATTATACAAATATAGAAAATTGATATTGAAATATTTTAGTTAAGGTGAATTTTCAAAATTTTTACTATAATTGATATAAATTTTTTTTTATTATTAATACTTTTTCAATGTTATGTTTCAATTAACACTAAATAAGGAAGAAATTATGTGTTTCCATTATACTTCTATTTAACAATATTTTTCCCTTCAACTATGTATGGAGAAAGAAAAAGATAATCTTCTAAATTTTTTATTTATGACTACTATTAAATTATTTTTCAATTTATTAATATATTTTTAAAATTTTACTTGTTAGAAAATTCATAGAATCTCACATTACTTTCTTTCATATATATATATATATATATATATATATATACACAAAATATTTATAGTATATATATATATATATATATATATATATATATATATATATATTAAATAAGATTTTTTACGTTGTAAGGTGTTTTCCTCTGAAATCAACTCCCCCAATTGCTACCGTGTATTTGTTTGAGCCATTCAATGAGATATTTGATGATTGAAAAGTTCGATACCGTTGGATGAATAATTAGGATAAGAAAAAACCTAATAATTAGTTTAGGTTAGTTTCTTATGTTCTTTTCGCACTGTTTTTCCTATTACTTCAAATCTTGCAGTTAAATCTTGTAGAGTAGGTCGTGTCTCTGGACATCCCACTCTTGGAGCTTGATGATCAACCCAACATTGATCTCACCATCGATGGCACTAGCCAAGTCGACCCCGAGCTCAATCTCACCCTCGCCCAAGGCTGCGGTGGCGCGTTTCTCTGAGAGAAGATGGTGGAGGCTGCTTCTACCAAGGTCGTGGTCATCGTTGATGAGTTGAAACTCATTAGTGGCCTCAGTGGCAACGACCTGGAAATTCTTGTTGAGGTGGTGCCCTTTTGCTATAAGTACAATGTTTCGAGGTTGAAATCCCTCTCTCAGCTGAGGGTTGTGAGGCGAAGCTCAGGTTGGACGGTGACAAGCTGTAAGTTACGAATAATCATCAAGATCAACAATAATACCCTAATTCCAGCCAATTTCACAAGCTTCATAAATAATTTATTCTCCATTACAAGTATAAAATTTTCTTCTTCCTCAATTATGCGAACTAGATTCTATTGCGATTGCGTGTTTATCATTTTTGCAAAAACAAGAGCTTTGTGCTGAGAGCTTTAAGCTCTTGTGATTTTATCCCTAGTTGGGACTGTGCAGGGAGATTTTTTAATGGATGTTATAGGCTTCAAATTTCATCCAATGGAAGACTAGCTAGTTGGCTTCTATCTGAAGAAAAGGATCCAAGGTGGCCACCCAGTGAGCTTCGATAAAATCATACCAACATTAGACTTGTACCGATATGATCCCTGCGAGTTACCAGGTATGTTTATCTTCTCTTAGCTACTTCTCAGGTTAGAATTGTTATAAAAAGTTCACAAAATAGTAATTTATATATTTTTCTTCCTGCATGATTGGTTTATGATGGTGGGGAGAGGCAATGGTTCTTCTTCGTTCGAGGAGACCACATGAATTCGAGTGCTCAGCTTAACAGATTGACCAAGTTGGGTTACTAGAAGGCCACAGGTTCAGACATGGCAATTCACAACGAGCAGCTTCAATGCATCAGTATAAAGAAAATGCTCATGTTTTATGAAGGAAAATCCCCTTATGGGCAGAGGATGGACCGGATTATGAATGAGTACAGGATGCTAGATCTCAGATCCTCCACAATCAAGGTTATTAGTTTATTTTGATAATCATTATATCTAAATATTTTGTACATGGTGTGGAGTGATTTTTTTTTAGGTGTGTGACTATGAGAGGTTTTTACCTTTTCTTATAAGAATCTGACGAGATAGTCTTTGTGAAAAATTAGAAATTTTAGTTATCTAAATTTTAAAATGTGTTTGTGAAAGATTCAACTTATAAATATGGTGTGTAATGGGTTTGGTGTATGTCTTAGGGAACTGCTTTGCTCAGAATTTGTTCACTCTAGGAATAAGGAAATATGTTAATGGCCCAATATCCATAGGCATTCTCAATGACCCAATATCCATGGGAATTCTGGTGAGAGTGAAACCCTTCTCCTTTATTGACCATCAATTGGAAATTCGAGGTGGAATACTTTTCTTTGAATAACAATGATATTTAGCCTTCTATAGCAGATAGCCTACAATGATAACTATCTCACTGCTTATTTGACAATTGAATTAGAATAAGTTTCCACATTGTATAAATAAATAAACAAATTATGTAATGATCAGTTTTTCAATGCTTTGGAGTGGGTAATAAGGCCAGAGTTTTCTAGTTGCAATACTTATATCCCCAAAGTATGCAGGAGATTTGAACTTTAGAGATTTTCTTCTTTTTTTTATTGTGGTTGGAGTTTCAAATTTATTTATTTTTAATTGTGGTTGGAGTTTCAATATTTTTTAATCTATGAGGTTATAATTTGAAGTTTTACTATACCTCTCATTAGTTAATAGGTCAAAAGGTATGTAGCTGCAGTTTTTTTAAACCCTTCTAAGCATAAAACAACACAAAGAGGTTGAAGTTTTGACCTCTATACTTGATGGTACCATATATTTACATCTACAATTTTTTTTATCCCCCCTGAGTGGTTCAAAATGGATTTCGATTTGTAACTAAACATTTCTCATCCATCTCAGGCTTAGAGAGAAGACACGGATCTAATTCTTCATCGAGGTTCTATATGAATTTAAGTGTTTCATACATATTTTGTTAAAGTTGGTTATGCTAAGTTGGTTATCTTAGCATCATAGTGTCAGGTTTTTTTCTGTAGTAAAAACTCTAGATCAAGCAGTCTTCTTTCACATTCAGATTTTCAAGACAATGCAACCTTCACTTAGGTCCATAGGCCTCCATATATAAAGAAGTCTTCTCTCACAATTAAATTGGATAGACACTGCAGATTCTGTAGGCATGTCCCAACTACCATTCTGAAGTACTTATTTTACTTGAAATGGAAAACATGGCTAGGTGTTTTACATGAAATGTGTCTTTTATCGGTATTTTATGAATCCATATGGAGCTCTTGTTAGGTCATAGTAGTAGGTGAGGAGAGATCATTTGATCATTCTGTGGAGTACCTACATCTTTTTCCTGATGGATAAGTAGGGATGAGATCTATTATTGGTTCCACTTTTTCTTTCCAGCAGACAATTTGGAGAAAATATTTTGAACATTTAATATTAGTTTAACACCTTAATTGAATATGTCAAAACAAAATCCAATCTCCACACAAATGAATGATTACTGATGTTAAAATAACTTAAAACTAAAGTTGAGCAGTGACACAGGGAATCAAGGGAACTAATAGTGTGATTACTCTAATATGAAATGAACAGAGACAAAATTGAAACTTATAGTTTTAGAAATTTGATATAAGTGCAATTACCTCAAATGCTCCAACCTTTCCCCATCTATGAAGACTATGAATTTAGTTGTCATTTTTTTTAATAAGGCAACATATTTTGGGGAAAACCCTTGAGAATTTCCCCTCATTTGAAATATTGGCACCCAAGGTAAACTCTACATCCTCCAAGGAACAAGGCTCTAGTGCTACTACACAATATGGGTAGTTCAGACATTTATTTAAGGTAATCCAAAAAGAGTCTAACTTGTTCAAAGATGATTGTAATTTCTTTTTTTCTTTCAATTTTTCAAATGTCTCTGCAATAGCTCCATACATTGTCATCAAGCTCAAGAATAATACTTGATTCTCCCCAATTTCACAAGCTTCATAAATAATTTATTCAAGCCCTAAATTGTTAACTAGGATAGTGTTGTTTATCACAAGTGTTTTATACATATTCCATTAAAGTTGGTTATGCTCGTATATAAGGTTTCGTATTTATACTGAGGAAAGTAAATTGGCTTGTTCAGGTGAATGATATTGTCTTATGCCAAATATACAAAAAGCTTGCTTCTCAGAAGTCGATGGAACAATAGTCAAGAAATGATCACGTTGTGAAAGAAGAAACGGTGATTTCAGCTGATGAATACGAAGATACGTCTCAGTCAACAACCCTTAATGGTGGTGGCCAATTATCAAATGCAGTGACAGAGATTGAAGTTTCTTCGTTATATTATCAGAAGTGGGAGAGAGTGTGTTCTTCTGATCAATGTAAAACCAACCATGAAGCAAGTGTGTTTGAGTGCTTGGAACTGATCATGCTCTCCGAAGAGATAAGGGTTTTGAGGACCAGTTAGTGTTGCCAGACTTGTCGCCGGACAGCATGTTGATCTAGGCCATACCAACCTCTTCTGGTCTTCTTTCTACATCACCATCCAGCCTTCCTTACTTTGAATATCTTTGCATGTTCTTTCGAATGTGGGGAGAAGTTTACTTTCATTGCTCACTGAATTCATACTACTCTGGTTTATGAAAAATTGTCGAGATCTATCATTTCCTAGGTATTAGTATGTACATGCCCAACGTCTGGGATTTTTTTCTTCTTGAATATTCTGGTGCTTTGCATGCTTTATCATGTTCATAAAATTGAAGAACCTAGACTTTCAAATCATCTATTGTCGTTACCACTACGTCTGATTCTGCTATGTTTATGTATTTGGGACACACAATACTATAACAAAATTGGTAATGTAGAATTGTATACATTGCTTTACCACTTCTATTTTGCATAATGGGCAAATATTCCCATACATTATTTTATTTTAGTTCAATATTTCTTTGGTACCCATTACTTTTTCAATTGATTATGTTCCTAAATCTATTTTGGTACACTTTTCTTTCAATGGTAGTGGGGTTTGAAAGCATGCATTTCCAAAACCTTGGATCAAAGATGTAAAGGTAGTAGTGGGTGGTGATCAATACCTTAAGTATGTTAGATGTTAATGGCCAAGGGACAACATGTTATATAAATATTTATTTTCGGAAATGAGTCCATAATACTTTGTTGCCAAAGTTCTTAGTATGCTATCCTGGCATAATAGTGTCAAGTGTTTTCTGTAACGACAACTCTAGGTCAAGAAGTCTTCTTTCACATTTAGATTGACAAGAAAATGAAACCTTAAATTAGGTCCATATGCCTCCATCTATAAAGAAGTCTTCTCTCACAATTAGATTGGATAGATATTGCAAAGTCTACAGGCATGGCCCAACCGCCATTCTGAAGTACTTATTTTACTTGAAACAGAAAACATGGCTAGGTGTTTTACATTAAATGTGTCTTTTATCAGTATTTTATGAATCCATATGGAGCTCTTGTTAGGTCATAGTATAAGTTACATAAAGATTCATTTTTGGAAATGCATCCATAATACTCCATTGCCAAAGTTCTTAGTATGCTATCCTGGCATGATAGTGTCAAGTTATTTTCTACAAGAAAAACTCTAGATCAAGTAGTCTTCTTTCACATTCAACTTTCGATGCGACCCCATCTCAGATCCCCCACGCCTCTGCTTCACCTAGATTTGCACCCATATCTGGTTCAATACATGATCCTCTCCCTCCTTACCCTCATCTCACTGATGGTCCATCTAACACTTCTCTGCCTAACCCTAACCCTTGAACCCTCATACGCTCTGGTTGCTTCAGCTACCCTATTCCTACCCCCAAGTCCACCCCCTCCACCCGATAGATAGTTAACCAAGGCATCTGTGGTCTGCTAAAAGACTACCCGATGACCAGACGCTCTAACAAGCAAAAAAAGGGCTGATGTCTTACAGCGGGAGACATGGACATCAGGCTAGCCCTGGGTGAGGACCTCACCATGGGTGAAGTGGACAACACTGCTAAGAAGGTTCTCGTAGGGTGTGTTTGTGGGAGGAATTACACTATAGAGAGGCTGCGCCTATAGACGGAGGAAATATGGCGTTCCCCTCTCAAAGAATTACCCATTATTCATGTTCTGGCGAGGGGTTGGTTTGCTCTCTGTTTCCACTGGGAGGAATACATGGACTGGATCCTCTCGAGGTTCTGGCACATAGAATTAGCGCCAATTTTGCTGAAGTGTTAGGACCCTTTGTTTGATCCAGAGCGTGAATAGTTGGGGGCTTGTCCTATTTGGGTTCGGCTTTTGGGTCTTCCTCTGCAATACTAGACTCCCACCATCTTTAAGCATATTGGAGATGCTTTGGGTACCTACCTGGACCACAACCAAACCTTTGAATCGACTAGGATCATGACCATGGTCTGTATACTGGTTCACTTGGAAACTCGTGTTGGACTGGAGGAGAAGATAACCTTGCCCTTGCACCATTTTGCCCGTGGAAAAAACCTAGACTAAGGTGTGCCCTTCTAGTGCAGACGCTACCACAAAGTTGGACACCTATACAAAGAATGTCCCCTTCTCATGAATTCGTCTACTACAGCTAATGGATTGGTACATAGGCTAATAGAAGAGCCAGTGGTGGACGTGCTACCCCTAGATCTAGATGGTACAAAGGAAGAAGTTGAGAATAATTTTTAGAACTCTAATGCATCCAAGAAGTGGCCTCTTTTTCCTCCGAAGACCAAATCCCGATCTGCGGCGGAAGTCGCTCCTTCTTCAGGTATTGTATTTGCTCCTAGCTCCTCTGTCCTACATTTCCATCATATATATGTCTCTTTGGTTTTTTCTGCTCCCCCACTTGTGATTATACTAGCCCTATTTCATGCACTTTTGCTCCACCTCAGCCAGTTTTCACCACCACCCCCTATCAATTACTGGACTGGACAATATCCCTTTTCCAACTGATTTTACCTCCCTGGGCCCTCATTCCTATAATCTTCTCCCTCGTAGGAAAGCCACTCGAGATGCACTAGGCCTAGGCATATCTCTCGGATCCATAGACCATAAGCCCTTTCGAGGGCGTCCCTCCAGATTAGCCAAAGCAATTAAAATTGCAATGGATGATGTTGCCCAAGGATGTCAAAATACCATCAATTTGGTGCTTAGAGTAGCAGACACCCCAACCAAGGTCTCCAAATGAAATTGCTATCCTTTAACTGTCGGGGCTTGGCCAGCCCCCCAAAAAAAAACTTGCCCTCAAGAGACTTATGTGCTGTGAACCATGTGACATATTCCTCTTTCAAGAAACCTTGGGATGCTCTGAACAGATAGTTAAAATTCTTCTGGACACCATGCTTAGATGGTGCTTTCAAGCTATGGATGTAGCTAGCCATTCTGGGGGCCCTTAGAATCAATCCTTGGACCATCAAGGTGATGGCCTCTTGGGGTGGTCTTGGTTTTCTTGGCATGGACCTTTTCTCAGTTTCCATGGGCAAACAGATTTGTATAATTAACATTTATGCCCCATATCATAATAGGTTGCACTTCTGGAATCATCTCCTAGATAACCCGATGATCAATTCCTCAACTATTATGGGGGTTGACCTTAATTTCACCATTGGTCATGAAGAGTCCTGGGGACATCACTCACAATTGGACTCCCTCTCAGATCAGCTGAGCTATCTGCTGGAACAACATGGTCTCATAGATGTTCCTATGAATAAGAGGTTGCCTACTTGACATAATAGAAGAACAGGGGAAGCTGCCCTAGAGGAATATCTGGCCACTTACTTATATATTTGGAGCTGGCAGGATCCACTGTCAAACCTCAAGCCCCCTACAAGTTTAACTCGACCTAAATCAAAGACCCTAACTACCTTAAGTTGGTCACTGACTACTAGAGGTATCACCCCCTTACTTCTGGAGGGTGGAAGGATGTGGGTTTCTGCAATAACCTACACTATCTCAAGAGACTCTTGATCGATTGTGCTAAACAGAAGAAAACTAGGGAGGACTTGGCTTTATCCGAAATTGAATCCCAGATTAAAAATCTAATGGATGAGCATGGAAAAGATTACAACTCTATTGAAACCAAATCCCAGCTTGTTGAGCTAGAAGCCCAAAGATCCAAGATCTTACTGGCCCGGGAGGAAACTTGGTGACTTAGAAGTAGGGACGTATGGATACAAGTGGGGGATGGCAACACTAATTTCTTCCACAAATTTGCTAACGGAAGAAGAACCAACAACACGATTTGTAGCTACCCTCTGACCAAGGCTCACCAACAAACACTCATGCATCACTGTCACGGATGGGCATCTCACACTTCAAACAGTTGTTCAAAGCCCCTTCGGGTGTTTCACTGCCTAATATCATTCAAACTGCTAGGATATTCCCTAGATTTGTGGAGATGGACAATATGGAGGATCTCATAAATCCAGTCTCCATGGGGGAGTTGGAGAGCACTTTGAAATGGTTTAAAAGAGATAGAAGCCCAACACCGGATGGATGACCTGTGGAGTTCTACCTAACTTTCTTTGATATCCTAGGTCCTGACCTTCTTGCAGTAGTGGAAGAATGTTGGACTAGTGGTATACTACATGATCCTATCAACTCCACCTTCATTGCCCTTATTCCTAAACTGGACTCACTTCTTTCCTTCAATGACTTTCTCCCTATATCCCTCCACACTTTCCTTTACAAAATCATTGCTAAGATTATAACCAATTGAATCAAGCCTATCCTTTTGGAGCATATCTTCCCAGAACAGTTTGCCTTCCTTCAAAACTGGCAAATACATGAGGCCATTGGCTCGGCATAAGAGGCCATCCACTTCATCAAGTTAAAGAATCTAAAAGGAATGATGCTTAAAATTGACCACTCAAAGGCTTTTGATAGGGTCAGTTGGCTATATCTTAGGATGTTACTCACCCACTTCAGCTTCCCACCTGATTTTATCAAATGGATCATGTGTTGTATCACATCGATTTCTTTTACTATATTGATCAATGGGTCAGCCTCCCCTACCTTCCGGGCTGAGAGGGGTCTCAGACAAGGCTGCCCCCTTCCCCCCCTACTCTTTCTCTTAGTTATGGAAGGCCTTAGCTGAAAGATACTTGCGGAGAGGACAGTTGGAAATCTCAAAGGTCTCAAGATTACTGATCAATGCTCTCTCACTCATCTTCTCCTTGTGGATGATATCCTCATTTTCTTGGATGGCAACATTTAGGACCTAATTACCCTCATTTGATCCCTTAGGCTCTTTAGCTTGACCACAGGGATGGAAATTAATCAGGCTAAATCCAACATATCCCTATCCAGATGTACCATTCAGGAAACCAATCTGGCCATCCAAAGTTTCCCATTTAAAATTCAAGCTCTCAAAGATGGATTGAAGTACCTAGGCTTCAAAATTAAACTAGACGTATACAAAATAGCTGACTCAACTTGGTTAATCGCCAGAATGGAAAGAAGACTAAATATATGGAGTCACAGGTTACTTTCCAGAGTAGGAAGATTGGTCGTTATCAAATCTGTTCTCGAGGCCACACCTATTTACTGGATGTCCCTATCATGGATCCCTCAAGGAATTATTCAAAGGATACAGAGAATTTGCTACAACTTCTTATGGAAAGGAAACAAAGAGAGGAAACCATATGCTTGGGTCAAATGGAGTGGTATAGCCATCCCAAAAAAATGGGGAGGGTGGGGGCTAAAAAATTTAGCTACTTTTGCACAGGCCCTCACTGCAAAATTGGGGTGGCTACTCCTCAAACAAAGGAGCCTGTGGACTGAAGTGATCACCTTCAAATACATCTGGCCAATCCCTCTTTTAGATTGGATCAGATTACCTACCTGGAACAAAAAGAACATATCGGTGATCTGGAGGGTTGTTCTAAATACTCTCTGTACTATTAGAAAGGGTCTAACCTATAGGATTGGCAACGAAGTGGAAGTCCGTATTGGTTTAGACCCATGGATCGACTATGGGAATGCACACATCCTCCCATAGCCCCTGATAGAAATACTAAATCAAAAAGACATTTTCTCTATTGCTCATATTGGAGACCTCCTAAACACTAATGTATTTCAGCAAGCCTGGCTATCAGGGATCACCTTATATATCCCAGATCGATGGCACCTGGAGTGAGATATCTACATAAGAGCCCTAATAGAATCACATGTCAGACTGAGGGAAGAGCCGGATGAACTGCTTTGGGGACTAGCACAGAATGGAAAATATTTCCTCAAAGAGGGTTACTTAATAATTCATGCTAGACACAAACCTGAAGTATGAAAGAACTAGTGGAAAAATATCTAGAAACTATTGGGCCCTCCCCGCACTTGCCTACTAATGTGGAACATAATTGAGGAAAAATTCCCGACTGGCATCAATCTTATGAAATGGGCATACCCTGGACCTACATGGTGTGTCCTCTTTAAACATTAGGAAGAATCTACCAACCATATTTTCCCTACTTGTCTGGAAACATAGATGGTCTGGGCACAAGTCCTTCAGATCCTAAATATAACACATTTCTCGATTGGGGAGGATGTGAAAATGGCATGGAATAATTGGTGGGATACTACAACTATCTTGAAAGTGAGGAACCTGCCACTCATAGTCTCCTGGTACATTTGGATAAGTAGGAACAACAATATATTTCAAGGCAAGCAATTGAATAGGGTCTCTGATTATCCCAAAGATATGTTCAAGCTTCCTTGAGATCTTGAAGGAACTACAAAATACCCGGACAAGGCACATGATCCCCGAAGTAATAGATAAAGAAATGCCCTGGGCATATTTTGATGGAGCTGCCCTAGACCTAGGGTGTGGGGGCGGATCATCATACACATATCTACATCTAATTATTTCTATATCACTCTTGGATTGGGAAATGGCACTAACAACTTTGTAGAGCTCATGACACTCTGTCACCTGCTATATTTTGCTAAATCCAAAAATTATGGCCACTTACAGATTTTTGGGGTCTCTAAGATAACCATAAACTGGTTCAATTGCACAACTACATGCCATGCTATCTCAGAACAATATTGGATGATGTATTATATTTAAAAGCACAATTTGATTTTGTTTCTTGCTCGCATATATACAGGGAATGCAATGCAGCCACGGACAAGTTATCGAAAGAGGCAATGAATCATCCTCGAGGAGAATGGTTGATCATAGAACACATATATGCACAGGTTTATCAGTATTACCACATACCATATATAGAACAAATTTTGTTAAGGGCAGATGAGCCATGGTCACAACACTTTTTGTTAATATTGCACAGATATATGCGATTGTAAATATTTATAGTTTGAACTACTAGCAGTGCACCTGAAAAGGTGCCTTTCTTTTGTAAAACTTTGGAACAATTTTTATAACTTCTCTCTGCTCACCTAGGTAAACTTACTGCATATGCCATGGGCATTTACAATATGTAATTTTTTGATATAATGGAAATTAGGATTTTTCTTTTCTAGGGAAAAATACCTTGATTCTCCCCAATTTGATAGGCTTCGTAAATAATTTATTCAAGCCCTAAATTAAAGATTGACATACTATCGTTTATCACAAGTGTTTAATACATATTTCTTTAAAGGGTGTTATGTTAGTATATAAGGTTTCTCGTTTATACTGAGGAAAGAAAATTAGCTTGTTTAGGCGAAGGTTATTGTTTTATGCATAATATACAAAAAGGTTGCTTCTCAGAAGTCGATGGAACAATAGTGAAGAACCGATCATGTTGTGAAAGAAGAAAAAGTGGTTTCGACTGATGAATACAAAGATATGTCTCAGTCAACAACCCTTAATGGTGGCGGTCAATTATAAAATGCAATAACAAGAGATTGAAGTTTCTTCATTATATTATCAGAAGAGAGAGAGAGTGTGTTCTTCTGATCAACGTAAAACCAACCATGAAGCAAGTGTGTTTGAGTGGTTGGAACTAATCATGCTCGCTTTAGGAACAAGGGTTTTGAGGAACCCCTAAGCCTGAAAGACAGACCAGTTAGTGTTGCTAGACTTGTCGTCGGATCGCCTGTTGATCCAGGCCATAGAAACTTCTTCTTCTCTTCTTTCTAGATCACTATCCAGAATTCCTTACTTTGAATAGCTTTACATGTTCTTTATAATGTGGGGAGAAATTTACTTTCAATGCTCACTAAATACATACTACTCTGGTTTATGAAAATTTGCTGAGATCTGTCATTTCCCAAGTATTAGTATGTACATGCCCAACATCTGGTATTCTTTTTTTTTCTTGAATATTCTGGTACTTTGTATGCTTTATCATGTTCATGAAAGTGCATAAGCTAGGCTTTGACATCATATACTATTGTTACCACTAAGTATAGAATTATCTTCTTCCTCAATTATGCGAACTGGATTCTGTTGCCATTGTGGGTTTATCATTTTTGCAAAAGGAAGAGCTCTGTGTTGAGTACGATATTTTTTTAAGCTCATTTTTTTTTTTTGTGCCAGAGAAACTAAAAAAATATTTTTGAATCTTTAATAGAATTTATTGGGAATAAAAGCTAGACAAATCCAATAGACAGGTATTACATCTGAGACATTTTTTTATCAAAACAAGGAAACCCTATTCTAAAAATTGAAATTTATTGCAAGCACTAGAGGGATATTGTTGTGTTCATCTTGCCAAATAACCTATTGTCGTATTCATCTTGTCAAATAACCAATTCCAGTTTGATATGTTACAATCATTTGGCTTAATATGAAAAGCTAAATACACCACCATAGAATCAAAAATGGAGGGGGAAGGAAGAATCTGGTGCCAAGAAAACAATTTGAAATAGATAGTGGATTTCCTCTAATTAATGTCCATGCCTGTGACAGAATGGAACAATATGAGAATTTTATTGTATACCTTTTCTTCTCTCACTGATCCATTTCAAAATATCAAAGGTTGTTGACAAATAAAATATGGGTGATATCAATTACAATTTCACCCCTTGTACCATATAAATTTTTGAATTGTTTCTCTCTAGATATATCTTTGCATCCATATGGAGCTCCTATTAGGTCATAATAGTATGCGAGGAGAGATCATTTGATGATTTTGTGGAGTACCTTCATCTTTTTCTGGATGGATAAGTACGAATGAGATCTATTATTGGTTCCACTTTTTCTTTCGAGCATAGAATTTGGAGAAAATATTTTGAACATTTAATCTTAGTTTAACACCTTAATTGAATATGTCAAAACAAAATCCAATTTCCATACAAATTAAAGGCAATCTCCACAGAAATGAATGATTACTAATGTTAAAATAACTTAAAGCTAAACTTGAGCAGTGACACAGTGAATCAAGGGAATCAGTAGTGTGATTACTCTAATATGAAATGAACAGAGACAGAATTGAAACCTATAGTTTTAGGAATTTGATTCTCCAACCTTTCCCCATCTATGAAGACTATGAATTTAGTTGTCATTTCTTTTAATAAGGCATCATATTTTGGGGAAAAACTCCAAGCATTTCCCCTCATTCGAAATTTTGGCACCCAAGGTAAACTCTACATCCTTCAGGGAACAAGGCTCTAGTGCTACTACCCAATATGGGTAGTTCACACATTTATGTAAGACAATCCAAACAAAGTCCAACTTATTCTAAGATGAATGAAATTTTTGTTGCTCTTCCAATTGTTCAAATGTCTCTGCAACAACTCCATACATTGTCATCAAGCTCAACAATAATACCCTGATTCTCCCCAATTTCACAAGCTTCATAAATAATTTATTCAAGCCCTAAATTGATAACTAGCACAGTGTCGTTGTTTATCACAATTTCCCGTCTATTACATGGGATGATCTATTTACTTATGCAATTCTCTTCCACTTGTACGTTTGTCCAAATCTAGAAATTGGTTATCTTATTTTTGATCTCTTAACATGTTTTTCATTACAACTAGGGAATTGTCTTCTTCTTAAATTATGTGAACTAGATTCTATTTGTGGGTTTATAATTTTTGCAAAGAGAAGAGCTTTGTGCTGAGTGCGATATTTTTTTTAAGCTCAAACATTTTATTTTGTGCCAAATAAATTAAAGAAATATTTTTGAATCTTTAATAGAATTTCTTGGGAATAAAAGCTAGAGAAATCTAATAGACAAGTATTACATCTAAGAATTTTTTTATCAGAACAAGGAAACCCTATTTTGAAAATCGATATTTGTTGGCACCAGAAGGATACAATGGTCCAAAGAGAATAAATAATACCATTATTTTATAGTTATGACATATTACATGACTAAAATAAAGATAAGAAGCAACAAGTAGCTAACTTAACAAAATTATATAACAAATGGTGAGGGAGTTTATTAACGTTCCCCTTACTACTACAGTCTTTCTATTAAGCTTTCGTCATAAAATTAGACAAAATTATATTGAACAAAAACTATTATCCATTGCATTGTGAATTAAGGTGGTATGAGATTACTTTGTTATGAAATGTTTGATTTAAAAATTTACTTATAAAGGCTCCAGATGAAGAGCATTTTCATACATCATTTGGAGTGAAATTTTGTGCATTACCTTCACTTTGAAAATTTCTCCCTAAAACATAACACATGATAAAAAAGAAACACCAATAAAGAAACAAAATTGCTAATGTTTCGTATGCCATTTCCTTGCGTCGTTTCCTTGGAACATGTCATGCACATGCTAATTATAATAAATTCATATTGGGGAGGTTTGAACCTAAAATCACAAGAAACATAACATTTTGTTATCAAGGAAATAGCCAATTGAGCTACACAATTTGTTTTTATTTTTTCAATCATTATTAGAAAAACTCTTTTCAAACGCTTTATTGGAAATAACTGGAAGGCTTTATTTCATCATTTGTACAATATATTGTCACCTGGATAATTTCTCACATATTTTATGCCACAATTTAAAAATGGATAGAATTAAGATGCAAATAAATATATTTATCGAGAGTTACTTCACACCTTAATTTATGTTTTCGTCATAACTTATTTAAGTCTAAAATTGTAAACTTGTAGACTTATTAGTGGTTACTAACCACCAAATTTTATGCAACTTCTTATTCCTAACTAAGTATTTATTTATCCATCTCAAATCTCAATTTATTAGCTCCCTTTGTTTTCCTATTGATGGTTAATTTATCATTGACCAATATAGTGCAATTTTTCCAAGAGAATAACTTCCTATTTGATTGGAAAGGGACTAACCAGTTTAAGTTTATTTTAATACGACGTGTACATTATGATTTATCTTTTAAAAATTTGTTGGTAAGTGGACATTTAATTTTTTAGTATCTATACATAATTTTCCACATTTTACATACTTTCTTACATCACAGCTACACAAGAATATTAAATCCTACATAAAAATATTAGATTATTTTATTATTGTTTGCTAAATTGAAAACCACATCAATATAGAAAATTAATTTCTTTTATCCCAATTGTAAATTTGAAGTGAAACATAAGTTAAGTAAAAAAAATAATGAAATAACAATAGTACTTTGAATAACTAAATTGACTAAAAATGTATGACTTGGTTTATTACATAATTACTCATAATATTAGTTAGTGATTCATATTCTTCCACCACAAGTAAAATTACATATAAATTAGAAAATCATAAATTTATAAATATTGAAATGTATAATTTATAATTAAGCTTAAAATAATTTTTATTAATGTACATTTATAAACCATAAATACATAAATTTATAAGTGGATAAATAAATTTATAAATATTGAAATAATTTGTATTATTAATACTTATTTAAATTTCATATACAATAATTACACTCTTTTTTTTATTATTGAATTATAATTTTTTGAATACCCTAACTAAAAAATAAATAAACAATAATTAGATAAATACAACCTGTCTTACATTACACTTAAATACAAAACTTATAATTAATAAACTTAAATATTCATCAAATTCATTAACATAATATTAGACAAAAATCTTCAGCAAATCTATATATAAAATGTGTTTAGACGCAAACGCATATGACGCCCACTACCCGGAGCATGTGCACCGTTAAAAAGGAATCCGGGTGTCCTCCTCTTAATCATGCTTAACAAATATTTCATGACATGTCAAATCTTTATGTTAAATATGGTACATATTAATGTCTCTTAAAGCGAATTGTTTTTCATTTAAAAAAATTATTTAAAATTTGATGAAAATAAATTATTTATTTAAATATATTTGATTTTCTTTAAAATATAACTATTTTAATTCCGGATTTATAAAGTATATAAAGCGATCAAATTTTTCAAAGTGTAAATATATTTTAAGTTCAATACTAAAAAATGAGGTTC
This sequence comes from Pinus tabuliformis, assembly GCA_031772625.1. NCBI lineage: Eukaryota > Viridiplantae > Streptophyta > Pinopsida > Pinales > Pinaceae > Pinus > Pinus tabuliformis. The sequence goes on along the minus strand of CM062814.1, from coordinate 799,348,678 downwards.
AAAATTTTGATCGTCTAGAAATTTGATAGATCTATAGTAAAGATGGATAATAGAAAACTATACAAAACTAAAAGATAAATTTTTAAACATAAAGTCTATAAATACATGACTCAAAATTAGTAAAATGAGATTCCCTATTTTTCTTTAAATTTTCCCTATATGACATACAAAAATAAAGTCTAACTTTTCAGAAATAATAACCATTTACAAAATCTTTAAAAGAAGAAGTTAATACACCTTCATAAAAACACTCTCATGTATAAGAATGTTCTTTTATTTGCACAAACCATTAGCAAAGGTTTTAAAATATAATTTAAAAAGAAAAATAAAAATAAAAATAAAGAGAAAATAACTTTTGTTTTTATTTTTAGTTCACATTAAGATATTATAAAGAGATATTAAAACTATAAATACATAAATAAAATTATTGAAACATGATTCCTATTTTCTTTTTTGAAAACTTTGCCTACTAGACACCATGATACAAAAGTAGAAGTATTTTGATTTTGAGAATTTTCTTTTATTTACACAAACCAATTGCAAAATATTTAAAATATAATTTAAAAAAATAAAAAGAGGCAAATTGATATATATTTTTTTTAATTAAGAAATTATAATGAAAAAAATTTACCAAAATTTTCCTTTTTGAACTTTTTATGGTGTTCTGAAGGGCAATGTAACATACCCCGGTAACCTCACATGTAAAAGCAGGGAGTTAGAATTTTTTATACAAATTACCCAAAAGTAATTGTTCAAATCACAACTCTACATTCCTCATTAACGATTAGATATAATGTTCATTAGTACATAAAGTAATTTGCAATAGAGGACAGTAAGTTGCATAACCATTGACAACCACTATTGTAGTATATTAACATAAATTGTCTCATGAACCTTGCATCCATTTCATGATTTCCTTAACCATATTAATTAATCACATACTTGAAATTATGATTATCACATCAAATAAGGAATCATCATCATCAAGGATTCAACATCATCAAACTAACACAATAAGCAATCACATCATTGAACACCAATATACCCTAGAAACCCTGTAGGGTGAAAACCAAAAAACGTTTAATTTTATTATTAAACGCTCATGAGGGTTTTCACCCCTCACTCAATGGCTTATAAGGGATTCCATCCCTTATCCATTGTCATAAAATCTTACAAGGAAATATCACTTAAATAAAACGTATGTAGCAAAAAGCTAATACAATCATCATGATATCATTTGTCTTCAATATTTATATCTTTGTCATCTAGTTGTTTCATCAGTGGACCACCCTACAACTCGCACCCATCTGCATGGACCATTAATTCTTTACTTGCCACAATGTTAAATATAATCTATACTTTGCGTAAGTAACCAACTTTTCCTACCAATGTTGTCATTAACAACATTGATATCATGATTACATTTATAAATAATCATATTAACTAATATATCCCCTCGCATAAGCACATATTCTTAGAGGACAAAACACTAAGGCATTCCTTTGAAGGAACTAACTAAAACATCAGTTATAATTTTCTTACATGAAAATTTACATAAACTTTATCAAAAGAACTAGTCCTTTAGCTATTACTTTTGATGCATGCAAATATGTAAAGCAATCTAACACAACTTGTTGTCTCTTCCCGCATGCGAATGTATATCCTTTCTAATGAAAGCTAACACAAATCTCATGTGCATACACATCTCATTCAACAAGAGACTAAGATAATAGTTATGTTAGCATAAAAGTAATCACATATCATTTTCCTAAAGAAATATGGCTCAATAGTTCTTCTATCCATACAAAGAACATATCTCTATAACACAATGACTATTCTTTGTGCATCCAATAGCTTATCATAATAGCCCTTCTTTAATGTATGCAACACATATTCCCTTCTCTAGAATTCTACCATCATTTCATGTAAACAATTACATACTTCTTTCTTAAAAGGAAGTCATTATAACCTCATTTCTCTATTTTCCTACATATAAGTTTCTCATGCTTCCCTTTCAAGAAATTATTATAGATACCCATCTTTATGCATAAAAATCAAGAAACAATAACAAGGTTAGCTTAACCTTTTATGCACCAAAATCAAGAAATCGACCCAACTCATCTAGCAAGACAATCTTTTCAAGAGATTATTATTTTCAAGAAAGTTAACATCGATTATTATTTTCAAGAAAGTTAACATAATACTTTCTCTACGTACACACAAAATCATATTTCCAATGTCACAATAGCTACCCTTTTGTGCATGCAACATGTGTTTTTCCTAACACAATTACTTTTACTTCAATGCACATAATCCTTTCATGAAACAAGTATGGATTCTTGTTTTCGTATGAATACTATTCATATGTGTCTTTTAAAAAAAGAATCTGTATTTTTGTTTCAAGAGATGTTATGCTCATAACCTGGAAAAAGATACCCAAATACAGAATATGCGAAGAAAGATACCGAGAACATAGAATAGTGAGAGACAACAGCAAATATTTTATTATTCAGAAAGCAATGTTCACTGGCCTCTTCGAGGGGGCAACCTCCAATAGAGCAGATCTCGATTCAAAAATAAGACACGATGCTCCTCGCAGGGAGTCTATATCCTTTATATATGACTCATACATGCAATACCATGGATGAATACCATGGGTTATTAATACCATCTATCTAATACCATGGCCCATTTGCAACTAACTGTGGTCTCGTCATTAATTGCGGGTTAACCACTTACAATTATTAATATGGGCTTTATTGACTCTTTACTATGACTCGATCCCACTACATAAATAAGGGGGTTAGGGTGGGACCCTAACATGCCCTCCTCATTAAGAATACCCTTGTCCTCAAGGTTGAAGCTATGGAAACTACTGAAGAATAGTGGCTGGTTCCCAAGTTACATCTTCCGGAGAGGTGTCTTTCGACTTGACGAGAACTTACCTAATCATGTGGTCACGCAGATGCCTTTCTCGTGTGTCTAGGACCTGTTCAAGTTGGAGCTTGATTGACCCTTCCTTGTCCAATTCAGGTAGACTGGTTTGAATTCTGCAATTGTTCCCAATCACTTTCTTGAGGCATGAGACATGGAAAACTGGATGGATTTTTGCAGTAGGTGGCAAAGCCAGCTTGTAGGCTACTTCTCCATTGCGCTGAAGTACTTGATATGGTCCGTAGAATTTTGGAGATAGTTTCTGACAACCCTTGTCTTTGAGTGATGTTTGATTATATGGTTGTAGCCTCAAAAAGACCTAATCCCCTTCTTGAAATTGGTGCTCTGAGCGATGCTGGTCTACCTATTGCTTCATGCGGTTTTGAGCTTGATGAAGATTCTCTCTAAGATGGGCGAGCATGGTTGCACGGTTTTGTAGGAGTTGATCCACTGCTTGTACCTTTGAGCCCCCCTTGATATAAGAAGTAGGGGGAGGGAGTTGACCATATGCTGCTTCATAGGGAGTCATTTTGGTGGTGGCATGATAGTTGGTGTTATACCACCATTCAGCTAGAGGTAACCACTGTACACAAAGATGTTTCTTTTCTGAAGTGAAACACCTAAGGTAGGTTTCCAGACATTTGTTGACGGCTTCCGTTTGACCATCCGTTTGTGGATGATAAGAAGTACTGAGTTTTAGTTGGGTGCCTTGTAGCCTGAAGAGTTCCTGCCAAAAATTACTGGTGAAGATCGGGTCGCGATTGGACACAATAGAAGTGGGCATGCCATGCAATTTGAAGATCTGATCCATGAAATATTGAGCGACCAAAGTTGGTGTAAATGGGTGGCGTAGGGCGCAGAAATGAGCATACTTCGAAAATCTGTCCACAACCACCATGATGACTGACTTGTTTCCTGACTTTGGAAGACCTGTAATGAAATCCATATAAACCTCCTTCCATATTGCTGCCAGGATGGGCAACAGTTGTAATGTGCCCGGTGCTTTGACGGTCTCCCCTTTTTGGCATTGACAAACATCGCATTTTTCTACAAAAGTGAGGATGTCCTTTTTCATGCCTGTCCAAAAAAATGATCTTCTAGTGCGAGCATACGTCTTCTGAATGCCTGAATGTCCTGCAATGGGGGATGAGTGCAATTCTGCCAAAATGTGACTTTTGAGGGTGGATGTTGGTGATATTACGACTCTGTCCCTGTAGCGAAGAATCTCATCCTGCCACGAGTAGCCCTTGGTGGAATTTGGATCCGCCTGCAATTGAGAAATGAGTTGGGAGAGCCCGGAATGTGAAAACCATTCCCTGCGAGCCTCTTCAATCCATTCTAGAATGGGAAGGGAAATTGCTAGCAGGGTACTTCCCTCCTCAAATTGGCGAGATAATGCATCTGCTACACTATTTTCTTGCCCTTTCTTGTAAATGATCTCATAATCATATCCCAGCATTTTGGAGAGCCATTTATTTTGTTTTGGGGAGGATAGGCATTGCTCCCAAAAATATTTAAGACTGTGATGGTCTGTGCGGATTTGGAAACGTCGCCCCAATAAGTAAGGTCGCCAGGTCTCTACTACATGTAAAATGGCCATCATTTCCTTCTCACAGGTAGATTGGCCCAGATTCTTCCCACTTAGTTGTTGGCTTGTGAAGGCCAAAGAACATTAAGACGCCCCAATACCCGTACCCGAAGCATCACATTCAATGACAAAAGATTTGGTGAAGTCAGGTAGTGCTAATACTGGAGTGGAACACATGGCATTTTTGAGAGCTGTAAATCCCTGTTGTGCGTCCTCATTCCAGAAGAATGAATTTTTCTTCAGGAGTTGAGTGAGTGGCTTCACTATGTGACCATAATTGCGGACAAATTTGCAATAATAGCATGTGAGACCCAAAAATCCTCTCAGGCTCTTCAAGGTCTTAGGTTGAGGCCAATCCTGCATTGCCTGGATCTTTTTGGGGTCCACCTTGACACCTTCACGCCCCACAATGTGGCACAAATACTCAACTTCTTCCATGCCAAACGAACACTTGGACATCTTGACAAATAATTTATGCTTGCAGAGCAGTTGCAAGAGTAGATCTACAAGCTGAAGATGTGCGGCCCAAGTGCAACTATAGATGAGGATGTCATCGAAGAAGACAAGGACAAATTTCCTGAGATATGGTTTGAGAAGGTGGTTCATAAGGCTCTGAAAAGTAGATGGGGCATTACAAAGACCGAATGGCATGACCAGGAACTCATAATGGCCTTCATGAGTTCGGAAAGCAGTCTTTGGAATGTCGACTTCCTTCATGCGAATTTGGTGGTAGCCTAAGCGAAGATCCATCTTAGTGAAGAATTGAGCCCCATTGAGTTCATCCAGCAAATCATCAACCACCGGGATGGGAAATTTGTCTTTTACTATCAACTTATTGAGGGCCCTGAAGTCTAGACACATCCGCCACTCCCCATCTTTCTTGAGCACCATGACCACTAGTGATGAATAAGGACTAATGCTGGGATGAATAACACCTACTTCAAAAAGTTCCTTGATTATCTTTTCTATTTCATTCTTTTGGGTGAACGGATATCTGTATGGGCACACATTTGGGGGTTGGGCCCCTAGAACCAAGGTGATGCTATGATCATGTTCCCCTCTCAAGGGTGGAAGCTCATGAGGCTTGTCAAAGACCGGCAGATGGTTATTTAAAATCTGTTGCATCTCAGGATGAATCTAATGAGACTTGGTTTCGACTTCCTGGATGGCATTAAATTGAGCTATAACTCAATGATGGCCCTTTTTTAGAAATTTTTCCATCCTATGCGAGCTGATGATAGAGGGAGCTCCCGCCTGGAGTCCACGGAGGGTATGTGTGGAGTTGTTCTACTTAAAACTCATATATAACTCCTGGAAATCCATTGTGATTGGCCTAAGAGTGCGAAGCCATTCAGCACCGAGGACAATGTCGCACCCTCCCATGTGTATGGAAAACATGTGGGTCTTCAACTGATAATCCGCCATTTGAAGTTTGACATTTTCACAGCAGCCTTCACATTTCATTGTGCCCCCATCCGCAATTTGGACTTGGAAGCTAGAAACTGCTCGTACAAAACAATGCACTGCTTCCGCGACTTTTTGATGGATGAAATTATGTGTACTTCCACTATCAATCAAGACTACTACTAGGCGATGTTTAATAAAAACTCTGATTTTGAGAGTTTGAGGTGAAGAAATCGCTGCCAAAGCATGCAGAAAAATAACTGGTTCGTCAGGGACATTGTCCTTTTGGTTGTTCTCTTCTACCGCCTCATGTTCCTCCAGTGGTGGATCTTCCTCCGATGAGCTGTAATCAGTGGCATGAATTTGAAAAAATTTCGGCTCCTTGCATTTATGACCTGGGGAGTATTTTTCATCACAGTAGTAACATAATCCTTGCTTTCTTCTTTCGACCATTTCTAAAGGTGAAACCTTTTGAACCTTAAGTGTTTGAGTCGTGCTGTGAGCCTGTGGGGGGCGACCCTTAGCGGTGAAATTTGGGCGACTGTACTGGGCTGCTAACGCACGTTCCACATTACGAGCTACCTTGCAAGCCTCCGTCCATGTGGGAGGGTGGTGCAGCAAGACGTGGGATTTTCTGGCTTCTTTAAGACCGCTGATAAAACATTCTGTGTAGAACACATCTCAGAGACCCCTAGTGCAGAAGGCTAAGGCTTCAAAGGCTGTAATATATTCATCCACTGTGCCAGTCTGTCGGAGCTTAGTAAGATGAGCCAAAAAAGAAGACTCCTGGACAAAGCGTTCTGTAAGAGCTTTTTTGAAGGTGGTCCAAGTCACAAAAGTTCCATTGCAACATTGATGCCATTCCCACCATTGCCACCTTTCATTGTCCAAGTACATGTTCCCCACCATAAGCTGATTCTCATTATCTAAGATGTTATTTAGATTTAAATACTGCTCCATTTGTGCTATCCATGCTGCCGGGTGAGAACCATCAAATTTATGCATATCCAACTTGGGAGGTCGCGGACGGGATTGTTGGTGGAGGCCCCAAAGGTGAAGAGAGTGGCTAGACTCACCCTCACTGTGTCCATTGCTAATATACACCTCCTCATGGGCTTCCTCCTTGCCCTTCGGGATTATGCTCGGGATTATGCTAGTTAGTCGGTCAAGCTGAATTTGGAGGGATTGTAAGGATTGTTCAAGTTTGTCCATCCTCTCATTGGCCATAGCTTGAGCTCTAGTTTCTACCATGCACCGACCTGATGTTCTCGAAATTTGGGACCGCCCAAAAAGTTTTTCACTAAGAATTGAATGGTACCACCGTGCTCAGCTCGTCGTCCTGATTCTGATGGGCTAGATCACCAATAAGCACCCCGGGAGATCTCAAACCCTTTTTTTTTTCCTGAAAACTCCTAATGGAGTTTTACTCCTTCGTTAGGAATACTGCAGTAGCTGAATCCTGAAAATGTCAATGCTGCCAAAAGTCCTGCGAAAATCATGCCCCAGTATAGGAACCCCACACAACTACTCAGATCAGGTGGATCTGAGAGATCTGAATGGCGTATCGGATAGCTGTGAATGACGGAACAGATTGCTGTTGCAGATTTGATGGATCTAATAGATCGGAATGGCTGGTCTGCTAACTCGGAACTCCCGGACTGATGTCTGCTGCTGCTGCACCCCTTTGGGCGAGCGGATCTGGCAGAGATGATGCGTGATCCCAATATAGAAAAGGGAACTATGGTCGCAAGGAGTGTCAGGTGCTACAGATCACAATATACATAAGGGTCTGACAGTAGTACTCGGCCCAATGTTTCAGGGCTCTAACTAAAGAGGATCAACTGTACCCTTAGCCGTACAACCCGACTACCCTATTGTACGGGCGATTAATCTCTCCGAGTGCTGTTCTCGGTGTACTGTAGTAGCAAGATGGCCGACGGTTTATCTATGGCTAGGTTGTAGAGGAGCTAAGGGGCTTCCGATATACCCAGAAGGTACTTGGAAGACAATCCATACGTGGTTTTGTCTAATGCGCTACTACTCAAAGGGGTACCCACAGGGTTTACAAGGGAGTCCAACAAGCGTGACCACCTCTTGTATTTCCTGCGTGCATGCCTCCCCAAATCTGAAGGTTTATGCACTCAACGACAGATCCCATGGTTTAAAGATGCCGGAACACGTCTCTAGCCAAAAAAAAAATTTGCTAAGACATGGAGATCCCACTAGCCCTGGAAAGTGCTCTGGTACCACTTGTTATGCTCATACCTGCAAAAAGATACCCAAATACAGAATATGCAAAGAAAGATACCCAGAACATAGAATAGTGAGAGACAACAGCAAATATTTTATTATTGAGAAAGCAATGTTCACTGGCCTCTTCGACGGGGCAACCTCCAATAGAGCAGAGCTCGATTCAAAAATAAGGCATGATGCTCCTCGCAGGGAGTCTCTATCCTTTATATATGACTCATACATGCAATACCATGGATCAATACCATGGGCTATTAACACCATCTATCTAATACCATGGCCCATTTGCAACTAACTGTGGTCCCGTCATTAATTGCGGGTTAACCACTTACAATTATTAATATGAGCTTTATTATTGACTCTTTACTATGACTCAATCCCACTACATAAATAATGGGGTTAGGGTGGGACCCTAACAAGAGAACTCTCATAAAGCCATTATTTTCATACATGAAGTATGCACACTTTTTCTAAAAAGAAACTATCTTAATGACTATTATTTATGTGTATATAAAACATATGTTTTCTTCAAGAAAGTTAGTAATGATTATCTATGTGCCTCGAAGCACACACTCCCTTCAAGAAACTAAAATGAAGCGAATCTAGCTCATTAGCTATTTCTATCATGTATGCAATGCATAATTATTTCACAAGAAACTTCGAAAATTAGCTAGTATCACAATGCATTTAAGCATATATCCCTTTTCAAGAAACTTTTATTAAATAAAAAATACATATTTTATTCAAAGAAAACTTGGCCACTTTTCACACTATGTCCTCAAGAAGTTTACATGTCTCACCATCTTTTCTCAAGAAGATATTTTGGCTACTTAGCAAGGATTTCGTTAATTTATTCCAAGAAAATGACAAAGTGACACAACATTTAACACACAAGATTCACATGTAGTCTTTCTAAGAGAAACTACATATTTACTTTATAAGAAAAACTACATATTTACTTAGCTTTTATGTCCACACATTTTTTTCACATTCTTCATTGCATACTATTATGTATATATTATCTATATTTGGTAAGAAATCTTTCAAAAAGATACCCAAATAAACATACATATATTTTTCCTTCAAGAAAGTGAGCAAGTTACTTATCTTATCCATGGCAGCCTCCTTGCCTCCATCACCTTCAACACGGAGAAAGAACTTCCTTTCAATAATAATGTGTGAAAAGTTTGATCCTTGCACTGCAAACACTTCCATGCATTCACCACACATGTCAGAACTATGTCTTGAAAAAGCCTTTGAATATCATATGCATGCTTTGTTCCATGACACCAGCCACAAACTGAATTGAGACAGAGGAGCATTCAATGGAGTTAACACATATTGGAACCAAAGTACTCATCGTGCATGGCATAGCTAATCTCTGCAATAATGTACAATCCATAATAAGCCATCGAAAAGTTCAACCGTGTGTTTTTATCCATCTCCCATGCAACAAGTGCACACAAGTTTACTGTCCCCCTCGCAAACAGTCCACACAATGCCTGGTGTTTGGTTCATTCCCACGCAAAACCTCCTCCCCTCTTCCGTAAGAGATCTCCAGTGAAATAAAGAAAGTTAAAGGTGGTTATCAAGAAATGAAACCTAACTAAAATGGTTAAAGATAAACTTTATTAATAATATTCTATTTTATTTTACTTATGTTTTTACATGAGTATTTATGATAGGGATATTACATACTCCCCTCCTTAACAAGAACATCGTCCTCAGTGTTCGTCTTTCGTTGGAAGTTTAGATTTTACTCATGATATAACCATCCAAACCACACAAAAAGTGATCCTTCCTCTTTAAAATCAAAGATTTCATTCCAAGAAATGACAATAAATAAAAATTGTAATGTTATAACATAAGAAAAAAGTCAATAGTCATAAGCATCTGCAAAAATATGCAAGTTCTAATTTCCATCACTTGGCCCTTACTCAAATTCATATTATACAAAGACAAATCTCTATATCAACTTACCATTACTTACCAATTACTCTTGTAAGCATTTTAATAGTGAATGAACAACCCACCAACACTCCATGGTAAGTAACCTGTAATGTATGACTAACAAATTCAATCCCATTAGTCACAATAATTTGAGTCAAATGAAATACTTTTAACTATCAATCAATTATGCAATGTCAAATGATATTCAAATCACAGTACTTTTACAAGTACTTAGAGAGCACTAACACTAATCATCAAGATGATAAATCACTACTCCACAAGCACGCTATATTAACTGTCACTAAAGACATCCACAAAGTACTTCTAAAAGTACAAAAAGAGCACATAGCTCTCTAATAATCAAAACAGTCAATCACTGCATCAAGTGAAAATTGTCTTAGCCCCTACTAAGACGTTCACAAGATTAGTAATACAATAAAGGAACTAAAATTTACAATAACTCCTTACTAAGCACTAAAATCCTTTTGTGTTAAAATGTGCATGACATGTTTATAAAATTATATATAAAATTCATTTTTAACATAACATATAGCTTATTGGTTAATTTCTTTCGCTATGAGAACCACAATAGGCTAAATAATTCTCCTCCCAACCCATGGGAACTGGTTTCCACAACCAGATCGAGTCATTTTCACATCCAAACAGTTATTTGACAAAGGCAATACCAAGTCTAGTATGGAATTCCACTAGCCAACCAGCTCAAGAATTCCAATGACCACATAGGGTCCAGTATAAGTTTCCTCTTGGTAGCGTCTTGCCTATTCCTCTGATAGCGTCACATCTATGAGGAATTTTGGGCCTCCTCCAACAAGTTCCAAATCAATAAAGTTGCCTCAGGCTTTTTACCCTCTTCACCATCTTGGCAAACTCTTTTCCCTTACTGAGATCATTTATCTCTAGGGAGAGGAAATCTGGGTAGGCAAGTACCATCAACCCCTCCGGGCAGGTAACAACCATCAACCCAAGGCATTCTAGCCTTTCACATCTATCCACAACTATCTGGCATGTTAAATTTCTCTTTTATCACTCTTACCCACAGTAATTTACATAGTAAAACATATGCACATTATGATTAACAAAAGAAACATGCATGTACACCATGCATTTACACTTAACATGGGTCCACAATATCTAGATTGATAAGAAACATACATGTCATATTCATTTGATTTTCCAAGTAACACAATCATGCATATCATATAACATTATAATTTCTCATTTATGATTGCAATTCTCATTGCAACATTTTACGTGACGAGTTTTCTTGTTGCCATTAAGCTACCACTACTTAATCCCATCAGCAATGTTAGTTATAAATATGCATCATTTAACAAGTATTCACTTTCCAAATCATTTTAGTTTCATACATACAATATTGTCATGCATAAAAGCATATGCAAATATTCATTAATGTGTAAATGTCAACAATAGTTGACTTAACAATTTAAGCATTTCCAATTCCCCATAGTGTATTGTCATCAACAAACTGATACATGAAGTAATTACCATAATCACTTGTTTACGAATTGTAATAATCTTAAATCGAATTCAATTAATACATATAAGTTCTATTAGTTAGTTATACAACACTAACCAACCAACCATCTCAATGCATCTATGACAAGGCTTAATAAAAAATTAGTTATTGCATTCAAGTCTCCTTACTAGACTCATTGTTTATTTTCAATATCTAAAGGGGTTCTTACAATGTCTTTTAAAACACTATATCGTCATATCCAAGGACATTCCCCATATTTTACATTCATGCATTGACTCATTAAAATTAGTTCATTGTAACTTCAATCATGTTCATTAAATGCATCATTGTTATTGCCATATTTGCAAAGAAAAAGTTGGTAGTTGATTGTCGCTTTCCTTAATGAGTGTTCAATATTTTTTATAAGTGTAATGAGTGTTCCATATTTTTCATAGGTGTGACAAAAGTTTTATTGTTTTTTATCCTCATCAAGAATCCAATGTCATGAACATAGTTTTGCAACAAACTTTATTACTTACTACTCAATGCAGTTATAAACATGAATCACACATATCATGTCAAAAGTAGTGTACTACATAAATCAATATGTAGATTGTTAAACTCATACTTGAGTTAATGCCCACTGGTGGCATACCTCAATTTCTTTTCCGCTTACCAATTCCCAAAGGTGCCAGTGCTACAACCTTTGGCTTTGATACCACTTGTAACATACCCCAGTAACCTCACATGTAAAAGCAGGGAGTTAGAATTTTTTATACAAATTACCCACAAGTAATTATCCAAATCACAACTCCACATTCCTCATTAACCATTAGATATAATGTTCATTAGTACATAAAGTAATTTGCAATAGAGGACAGTATAACCATTGACAACCATTGTTATAGTATATTAACATAAACTGTCTCATAAACCTTGCATCCATTTCATGATTTCCTTAACCATATTAATTAATCACATACTTGACATTATGATTATCACATCAAATAAGGAATCATCATCATCAAGGATTCAACATCATCAAACTGACACAATAAGCAATCACATCATTGAACACCGATAT